>VXBR01000869.1:628288-719571 GCA_013400215.1 Cisticola juncidis
AGCGGGGCCGGGCGGGGCGGCGGAGCTGGGCGGGGAGCGGGAGTGCGGCGCCGCCGGGCGAGGAGCGCTGCCCGCTTGCTGCTCGCCACCGGCCGCGGCGAACTTGCTAGCGACACCTCAGTCAGTTCGTCAGGCGATGTCTTCAGTGGAAAAATCTCACCCTCAAGTTCAGGCGCTTCCAGAGGGTGCTAAGTGAAGTGCGTGTTGTGTAAAAGCGGAGGAAGAGAAGGGGGATGGATGCAGGTGGCTGTCGGATCGTGAGCTGTGGGTGGGGGGACGCAGGGACAGCGGGCACCGCGGTCCGCAGGCACCCACCGCGGCTGGAGCCCCGCTCTGCCACGGGGAGCGGCGGGACCTNNNGAGCGGCGGGACCTGCCCGGGCTAGAACCGGGCTCGGTGGGAGCCGACCTGCTCTGCACCTCAGCGGATCCCTGCAGCCAGCTGGGAAGGCAAATACCTGTAGGGAGGAGTTCGAACCACTGTGACAGGGAGCCAGGAGAAGCTAGAGGAATAGTCCAAGCCTGGCGTCAGTGTGCAGCATTTACTGGAAGCGGCAGGGCAGGGCCTTCCCGTCCTGCCTGAACCATGCCCTGTGCACACATTGGGTCCCTGCAGCTTCTGAGAGCTTCGGTCGCGTGTCTCCCTGCCATAGTAAAGTTACCTTCACAAAGATCCAATCTGAACCGCTGCCGTCAACAGGAAAAGTTAGGAATTGCGTCAGTGGCCAGCACAGGGTACAGCACTGGTACCGGTGCACCACGCCACAGGGGCAGGAAGCTCCAGGGTGGGAGAGCTGCGGAGCTCCAGGGATGTGTGGATGCCCTGGCTCGGCTGCGCTTCGGTGGAGCTGCCCGGGGAGGGGACATGGGGCAGGTGCAGTGAGCCCTGCTGGATCGCCACCGGCCTGGCAATGTGGTGCAGTGCACATTGCTGCCCCAGCCCCAGTTCTCCTGTTTCAGAGACAACTGACTGGAGCTGACCTTTGAAGTCTCATCACAACATGGTTTTATTACTAATGCAGTTTGTTCTGCGGTTTGTCAGGTTAAAATCAAGTTTTATTGTATTAACCACTCAAATTGTGATCTGATTAACTGCATAACAGGTGGTAAATTACTTAAAGTATTTCAGAGGGCTCTATCCACGCCCCTGCACAAATCAACAAAGCATAATTAAATACAAGGAAGGATTTTTATCTGCTGATAGAAGTGTGTATTACCTGTCCCTGTATAGGAGGACCCAACTAGTGACAGAAATGTCAGCAAAGCTCAGTATTTTGGAACTATTCAGAATATATATTAAGATTAAAAATACTTTCTTTTATAACGCTGCTCCAGAGAATATAAAATTTCTGTTCTTATTTTTTAATTGTTTCCAAATTTCAGTATACCTCAGAAAGACTCTAACATTCCTACATAATTTCTATTTTTAAAAAGCTGTTTGTTTTAATTAGCATGCTTTTTCACGACTTATAAAATAGTAAACCTGGTCAGAGTTTGGCATATTATTTGGTTAAACCAGAACATGAAAACAGTTTGTTGAATGAGGCCCCAGTTTTACAAGGAACTCCAAGCTGCACTAAAGTAAAAGAAGATTTAGGCATAGTCATGCAAAAATAGCAATGGCCTATGAAGTCAGAAAACATCTGATTTCTCCATGTAGAAAAAGCTACAAAACTATGTACTACTGAGAGACACACTTGTCTCAGTTTAGCGACAGACTTTAGGAGAAAACACTCTGGAATGAACTTTCCCTCTAAAGAGAAGGGCTCAAATAATCCCCTTTTGCCAATGAGAGAAATTAATACTAGGGGTGAAAGTGAAAAAAACCCCTGTCTATTAACAAAGCAAGATACCTGGGGGAAAGGGGCAAAATGGAACTTTATACCATGCACACAGGCATGGGGGAAAAAAACAAAATTGAACTGTATATCCCACGCCCCACCTGTCCGCATGGCCAGGAGGCAAGGATGGTGGCTGCTCCCTTTATCCCAAGGAAGGGAAGAAAAAACCTCATGCAGCATCTCAGGCAAAAAGGTAGATAGGAACCTGCTGAGCTTCTGGTGTTGGTGTGCTCCTCACAGCAGGTGAAACTGGAGGGGTTAAGTGTCCTTTCTTTTGCTGGCCTGGGTCTTTCCCACTGCCCCCGTGGGCTCCCTGAACTGCAAGCCAAAACTGTTTAAGTGGAAAAAAAACCAAAAAAACCCCAAAAAGAAGCAACTGAAGGGTCTCTGCTGGAGTCCAGGGAAAAAGATGGGGAAAGATAAAGAAAAGCTAAGCAAGCAAGAGTACAGATGGACAAAGGCAAGGAACTAACAACCCCAGTCGCAGCCCAATGCACTCCAGAGTTTGAGCCGAGCCCGTGCCCGGGGTCCCCAGGCTCCAGCTCCACGCCCTGGTTCATCTTAAACCATCTCTGGACACACAGCAGGCAATTAGGGAATAAAGTACCACCATAAAATTACCTCAAGACAGCACTCTAAAGGAATAGGCCAGAGAGTGAACTGTTATATAAATATTTTGTGATTATGATAATACTACAGAGCAGGCAGTTTTCTGGAAGTTCAGGAGACATACCTTTGAAAACAGGGCTCCTACATTACTGCATTGGCCTTTCTTCCTCATATCATGGAAAACTAAAATATACATTTACATATACATGCATAAACAGCCATAAAATGATGGGATGACCCAAGACTCAAGTGGAAAGTATAAGGGCCCCAGTTGTGGAAACATGTCTGTGCATGTTCCCACAGTAACCACCTTCATGTTTGCATGAACTCACCGAACAAAGAGAAAGTCCTAAGAAAACCATTTTATGTTACAAAACCAAAAGGGGGACAGTTGATAGATTTCTACCTGTCAAGCTCTAATTCATGCTTAGCACAGTGAGGTGAGAGCTGTTAATATCCCTCCCAACTCTCCAAACAGTGTTTACAGGTGCTCAGTAGTACAGCACTTCTAAAAAGCAAAACCCAACAAAATAACCAGTCATACAACTCCCAGCCCCAATATGTTGTTGCAACTTGCATGTGAGTGAGCTGAGATTTGAAAGGGTAGTGGATTGAATTTGGACAGTGAGTGTTTTAAGGTTCTGGACAGTCTGAGGCTATTTGCTCTCACAGGCACTAAACACACGCATCTCCCTTGGAATAAAGGAAGCTCAGGGTGCTTCTAGTTGTGGGGAAATACCAAGCTCATTGTTGGGCTTTGAAAAATGTAACTAGATTCTTTTTGTTCTTTTTATAAAAGATTTTAGGAAGTGAAATACTATTTTTAGAGGTTATTTTGGTGCTAACTATGATATTCAGCCCTGGTGGGTGGGAATAAAAAAAATAATTGGAGGAAAAATGATACTGGGGGTTTTAAAAGCAGAAATTTCTTGTCATAGTCAAAGAATTGGAGTAGAGAATCCTCTTAAGATTACTTTTTGAGTGAAATTACTCTTTGAAAAGGCCATCCTGAGTCGGATGGCCATGGTAACATCCTGTACTGAGTTAATACAAAGGAGATTAATTGCAGAGAAAAGCATATTAAAATGGAGCTAGTTCTAGCAACCCAACTTTCACGAGGCAAAAAAAAAAGAACACCCCGCCCCTCCTTTTTTAACACTTAGAAAGCCCCTGATGAGCTCCTGCACCTTGGAACCTGTCACAAATGTGGAGTGGAAAAAAAAAGGCCACATTCTGTGGCCATCAGTCTTCTCATTCATCAGCATTTATAGATCAGAAATGGGAGAAGTGGCTTACTAAAAATAAAATGTATTATAAAGATAACAGGAGAAAACAGAGACTTATTTTTTCCTCAGGGCTACTACTGTAAAGTTTTAAAAAGTCCTGTATGCAAATTACATGTTCACACACTTCCAAAGCTGAGATGACATACCTATAACATGTGTCTCCCTGCAGCTCTTCAGCTGAAATAGATGGACATATTATGGTGAATACTTAGAGGAAGAATTGGAGGCCTGAGAATCCCAAAATGACACAAGTATTCAAAGAAATTGGAGTTCTTGTCCCTGTGCCTTGGAAATGCAGATGAAAACAGGTTTCATAAAAGTGTCCTTAGCAAATACCTGTTGGTGAAAGCATTTTGGAGGACTCTGGAATGAAGGAGAGGGAGCAGGTAGAAAACTCTTTTCATTGTCTGGGCAATGCAAATGCAGAGAAACCAGAAAATTTGGGCAGAAAATATGATCATTTTTATGGGTTCTGCTAAGGGTGGATGTTTGATCCACCCCAGCTGATTGATCCACTGACTGCTCAGTGCAATCTAAGTCTTCATTTTAGATATGAAAACTATTTTTTTTAGGTTGAAAAAGTTAAAAGAGATCCTTTCTGAGTCATTCTGGGCTGAAGACGTACAACCACTGCTTGAGTGTATGCGTCATAAAAAAGCACCTATCATCCCTGCCTGTGTAAAAGCCCCTAAACTGTTTCCTTTCTGATTTACTGTTTACTGCTCAGTGACAACAGAAAAAGCAGCTAAGGTGTGCACAGGAAGCTAAATGACTATTGACTCTTTTCTGGTTTGTTTTTTTTTTCCTATAAGACACACCAAAATTTGTAAAAAACAAATGGATTGCTTTGAAGAGGGTCCAAATCCAGGAGGAAAGAAATAGTTTGAAAAAAATAGGGTGTTGCTTTGAAAAAAAGTCTTCACTGTTTTATCATTATTCCTTCTACAGGAAGACATTATAAGACATCCCTGCAAGCAGAACCAATGCAGATGTTTGGTGCTGCTTAAGTGTCAAATTCTGAGAAGTGACCCCCACTTCTTGTAAGTGTACCAGGAAGTTCATCTCCGTGAGCAGGAGAGAGGGCATCCACATAAAAATGTTATGTTTCTGTAGCCCCTCATCCAGCATAGCTCGTTTTTATAAAAGCATAAACAAGAGGCAGAGAGCTTTGTTCTTGTGAGGGAACACGTCTCTGCACATGCTATGTTTGCAGGCATTTGGTGAAATCAGCAAAGTTTAACTGGTATCAGTAATGTAGAAATCCGTTTCCTTCTTTGATTATATTCTATTTTCTGCATGACTCTCTGGACTTTCTTCATACTGCTTTAGGAAAAAACAAACCAGACTGGTCATACATCCCCAACTATATTTTAGTAATTATTTTTTATCTGGACTTTCTAATCCAGCGTTTAGTGAGACAGTTCTCCTAGGCAAAAGGAAAACAAAACCCACTAATTTGACACATCCATTTGAAAGCTTCTGTGGAGACTTTGATTTTTTAACATCATTACACTGGGATTCAGAGGACAGCACCCTGAAAGCTTTGGCAGCAAAGGAAGAGAGAGCACCAAACAGAGGAAATGCTGGGCTGAGAATCCATACCCAGAGTTCCTCCAGTGCTAATTATGCTCTTTAGCTGCTGGAGCTTCACCTCCAGGTGCAAAGAAAAGTCTTATTTTCAGTCCAGTAACTAATATTATGTATATTCTAAACAGATAGATGCTAAGGAATTAAAATTCTTTCCACCTTTAAGTGCTTTATTATTATTATTATGAAAAGAGATAGGGCAGGAACCACTAGTAAAGCTCTACTGTCTAAAGACAGAAATAAAAACAAACAAACAAAAACGCCAAGCACTATGCAATTTAACTTGACAGTGAAAAAAAGTTCAGAGAAATGAGTCTGTTGTAAATTAATTTGAAAGGAGAATGTCTGTAGTGGTAGGGTTCAGGGCTTTAATATGGGCCCTCATTATCCATTAAATCTAAAGTAATGAATAGCTTTAGTAAAGGACTAAATATCAATATGTTTAGCTATAGAGTAACACTAATAATGTGACTCTGCTAGTACTAAAATACATCTACAGTCCTAAACAAATTTTTGTTTTATTTTCTGTTCTCTCCTAGGTGACTGTCTTAATTATTGAAACACAATGCAAAAATGATACTGAAGCTCTAAAAACATACAATAGGAGGATCATTTCCAGGAGGGATGTGAACTGCAAAGATGATGAATACAATTTAGATTCTCAGTGTTGCAAGAAATGTAAAAGTGGTGAGTATGACTGTAAGACTGTTGAGAAGTCATTAACAGGGGACACCACAGCATGCACAATTGCTTTTGCTGGGATACTGCAGTGGCATGAGGTGTTTTCCTGGATGCAGTGCTTCATTCCAGCTGTTTCCCTTTTTGTCACAGGACATAAGCCACTTCAAGGACATTTCTTGAGCTCAGTGCACCAATAACTTCTCACTACAGAGAATAGTTCTCTCATAACATGCTCGTTACAAAAGAGCCAAGAGTTAACATGCACATATTTGAAAGAGGTTGAAAAAGTGAAAACACATGTTTTTGCCTACAAGATTCCATACATTCATGGGTTTTCCAATTTTTCATGTACAGTTTTGTTTGGTGTGTTCTCCTTCAGAATTAAATTGGAAGAAGAGTGGGGATAATCAAATGTTATGTATATTACATTCCTGATGTGCATCTACACATGCACAAAGAATATGCATTCCATATTTGGAATCAAAAAGTATTAGGGATTAAAAATGAAATTCTGATGTTAGTCTTGGAGCTGGTGGCTTCTCTCTCTAAATTGTTGGTCTAAATTGTTGTCTCTACAGGTTTTGTTAAAAATGTCACCTGCCCAACAGATATTATCAAACACTGTGTTCCATGTGAAAAAGGGAAGGAATTCATGAATCACCTCAACGACTTGGACAAGTGTAAGAGATGCAAACTGTGCGACAGCAAATTTGGTATGTCTACAGAAATAGAACTGTAGAAAAGACTCTTATACAGGATTTCACTGAAAAGTCTCCACAATACCTTAATCATGGTTAGCACATAGATTTGAAACCTTTAGTGGTAGAACATGAATGTATTTGTAAGAAAGTAATGAGTTTATCCTCCAGTTCCCTTTCATCAAGCACAAAGTACGAAGAAAAATAGTTGGTCCATTATTTCTCCTTATATCTGCCTTTGCTCAGCCAAAGTCCTTGCAAAACAGACACTTTACAAACTGGTTAGAGTCAAGGAAGGCAAGTTCTCCCTCTTCTTCACCCTCTGTTTAAAAAAGGAGTGTAAGAAGTAATGATGGTTTCCTTTGTAGTCTTTCACACAGTTGGTAATATTATTTAAAATTGATTGTTGTCTTTTGAAACACTCAGGTCCATGTGTGGGACTGTAAGGCAATCCCTCCAGGGGCAGACCAGTGGCCCACCTGCCCCAGTATTCTGCATTCAGCAGGGGAGGCGAGAGGTGCTGTTTAGAGATAACACAAACAAACCTGTCTGCTTTCTGTGGTCTGTTCCCTGCAGTCTATCAGCATCCACAGCTGAGGGAAAGGATGTTAGAAGATCTATCCCTGCCTAGTCATTTCAGTGTCCATTTATTAGCCCTTTGTTCAGGAACTTGCTGGGTGACAGCAGAAATTCACTACCTGTTGCATAAATACCCATTACAGATTTTTCTTTTTTTAATCCATTAAACTTATCTCCTATCAGTTCTACCAGTCTCCTGTAGATCTGCTCTACTTGGATTTAGGGAATGATAGTTCTTCATTCCTCATCCCCAAAATCAGGTTTAGTGAATGGAGAGACAGTTCTCAACTGCAATACGGTTATACTCAGATTACCTGTTGGAATATCAACCTCTACTGCTCTCCCCTTCCTTTAGGACATCAATATGGATAGAAAACTTTCCTCTCAGTTGCTACTATAATAAGTATTTTTGCATGGGTGACGAAATTGGTAAGAGCAAAAAACAATTTAATATTTTATATATTAGTTCACAATTATTTAAACTGAAGAGAGGAAAAGGGTAATGGGATGGCTAGTCACAATATTCTATGAACAATAATGTAGTTGAAGAGAAGTCAGTAGACTGACAATAGGCAAGAGGAAAATTACCACTGAAGTTCCACGTGAACCATTCTTATGGTCATTCATGTTCACTATTTCCGTGAGTTACTTCAGCACTGGTTTCATAATAGAACTTCATCAAATTCTGAAACATAAGGTAGTTTCAGATTACAGCAGGGCACTGAATGTAGTAACCCAAACGTTTGTTCTATTTTTATATGCCTATGAAAATAGCTTTTGTAGTAGGTAGATAGAGTAATTTTTAATGCAGAAGTATTTTTTCATAGGTGGAGACAGTATTATTGTATAAACTGAGGATAGGAGAAAATTAATAATTTGTTTAGATTCTTAAGAAGAATTTATGACATGGATATGTTAGCCAAAAAAGAGAGAGTGGAATTCCTCATCATTGGAGGTCTTCAAGAAAAGGTAAAACTTGTTGTCTGTCAGGGAGTGCAAAGAACCCATCTCCATTATCAAGTGGGGAAACTGGGGGTATGATCTTCTGAGTTTCCTTCTGGCTTTACACTTCTGAATGGGAAGAAGAAGTTGGGATTTGGCTGTGCTGAATGAGTCCTCTTCTGGCAAGAACTGTATTGTGTGAGAAGTTTTCTAGCTCTCCTCCAGCAGAGGTCTCTCTGACAGTTCCATATTCCCAGTGCTCCATCAGCCCAGCTTCTTAGAAAAGCCCTGTGTGTATTACAGAGTTAAGCCTCACCAGTGCCAGCAGAGGTGGATCTAGCAGCAAGTCTGAGCACAAGACTCTGTGGGAAGAAGCCTGATTTTTCAAACTAATACACTTTAAGAAATGTACTTTTAGGTTGGGAGGTTGTAAGGAACTGTACCCCAGAAGAGGACACACAGTGTACCTGTGCAAAGGACTATTTTTGCAGTTCTGAGACATGTGACCATTGCATCCAATGTACCATGTAAGTTTCTGCCTTTATCACTACATATGAAATTGTTAATATGTAATCACATTTTTTCTAGCTGGTTTGAAGACTAAGGTAATCTATAACCTCAAGAAAAGCATATCAATTTTCCTTTGCACCTGAGCTGACTGAGTTCAGGCAACTCAATCTGCAGCCATGAAGGCTTTCCAAAGGCATGCAGAAAAACTTACAGCTCCACTGAGTCTGTATATGCTTTTCAAAAAGTGTAATAAAGTATCTGAGCTTTTCTGTTGTCTTTGTGTAATCTATTGTTACACTGAAAAACAATTTCATATGTTTTCCCACTGCCACAAAGTTCCATGCCATTTTCATACCTATTAAATTCCAAGCCCCAAGATCAGGGGTTTGGAATATGAAACCAGCATTTTTATCAGCAAAATATTTCATATTTTTCTGATAAAACATCTTAGAAGATTTTGATTTGCTTTCTTCACAGCTTAAGAGAGAAAAAAATCCTGTGATAATTTGTGTTCATATTTTCTGCAGATGTGAAAGCGGTGTAATTGAAAAACAATGTACTCCAGCTTCAGACACTGTATGTGGAACAAAAGGTACCTTTTTAAAATGTACCAAGGTTCATCACATGCTGTATTTTGAGAGGAAATGACAACTGTCCTATTCTACACATTGGCCATAGTGATTCCTGACAGCTCAGGGCATCAGTCCTACTGGGCCCTGTACTCACCTGCAGAGTGTGATTTTCCCTTGGTCGCTGTGCAGGTGCAGGATCTGTTGCTCCTTTTTAGGGGCAACTCACAATAGGTATGTCTTTAAATGTTTGGCTTTTGTCATTAGGAAACAACAGGAGGGCTTTTAAAATCTGACACAGTCTTGTTTAGAATTTGGTGTGCTGCTGGTATTGCATTTCCTGAGTTAACTGTTGTGAAATTTTCCAATGTTCCTACAGAACCAAAAACGCTGTGGTGGGTCATCCCTTTGGTAGTTTTGCCAGCAATAGCTGGAGCTATATTCTGGTGTAAGTGATTCCCTACTTATTCTTATTATACTGTGAGTGAGATATTCAGATGCTTATTCAAATACAATTTTATATTCTTGGAGTCCAAAGGTGAGATATCCTGCCCTGGATTTAAAAAATGCTCTTTTTGTTTCAGACAAGAAAAGACAGAGAGTTCGTACTATCGGTGAGCCGCTAAGTAACAGAGCTGACATACAAGAGCCTTACGTAAGTATTGTTGCTTTGATCATAAAAAACTCGGTTTCATGCAAAGAATCTTTTTCCATTTAAATTGCACTGGGTCTCCTCAAACACTTGCGTGCCTCTCTTCTATGACATGAATGAAGTAAATTTCACCACAAGGACTCTTTTGGGAGAAGTGGGAGAAAGCCTGTATTTACTTCTCCAGGATTGTTGGAATGCTTCCTAAGTCACATGACTGTGATCAAAACTTCATAAATCACCAGGCCTCCACTAACCCAGGATATTCCTGTCCCCATGCATAATTTTAGGGAATAGCAATTGTGAGGTGATCCCCAAACTTACCCAAGTCAAAAGAGGTCTCTCCATCTGGTATGACTCTCACTCATAAAACAGGAATCATGGAGAAAACTAAAACAAAATTAAAGAGGTATCACGAAATGTATTTATCCTCTTATATATCTGCTTGTTTCTACTTACTTCTCTCTTGCTTTTTTTTTTTTCAGGAGAATGCACCTCTCATATACACAGGTAAGAGACAAGTAATTTCTCAAAATTCTGTAGAAAGAAAAAACACAGATACAGATATGTAAGTCACAAGTAAAGTCCTAAAGTAAAAAAAAAAAAAAGAGGTTTTTTGTGTAGACTTTGCCACTGTCCAGACCTGTCATTCCAGCACAACAGCGAACACTTACTGAAGAAGTGCCAGTTCATATAATGCTCATCAAGGCACTTAGTGGCATCATAGAAGTCTCATTCCTCAGGAGGAATTTCTGCTGTACAGGGAGCAATTACTCATTGTCTACAAGTGAATTTCAGTTCTGCATGTGGTGTAGACGCTAGGAAACAGCCAATTGTGTTTCTATAACCGTGGATAATTATGATAAGGGAGCAGACCCACAGTGGGATTGAAGATTCACAAACCTACAGTATGTTCAGGGACAAATCCACAGGAGTGATGCACAACAGGAAAATATATAAGCTCCAAGACTTATCACAACAGAAGACCTGTCCTATTTCAGGACCTCTCCCAATGCTATTTTGAGAAAAACAGGTACGTGAGAGGTGGCCACACTTCAGTGATAGAGAAGAGCAGAATAGGTTACAGAGGGGACTGATACGCTGTTTTAGGTGGTAAAAAGCAATATGGATGCAGGCCTAAATCTTTGAAATACATAGCATTTGGTAGGAACATGTAAAAACAGACCTGCCATGTATTGTAAAAGATCAGACATAAACCATACTGAGTCACAAATACCTGAAACTTAATCTGGTTTAGACAGCAGAAGTATCAAACCTGAGTGAAGGTGATAAAACCCAGTGAGACATAGGTGCCAAGTGCATTCATTTCCTTTCACACTCCTAGATGTTGACCTGAGCAGCCACGTTCCTGGTATTGTGGCAGAGATGACACTTGCAGAAGTCAAGAAATTTGTTCGTCACCACCATGTATCAGAACCCTCCATAGACCAAGCCGTGCAGGATTGTCCTGGTGACACATCTGAGCAGAAGATTAGGCTGTTTCGAGTCTGGTATCAAAGCCATGGGATGAGGGGAGCCTATGGAACCCTAATAAGAGGCCTGAGAGAGTTAAAAATGTGTGCTGCAGCTGATAAAATTGAGGAAAACCTGAGGGCAGCTATTTCCAGCTCTCAGGAAGGGGAACGGTCTTATAATCCTGACACTGAGCAAAGCAAAACTTGCACACGGGAGGGTAGAAACTCTTACAATGATAGTGCTGAGCTAAGTAAAGCCTATACTGGTACTTTGGAAGAGACCTAGCACAGAGTAATTGGAAAATTATTTCCAAATGAGTATTTTTCTAATATAAATAAGTTTAAAAAATTACATTTTCACTGGCCGTTCTGATTGAACTAAGTTATTATATGGAGGAGGAATAATTAAAAATTTTGTGGCAATATCTTTCCTTTAAAAAATTTTTAGCCTTTTTTGGTTAAGGACTGGAAGAATTTTTATGACTTGTTTACTAAAAGGTGCAATATAAGAGTCCAGCCATAGGATTCATTACAAGAGGAAAGAAGTTAGCATTATTTGAAGAAAATGTATGGTTTAAATGCATGGTCCTGCATTATTTAATCAGTTTAAGGTTTTGCTTACATTAAAAATGCAGGATGTTCCTTTTTTTTAAGGGAAAACTCAGGTGTTTTGAGTCTAGAAAGTGAGCCAGGAAAAGTACTTGAAAAAAAATTTTCCTGCCTTACATCTGATTAATTTGAAATATAGATGTTGCTGTGTAATTCTACTCTGCTGCAAATACATTTTCCATCTTCCATAAAAGCACTTCTGTGTGAATATGGAGTTTTGTATATGTCTGCAAGTTTTCTATACAAAAAGCACTTCTGTGTGAATATGGAGTTTTGTATATGTGTGCAAGTTTTCTATACAAAAAGCACTTCTGTGTGAATATGGAGTTTTGTATATGTGTGCAAGTTTTCTATACAAAAAGCTCCCAGTTCTAGGTAAAGATTGTTATCTCTGTTGTTCTCAGCTATGTGTGTAAGCCTCTACTAATGTTAGAACCTTCAAAGAAATAGGAGCTGAAGGGTTAGCAGCACAACAGAACTGGCATTTCTGGAAGACAACCTCCAGAGTGGATGAAGCTTTTCTAATGCAGAAACTGATACAATGAGAACATCTTTTTCATTAAAAAAGATCTGCATAATACATGATTTCTGTCTTTCTTATCGTGCAGTATATAGATGTCATGTTTACATTTGCTTTTACTCAGGTTAGCAAGTCAGAATAAAGGAGATCATTCTCATGAAAAAACACTTTCCTTTCTTTCATCACAAAGTGCAGAGGACTCAGCTTCTAAATTCAAAGGTCTGGTATAGTGCTGGCAGCTTTGCCATGAGGCCTTTCCCTCTCACACACCCATTTGTGCAAATCTCACAAGGTCTTTCAGCAGAAGGAGAAACTCCACTGGAAAGGTTTGATTTTTCCAGGTTACACAGTAAGAAAGATTACTTTCTTTGGCTTTGTCATCAGTTCCCTAGAGAAAATCTCCAGCCAGTATCAGGGCTCAGCCAAAATGTGAAGAGACCTACCTGGGCTTGCTCTCACCAGTGTGACCCCACCGGGGTCCCAAGGCTGCCACCTGACCACAGGACCTGGAAAGGACAAGGCAGGACTGGCCACAGGGTGCCAGAAGCTGGCAATCAACCCCTGCCAATGCTGGGTGCCCACAGCCATGTGGAGTTCCTCCAAAATGCCATATAGCTGGAAAGGATGTACCTGGGAAGGCAGTACATGGCCTTTGGATACAGCTAAAATCTGTATGGCATCAAGCAGGAGCCTGAAAGGAAAGGCAGGCAGCTTTGAACCCATTACATGTCTCACAGACTTGACCTGTTAAAGGTCTCAGTGACACAGGGCATGTTTTGCCCAGGCCCGGTTTGTGCTGTACAGAAAAACCTTCCACCCCACTTTGGAGCCTCTAGTCTAGCTGCATTTTCTAAGTGTCTAATCCAGCACTATATTGCCAAAATCTGTGCTGCTTTTCAAAGGAAAATCTTTAGGCTACTGCAGTCAGATGGTTTAATAGCCATGGGCCAAATTAACAGCCATGCAGCCATGGCCTGATTAACACCTTGCACTGTATAAATGGCCTGTGTCTGTGCTGTCTGTGCACAGCTCTGACACGCTGACAATGTGTTGTTCCTTGTCCTGTTTTGGCCAGGATCCAAGTACATAAGAGAATAAAATCTGCCTTTCAGAAAGGCAGCACAGCAGCACCGGTGTCGGCTGTGCCATCTTTTATAGGATGCAGTTGTGTAGAGGCACAGCCAAGCCAGGAAGGAAGGAGAGCTCCATGCTCTCACAAGCCCTGGTAGATAGGCTGCTCCCTATACCATGTCCCATCCAGGAAGGCCTGGATGTAGCTTAAAGATGTGTTGGCAGAGGCTTGACTTCAATGTTTTCTTCCCTTGGCTTCTGGCTTTGTCTCTCCAAGTGAAGCATCTGACCAGCAGAAATTAAGGTAGTCCACATCTCAAGGTTTCAGTGGAGGAGGGACTGTAACCTATCTGAACTACACTGATCTCAAAATGCACCCACCAAACCTCATAAATTTCTGATGGTGAAATAAAATTATATTATTTTCTTTCATCACACTGGATTTCCCCAACCTCAGTATAAAAAGGATGGTTTAAAAAAAGTCCCTGAGCAATGAGTCACATTTTCTTTAGGAGAGGTCTACAAGGCTCAGCTCAGGCATTGACTCTGGTGATTAGCATACATCATAACTTTTTCTTAACTGGAACACGATGCATCAAATAGGGGGATTGATTATACTGTGCAGTTACTTTTCCAAAGGAGTCTGTGTGTGTCTACATTGCAGTCAGCAGTGCAGAGCAGAGCTGAAGCTTTGAGTACCTGGACCAGGGACTGGAAGTGATTCAGTTCTGCTGACCTGCAGTAGCACATCCAGATTTCCATTGCCTTCTGCTTCTGACATAATTTTCAAACTAGGGTTGCATAAGAGAAATGAAACTGAAGTTCAGACTCCCCTGTTTTGTGGAAACACAGCAGCAGAAAAGCAAGTGAAAACTGAAACAGAAACTTGCCTAGGGAATGACTTGTCACCTTTTGAAAAGCAGATTACAAAAGAAAAGTTGTCTCTTCAGGAAGCTAAAACTTTGTAAAACAATCTCATTTGTTATGCAAATAGTACACACAAAACAATTGTTACTTTGAAATAACTACAACAGAAGAACAGGAACATAGAAATAAAAAGACAGAGGAATGATCTTAAGCTCCCTGCAAATGGAAAGTGACCATGTGTGAGACGTTTGTTCAGAAATTCCAAGGGCTGTTTTGCTGTGCACACTCACACCAGCTGCTCCATCATGCTACAAAATGTAGTGCAGTTACAGCTGCTCTGCAAGCAAACCTGACACCTGAAGATGGCAGAAACAAAACCAATATTACATTGGGTACCAGAAGAACACAGGAATGGTTAAAGACAGCTCCAGTATACAAGACTGCTGCAATATGAAATAAATTATTTTCAAAGCTATTCTGCAGACTGCCAGTTCTTGAAAAAATGTGGCTGAGAAATGAAGTGCTCAGTACAAAGAGTCTGAAATATTTCTGCACATATAGTATGACAAGCATATTAAAGTGTGAGAGAGCTCAGGCTTATTTCCTGTATGAAGGAGAGAAAAGGAAAACAATACCAACAAAATCATGACAAGAATGAAAGAGTATTGGGAAAAGCCTTGGAGATAGCCAGTTTTCCTGTTTTGAGGGAAGATACAACCTCAGAACTCACATCCCTCTCTTACTGTTTGTCAATACTTTGATTCTGGGCATCAAAGGGAAGCTTGCATTCCTGCTATCCCACTGCTAGCAAGAGCAAAAATACCCACCATGTGCATCTAGCCTCTAGCAAAGAGCTGTGGTTGAGAATTCTGAGGGATGTGGGAACAATCACAAAACAATGTACAGTCAGGGTTTTCTGAAGAGCTTTTCAGTGAAAAGTTGAAATTCCCTTCCAAACTGAAAGCAATATTTTTAAAGCTTTCAGAGTGCTAGAGAGCTCTTTCCCATCACTTTACACAATGGTCTCTCGCTCTCCCAATATTCCAGCAACTGTGATAAAGTGCAATTTATTTTTAGCCTAGTGGAGAAACAAAAAATGTCTGTGACCAAAGGGATGTTGGAAAAATAGGTCCTGAACAATTACAGGAGAGGAGTAAGTGATGAAAAGCAATGGCAGGAGGAAACCGAAGGCACAGACCTTGGAGAGACAGCACTGAGCATCCCACACCCCAGGGGCATGCAGAACAAAGAGATCACTGACCCTGCCTCCCACATCTTCCCACAGTGATGTCTGTAGGACTGGCTGTCTGTGGGACAGGATAGCTCTGTCTGTATGTGTGTCTTTGGGATAAAAACAAGAACCTGATGAAAAAGAAGTACCCAGTTTCATTTCCTGCATATTTATCCTACAGTCAGTGATGGGATCGATACATTCTCCAGATTATCAGTATCTGAACGTTTATGTTTCTTGATCTTTTCCTAGTCCTTCCTTACAACTATACAAAGATCCCTCTACAGACTTATCCCTGGGATAGCTGAAGCTGCAGGAAATGTTTCATGGTACTCCTCAAATTGCTGTGAAGTGCAATGAGGCCTTTGCTGGCAATAAAAGGGAATAGGCTCAGCAGCAATAACTGTTGACAGAGCTCCCAGGCGCTGCCGGCTGTCCTTGCCTGTCCCCGGGGCAGGTGGCAGCCCGTGCCCCTGTTGTCCTTGCCTGTCCCCCGGGCAGGTGGCAGCCCATGCCCCTGTTGTCCTTGCCTGTCCCCGCGGGCAGGTGGCAGCCCGTGCCCGCGCTGTCCTTGCCTGTCCCCGCGGGCAGGTGGCAGCCCGTGCCCCTGTTGTCCTTGCCTGTCCCCGCGGGCAGGTGGCAGCCCGTGCCCGCGCTGTCCTTGCCTGTCCCCGTGCCCGCGCTGTCCCACGCGTGTCCCGCCTGCCGGCCGGGCTCACCCTGCGCTGGCTCAGCACGGACAGCAGCGCTGCGTCCCCCGCTGCCTCCGTCCCTTTCTTCAGTGAATTCCTCCCACGGGGAAGGGAGCAGACGGGCTGGACGAGGGCACGAAGCCTCTCGCTGGCGGAGCTGTCACTGTGCTGAGCCAGCGCCGGCTCTGTTTTTGCATGGGATCCCTCAAATCATGTTCCACAAGACTTCAAATGACACCGACAGTGTCGTAACAACTGTGCGTGACAGCTTTGGTGACGCTGCCCGGGTGTGAGGATGAGCACAGGCTGCTGAGTCCCTCCCAGCAGCCCCGGGATTAGGCAGCTCAGGGAAGTCCCACGCTGCGAGCCCAAGCGCCGCTGCAGCATCCTTGGCATCGCTGCTTCTACATTTAATACCACACGGAAAAACGGTGTCATAACAGCACATCCAGGCTGCAAACTGAGCTCTCTGCAATCTGCAATTGGCACAGCGGACCAAGTACGTGCTGCAGTGCCTGTGCCAACATGAATGTGCATTGCCTTAATAAATATTCACTAACAAATTAAATCAGTTCAGACTTAGACATTCACTTTGATTCTAACTTACACAACTGCCAAAATGCATCAAAGGTTAGCACTGCTTGTGAAAGCCTAGGGAAGACAGGATGGTTGTTCTGAAGTTTGGCCTTCTGAAGGGTAGTCTTTTTGTCACCATAATCAAGTGAAAAAACAACTGGTGAAGCTGAGAGAGGAGAAGGAGTGGGTGGTAACAGTTTAGAGGCTTTTTGGAGGAACTGGTTTATGAATAATACCCATAATTACTGCAACATGCTATTGTAAATGGTCTTGTCTTCTTTCTTTTGCAGGCTCATAAGTCAGCCTATCATTTTAAATAACTATACATTAAATGCAGTCCTGACTTCTGTTCTAGCTACACAAATGCTGGGAATAAGCAGCTCATGAAGTTTGTTGCCAAGATTTCTTTTTTTAATCTTACAAAATCTACGTATGTTTCTTCCATCAGAAAAACTGGAACAACTATGACTACTTGAAAATATATAATCACGTACCAGGAGACATCAAACACACTGGTATAAGGAACCCAGAGAGCAAAGAGCAGCTCATAAAGCTGCTATAAGGAAAACAATGAGCAATGTTACTCAGTGCCACACAAATCATAATAATAGGTTACATGGACAGGTACTCACAGGCAGCCTTTGGGGATCCCAGGATAAGCAGTCTGATGAACAGCTACATTAGCAAGTGCTTCCAAGGATTCCCGAGCTGTGGCCCCACTGCAAGGTCCCTGGGCCAGTGACTGTGGTTCAGTTACATTTATCGGGTGACCCAGGGCATACACACTGTAGGGAACAGCAACAGGCTTGGAAAACATGTGGGGTTATATGTCTTCTTATCATTGCTTGCCTTACAACTGTAAGGCTGTTAACCTGCTGTCAATGCAGCTTTTAAAGGTCTCTTCTTATTTGTAAGTGAGAACAGATGAGTAAACTAATGAGCTGGAATATGGGGGCTGGACACAAGATAAAAGATCTGTTCTGTGTCAGTCAACAGTCTCTCAGAGACCAGCCTCATCCTCCCTCGTCCAAAGGCATTCCTACACAATCACAACAAAAATGTACAGATCTTCCAGGAACTGCTGTTTTCAACATCCCCTAACTCATCCAGCTATAAACCAACCACCAACGGAACATCCAAAAACATTTCTCAAAAGGAAATACAGTTTTCCTATATTTTTCTCTCAGCTGTGGATGTTTTTCAAAGAAAGATAGCCATGTATAGATTTTTTCCCTTAAATGCAGGAAATGGTTCTTCCAAATGTAACTAATTTGAATTAAATTGATACATTATGTTTTGGACAGCAACGAGCTGCAGAAAATCTTAGCAAAGCAAGGGTTAGAAGCTGTAAGTTGTTCAAAACAAGACTTCAGGTGCACTCCTGCTCTTCTTGGTTTCAAGTTAGCTCTCAGGATTGAAGAGACGAACTATTATCACTAGAAAGAAAGCAGAATACTTCTTTTCTAGGCAGCATTCTTCCTGAGTATCTAATCAGTCATCAGCTTACATTCACCACTTAACAAATCTAGGCAGATTTCAGAAAACCTTAGTAGAGGTAAGTCCACAGGGCCATCCACAACAGAGTCAAAAAGCAAAGCAGACTTTAAAATCTAAAACTATAAGCAGTGTTGGAGCTAAAGGCATTACTTAAAATGCTATGATGCCTACCTTTTTGGTGTCTTGACACACTATCAAACAGAGAAATGCAAGTTCATCCTTCTTCTCTAATCTCACATTAATTGGTGCTGGAGATGTCAACACTGACACGCAACAGTTAGCAATACTTGGCTGGAATAACCTTCTCTGCTCTGGTGCAGGAAAGTCCTGCACCTTTCAGAGCAGAAGTCTGGGCTGTTTGAGGAGATCTCTTTCCCCATCATCCTTGTTGAGCCTGTCCTGCTAGGTGTACTGAAATATTCATTACGGGGTAAGTTTGAGATGGATTCCAAAAGATCTGGTTAGCCACATTAGCTGTCAGGTGGGCCACGTGTCTCAGGAAAAGGCAGCCAAGGAATCATCACTTGCAAACCCAACAAATGCTCAGGGGCTCAGCACTGAGAACTCACTTGTTGACACTGGCATCTAATGAGACATTAGGTACCTAAGGTTTGCTGTGGAAATATTTTGGGTTAGATTACAGGAGTTAGCAAGAATAAAAAACATGCTGTGAAGACAGTGTTATAATGTAAAGTTTCTTATTTGGTCACAGTACACTGTCCTTTGGGATTTTTCTTTTGTATTGTTCTTTTTTCCTAATAAGGTGTGTGGGACTTTCTTCTTTGAGAATACAGCTCTGTTTATAATATCAAACAGGAAATTAGTCTTCCAGCTAAGGTGAAACCCAGGAATTTTTCCTGTTGAACAATGGACTCCAGAGAGAGTTCCTATTTAGATAAGAAAGGGCTGGAAACTCCAGCCACCTTAAAATAGATGAACAAAAGTCCTTCTGCTCCAAAAGCTACAGGTACTTTCTGAGACTGAAGGTCATTTATGCCAGTCCTTTGCCCTGCCAGTCCTTCGCCCCGAGGAAGGGTTAACAAAATGGTTTTGTCCTAGCTTGAAGATGGAGACTTCAAAACTCTCCATATTGATATTTCACAACCTCTACTCTTCAAAATTGTGTCTTAATATCAAAATGAACTCTTAGTGTATTTCCAGCCCTTCCATACTCACCACAACATGGAGAAGAGATGGTTCTCACCCTTTTTAAAGGCAGCCTTTTGCACATTTGAACATCATTGTCATGCTTTTTGTCTCTCCTATTTCTTTTTTCTCGCACTTTTAGGTTACGCAGCCCCAGTTTGTCCAGCATTTCTTTGAGGTGCATATCTTGTATCACAATGACAAACACACAAAAATGAAAGGAACATTGTTTTTGTCCTTTTTTCCATGATGCCATGAGCAGGATTAAGCAGGCTAATTCAGTCACCCTTGAATTTCCCTATGATTGCCTATATCTGAAATTTAGTTTCTGATTAGTCTCCAAAGCAAGAGTGCACTTTTAGATGTATACATTTCTGTGTACATTGCAGTCCGCAATTCAACAACTAGGGACTTCTGACTTTCCCTCACATGGCAGTAGGTATGCTTAGGGATATACAATGTCCAATCCAGGATTATTTTCAAAAATCTAATCCTCAATTATTTCAAACTAGTTTTGCCAAATCTCCTGTATTCATTGCCACACCAGAAAAAGAAGCAGAAATGATGCAGTTAGTGTTTTAGTGCCACAAATACTTGGCAAAAATATAACATCTGAAATGAATTTCCTTGGCTCATAACCAGGCATGCTTTGCAAGTGTGAAGGTATTTTACACAGGACCAAGTTTGCTGTCACAACCAGACCTTGGCTTAGCCTGGCTCTTTTTTCACATATCCTCTGGGAGAAGTCCCATGGAGCTGGATTCTGTACAAAAATATAGGGTATTACTATGCTTTGGCTTTAATTTCCAGGGGAAACATTGCTTCCATCAGGATGAAGTCTGCATTCACCTAGTTTAGAGAAATAATCTAAAAGAACTCTGTGTATCTGTTTCCTTTTTTCTGCTGTCATGCTAAGGGTCTGCTGAGGAATGCTCTCTTTTCTGCCTCATCCTCATTGTAAGAAGGCCACAAATCTGAAGTTTCTTTCTTTAAATGGACAATTTTCTGTTCCTGTGTTGGGTCTTAAATACATTTCTTAAATTCCTATGGAATCATCAAATCATTGGAAATGTTAGAAGTTATCAGATAAAAATTACAAGAAAAATACTTCAACATATTATGCTAAGCAGTGACCTTTAACCCCTGCCCTTTGCTGTCATAGCTTTGCTGCTTTACACATCTTTTCATTATTTAGTTACAAGATACAACCAGACCAGTACCAGGAACTGTGACCAGTCAAAAATTAGCTCTTTCCTGGAATTAGTCTTTAAAATTTAATTTCAACATAACTCTTATGCTCTTTATGACTGCAGCTCTTTCTGAGTCATTATAATTAACCAACTCCTGCCCCACTGCTGGGACATTGCCGGCAGTCAAAGAAAGTGCTGACTTAAGACAGGACTCTTGGTGTGCCCTACCTGCCCCCACAGGCAGCCAACACACCGTGCTCCACCACACATCACTGCCTGCAGCAACAGCACAGCAATGGGAGGCGTGGAAAATAACAGTGAACGAGACAGAAGAACAAATGAAAAAGATACAAACATCTTTAGATTCAAAATTAAAGTCTTCTGTTGAATATCAGTACCAAAGGGTCAACCTCCTAGGAAACAACACCTTTCCTAAATACACAAATTCAGGAACTTGTCCAGAGAAGGTTTTAGGATGTGTGTAGATAAGAATTTCATTGAGAACACTGCTCAGTGCCAGAAGAAACTCTTTTTAAAATACCTTATCACTAAAACAAGATCTGAAATTAGATCATTTGATATCAGTTGCACTAAATGCATTAAACCATGCAAGGCAAATAGGTACTTCTGTCCCTAATTCAAAAGCATAACTTTATACATAAATATATAATGGGTTATGAGAACATATGCAATAATCTAGATGAACAAAACACTGAAGAATACTGAGAAGCACTCATCATGTGCCCTAAATCTCACATATCCTTGTGTCCTGCATGCTCTTCGTTACTGGTGGGATTCCTTTCACACCAGGGGTTGTCAGCATCTTTAGTCTATATAGCACACAACTAAGATCCTGCAGATGAAATTACTTTGTTCACTGTATCTATCACTACCCTGAAGAAGATCCCTTGTCCAATCACACTGGCAAACCAATTTATTACCAGTATAACTTAGGATTCCATAATTTCTGGAGCTCTAGGCAGGCATCTAATCACCCCTTTGGAGCTACATCCCTAGAGATGCTCCATGAGTTACCAGCTTGGAGGCAAGCTCTGTGACCCAGGCTGTGCACTGGCTGCTTTGGCACCTTTCCCTCCACAAGCAGTCAGACTTGCTGCATTCTGATGAAGTGGGAAGAAAAAGAAAAAGAAATATGGAAAATGTTTAACAGAAAGCCCATCTGAATGCAAATAAAGTAAACAGCTTGTGCCACAACCACAGATAAATGTTTGGAAGAGCTCAGTGCTAGAGGGCTGCCAGCAGTCACTGGGCTGACACAGCTCCAGCATCTGGGACATCAGTCACAGTGTTTACCATTAACCAAACACAGCCCAGCTCAGCAAACCAGCCAGGCACTGAACATAAGCAGCATCCAAAAAGTCATTCTGGGGCCTCTCAGTTTGGTTGCAGTTTGAGATATGGTGGCGTCTGACAGCAGTTCCTCTCATCAGCCTCCCTGCACTCCCACTAACCTGCCAGAGATCCTCTTTTGTAGCAGCACTTGAATATCCATGTTAAAATACACAGAGCACTACTTGCAAGTGCACTGTAATTACAGACATACAGATATGTTGTATTTTGTCCTTTACATGCAATTTTTCAGTGACTGCAGTGGTACAGATGTTCAGAATATAAGCAACAGCGTCAAAATTCACTTTCTTCTTCTAAAAATCTGTTTTTCTTCTTCCATCTGTGCATCTGCTACTTTTAGTTACATCAGATAACAAAAAGATATTGGCACCTCCAGAGTGAAAGCAGCAGAGACAATGGTTCATCACAGAAGGCAACACCTCCCCTGGTACCATAACACCAACCGAATGCCTGCCCCCTCCAGGGATTAGCAGCACTGCTGACAGCCAGGCAGACAGACAGACAGACAGACAGCAGGTTTATCTGTGGGTATTCAAAACTGCATTATCACCTGACAGATATAGAACAGACTGTGGGGAGACAGCCCAAATAAATGGGAAGAACTCTGAATACATGGTAGAAATTGCATATGGGATGCACACAGGAACCTAAGATGAAGCAGGAAAGGACCTTGCAAGAAACCAAGCTGAGAAGAGGACAGCTATGGTAATATAGAGACTGCAGGGGAAGAAAACCATAGGTAAATAGGTAGATTATTTTTATTTTTAAAAAAAAGTAACTGTAAATGAAAGGAAGATAAGGGATGCTACCAAAGCACAAAACAATAGGTCTTATGGCTGCCTGTGTATCTGTTTGACATTTTTCTGCCTTGGCCTGACCAATATCAATATAAGGTGTTTCCCATGGCATTGCTATAGGTAACACAACTAAACACAGCTAATGTTTGTTATGTAGCTACAGCAAAGGAAAGAGCTTCTTTATTGACTATTGCCACTAATCAAGCCTAGACCAATGAAAAGAATCTCTTGGAAATTAATAGATTGAATTTTCTTTACATTTAGATGGCTGACATAACTCATTCATTTCTATAGAATTATTTTTTATCTTCTACCAGTGTAAGTTATACTGGAATTACAACAGGATGATGTCTCCTTACCACAGGACTCAGACCAGAGCTTCCAGACAGCTGCCCTGGAAGGCTGTGTGTCACATTGTGCAATGGCTGCAGAAATTTTACGTTCCATTCCATGTGTGGAAAGAGCCAAAATAGAGAAGTGAAGAAGAGTTAGGTTTTGAGATGTGTAGGAAAAAGCCCAAAGCAAGGGCTGTGATGTGTTGCATTCTGATACATGACAGTAAAATGAGTCCCCATTACTTAATATTCAAGAAGAAAGGAAAAGGAAGTACAATATGTACAAGCTTGATACTTAATGAAATGTTGCTTCAAAATAATTCCAGTATCTAATTTTAAATAGAAACAGAAACTTGGTTTTTGCTTTTATTAACTGGATAAATGTCAATATTCAGTTTTGCCATTTTCAAGTTTAAAAAAGTGAAACAACATAAATATTTTACTTATTTTCAGAAAGCTAGATTGTTTCAACAACTGCAGCCATACCACTTCAAGTGCAAGATAAAACTTTTGCATGACAAACAATGTGACAGTGGCTTCACATAGGCTCCATCTGCAAAAATTTGTTTTTCCTCCTTCAATGTTAAATGAAAGTATCAAAAAATAAGAGCCAAACTGCATAAATGGCCATATATATGTCTTCCCATCTATCACTTACCTATTCTTAAACCTCTTAAAGCTATCTCTTTTCTTGGGCTACAATTTAATTCTCGTAATGACCTCTAACATCTCCAGTGTTGATGACAGAAATACACTAGACTATCTCAACTTTTTTGGTCAGTCTATTTCCACAAGAGGAGTGGATCAACTGCTATTGCACAAAAGTGGTTTTGTTGTACACACTCAAACTGGGTGTGCAATGCACAGACTGTCAGTGTAGTGCTCCTTGAAAGCAGTGGAGCTACTGCTCAGGCATGGCACACCCCCTCAGTAAAGTGTGTGCATACCTGGGGAGGACAACAGCAAGGAACAGGTTGCCATTGCCAGAATATTTTGTGCAAGCTACTGCCAGCCATCCTCTTCCTCAGGTGTAAGCTGAGAGAACACAGGGACTGAACCAAAGAATTGTTCTGACAAGAGAAACAGATTGTACCTTTGGCTCCTCAGCCCTTCCTATCTGATATTTGCCCATCTTTTTCTAGCCTGGAAACCACCATGTGCACTCCAGGATGACAGGCAGAGACAGTTCCCAGCTTTGTTCCCATAACCTGCTGCTAATATATTCCTGGACCAAACAGGAAGAAAAACACAGGATGCTTTGCCTGGTGTTGAGGGCATCTGCTTCTCACCTGGCAGAGGTGCATTCTTGCCAAGGATCCTCTTCTGCACAGAAACCTTCCACATGCAAGACTGACTCTGTAAGAAGAGGAATTTTATCAGTCTTTCCTTGAGGTTCTTCATTTTCTCTCCTCAGTCACAGGTACATTCTAGACAGTGACAGAAAACCTGTGTGCGTAGTAGAAGTGTATTTTCTTTCAAACCCACAGCTCTTCTGTCGTAATTAGCTGAAGGGATCAGAAATTCTGCCTTTCAGGACACATTGCTTCCAGCACTTGACTCCTATCATGGCATCCACTCTTACCAAGGGAAATAGTTCACATTTCAAGCATCTTTGTGAAGAATTTCTGTGTATTTGCTTTTCCACTGTGGCAAATCTAGGGTGTCTCTTTACTCTCTTCCCTCAGAGAAAGGCAGTGACCCTCTGTCTGGCAAATTCACCATGGCATACATCAAAATCCATCTCCCAAAAACACTTCACAAGAAGAGCTTATTCCCAGTACTATTGGCCAGAGTGAGTTTGCTGGGGAAGAAAAAATAGGCTGTTTCCACAGTGTCAGAATGGTTTTGTTTCCTGCCTTCCTAATGCAGACCTCTTAAGACTGCTTTACTAAGTAGGAACAATAAGGCTATCATCAGTGAGAAGAAACAAAGACATATCCAGGATATGTCTGAAGCAGTTGAAGTTTATGGCATCACTGAAACATGAAGAGAGGGAGCATGCTGGGATCAGAGATGGGGAGAAAATGAGTTAAGTGAACAGCAAAAGCTGCCTGATTGTGTCACATTTCCGTGTCAGTAGCTAACAGAGATGCTGTAGAAAGGGATATGCCACTGCAGGAAGGAGAATCAGCAATACCCCTTGATGGAAACAATTCCAGAGTATGTAGACATCTCTGCCATTCTGATGAACAGCTCCAGGGTGTCCTGTGTTCTCATTTTGCCAATAAGATGCAGAGTATTCACCCATTAAGCAGTAGCACCAGAGATGTTTATTCTACTTTCATCATTATTTCATGATGGGGAAGACATGGATCTCAGCCCAAGCTTCTCGACTGCTCCTCTGACCCAGCTCCTCTTCCTCTTCCTTAAAAGGTGCAAGAACAATCTTCTGCCTCAACACGTCCCAACATGTGGTCAGTCTAACCAGAGCCAGCTGAGTCCCTCCATCTTCCCTCTCACCACTTCTCACTTCCCCTCCTAGAACAGGATTTTATAATTGTCTCTGTTCCACAGTGCTGGTGGTAAAGGCACATCCACACCCCGATATTCCACTTGATAGGGCCAAAAAGGAACAAGAAGAACATGTCTCACATGGAATCAGCATACGGACACCTCGTGATCTGCCTCTTCCTCCAAACTCACACAGCATTACTGCCTGAAGTTTCCAGTGTTTACATGGAAGTGGTTTGGTTTTGTCTGGCTGCTTACTCGTCATTTGCTTCCTCTGCTTGTCTGTTTTCTCCACTCTAAATCCTCATCCTAAGCAAAATTTTTATTGTAGTGGTGGGAAAGTCCTTTTCTGGCCACTATAAAAACCATGCACATGCTGCAACCCCTTCGTCTCTAGTCTGGGCTCTCTGAAAGTCAGGTGCAAATACAAACATTAGCACTGGGTCTAAGTATCATCTTAATGTTACAGGAAGTTATTTTTTGGTTGGCTTTTTTGTTTGGTTGGTTTGTTTTGGTTTGTTTTTTTGTAGTGTGGTGTTTTGGGGGTTTTTTTGTTTCATTTTTTGTTGGGCTTTTTGTTTGTTTGTTTTTTATTTTGATTTTCATTTTTTTTGTTTAGCTGGGTTTTTTTTTAACTGACCTTGCATGAGGACATTTAAAATCAGGGAACATGAGCTTTACTTTCTCCCACTCTCACATGCCAAGCAAGATTTCTCATTTCATTTTTGTGCAGGGTGTGCCAGCTTCCTGCCCCAGGACACGTGCACCTGGAGATGCCACCCTGGCACTGCACGAAGGCACTGGCACCAGTCTGGCACTGCCACACACAGACAGCTCTGGCTCAGGGACTCAGGAAGCAGCTGCCAACAGAACTGATGCCATCTCCAAGTCCCTCTGGCTTTGCTTGACTTCCCCACCAGAAACTGGGCTACCAACACCTCCCCCGGTCTCTAACAGAAGCTCTGTGCCTCAAAGCAGTTTCTCACAGACCCAGAGGGACTGTGGCTGCCAGTGGGGTAGGAGACCTACACCTGTGCACAGAGAAAAAAACTATGTAGAAAAAAACCCTATCAAATTTGGAAACTACAGAAGCAATTACTTATATGCAGACTTGGTTCTCATGTATGGTTTGAGTTCTCAGTGAAATCACTAAGATTTTTCCAGCAATCAAGGGCAGTAGTAAGCCTGAAACCAATTTAAAGTTTTCAAGATTCGGAAGAATCTTGAAAGTTCTCAGCTGGGTAAGTGGGAGAAGGGCTGAATTCAATACATCTGCACTGATGCATAAGAAAACTTGCTGCTCACATTGCTTAAACCTGTGTGGTGGCACTTATCTAAATCATCAGAATCTAAATATAATTTTTTCCTCCAGCCACTGCTGAGAACATTCTAGTTCTCAACAACTCTCAACAGATCAAGCCCAGTGATCCCTATAAAAGTTGCAACAAGAAGTCACTGGAGCTTGGACTTTCACAATGTAGAGGTGTTTTCCTACCTCAGAGACTCAAGAAGAACTTCTGGTATTATATTACAGCCAAAATGTTTTGTTGATTAATAAGGCAATTCAACTTCTGTGCTACATTTTTTTTCTCATAAGACAGAACTCTCAAGAGAATTAAAAACAGTCTCTGAGGGGAAAAAAATTAAAGCACACAAACAACAAAAAGCCAAAACATAATCCTTGTTACAAAGTTAGTCCCATACAAAACTCCGTGTCTTTCTATTGCTAATAGGAAAACTATTAGAACATTTGGTCAAAAGTCAGGGGTCAGTCAGCAGAAGTTACTCAAGAACTTTGCCACAGCAACTTAATAGATTCAAATGGAAACATGACTGGAAATTACAGTTTTTATCCCAAATAAAATCACCTGACCAGGAAGTCTCATCAGAAACAGGAGTGTTCTGCACTCTGCAACAGCCAGCCAGGCAAGTTGGATCTTACATACAATGAACTCAGTGGGAACAATTCCAGTAGGTTCCCTGGAATTAGGTCAAGT
The DNA here is from genome assembly GCA_013400215.1 of Cisticola juncidis. Classification (NCBI taxonomy): domain Eukaryota; kingdom Metazoa; phylum Chordata; class Aves; order Passeriformes; family Cisticolidae; genus Cisticola; species Cisticola juncidis. The sequence continues at coordinate 656,064 of VXBR01000869.1, forward strand.
CTACCTTGACTAATTATCATTAAAAATAAAACCTTTTTAAGGATGAATCATTGTCTAGACTGCATTAAATTTTACTGATTTTCAAAAACCATTCAAAAGCCTGTAGAGAAGAAATTTTTATCTCCCTTCATCAAAATGAAAAAATAAAACAGTTTGGCATCAGTGAGGATTCCCTTGGTGCTGACTGCTTAGAGCACAGCCACAGGGTAGAGAAGTCCATTTGCTTAGGAGACAATATCATGAAATGCCCAGGTTTACTTCTGAACAATAAATCAATCACCACTTACATAAACACCCAATTTTACTGAGTTACAGACAAGTCTCCTGCAGCTCCCAGAAGAAATGACTGGGGCTTACACAGCCCACAGCTCACTGAGCCTTAATTTTTGTACTGCACCCCTGAGAGGCCCAGCCCAGAACTTCACCTTTAGACCTTCCTGAAACTGTTGTGCAGCCAGCATCAGTTAAGAGGCTGGAAATGCTTCTGCAGGTAATAGGGTGCCCATAGTTGGCAAAGTCCTTAAACTTGCATACTTTTCAGAATTCTGCCTCAACAGGTTGCTCTGGACATAACATTCAAATTATAAAAAGAGCTACAAGTATTTTTCTTCAAAGATCCCCTTAATGCCATCTAACTTAGCTGGCAACAACATCAATAATGTTACATAAGTTTTATGAAACTGCCTATTTGCCAACAGAAAATTCATTAGACATTAGTTATTGTTCTGACACCAAAAGGTGGAACTTCTCAATTTCTATTCAGCAGCTCCAAAGAAAAACTGCCTGTAGTTCTGGCAGGTGCTGTTCCTGGTCCATGGAGCTCTCCATGGATCTGTTGTGCATATAAATGGACATTTAAAAGACAAAGAGCCACAGACTATATGGTAGAAAAGCAAACAAATACTACTATGTCCCTCAAAACATTTGTGGAATAAGAAACAATTTCTACACATCACATTGCCTTTTCAATTACTGCCATCAGAAAACTTCTATTAAGTTTAATTTTTACTAATCTCATGCAACACAAAGGATAGGAATCAGTTATTAAGACAAGACAATAGAGTCCTATGGATTCAGAGTTGTCCCAAGGGCCAGGCTAGAGTTATATAAAAGGGTGTAGTTTGGCTTTTTCTACTTTACTCAAATTAAATCCAGCCAGATACTAGCAAAATACTCTTTAATCTCAAAGGAAAACATCAGGAATTAAGGAAGAACAGACATTCAGAAAGACTGCTCCTGAACAAACTGATCTTGTGGCTGCATTCCCAAGGCAAGGGATTGTGGGGATGAAGAAATTCCATGAAGTGACCTTTAGATTCTTTAGTTCTGGAGAGATATAGAGGGAAAAGTCAGTAGACTCTTCCAACACCAGCTCTCCTCTTCTATAGCAACAAGGGTTTAGGAGCTCTTGCTCTCCTGCAGGTGAGGGCTCTGCAGTACTTGGAGCCTCCTCAGAAGCAGTGACAGAACTCCCTGTGCTGTTTGTGTGGCTGGGGCACCTTCTCCTGCAGCCCACTGCAGTGACCTGCCCAAGGGGTTCATGGCATGGACAACTGAGTTCTTACCACAAGCAGGCAGCCCACAAAGGCCACTTTCTGCCTTGGCTGAGGAAAGCTGTGCTTAGCAGGCAGGCATGGACTAGAGGATCCACCAGCACCATTCCCTCTGCTCACTCTGCCTCCCTTTCGTGCCATCACAGGCCAGTAATCACAAACCTCCCTCCCTTTAACCATGTGTGGAAGGCAGTTTTTCATGCTGCTGCCTCCTTTTCCCAGTGGCTTTACAAGCTCTGCCCAGTCTCAAGCAAATCTGACAACAGGACACCAGCCACGGAAAAGGTGTTCTCCAGCTTGCAGAAAAACAGATAAGGAGGATACAGATTTTATAGTGAAGAAAGGGGTAGAGTGTGGATGCCACACAGATTATACACTGAGGAATCCAGGCACAAGCCATGACTCCACAAGGCCAGCAGGGCATTAACTCTGTGCTTGTGCAACTCTCAGTCATGCCTGCAGGAACATTCAGTGCTAAGGATATTAATCTGGGGAAAGTGGGTATGTCATCAGTACAGGAAGTCAGAATCGGCTCTTAACCGCACTGTGTCTTCACACCTGGAAAAACTTGCTGTCCTTGAGATGGTTATGACACTATCAGGTTTGCTTGAAGGCAGCCACAAGCTGGGTAGGATGCTCTGGGTAGGAGAAGAGGAAAGGAGTGGGTAGCTCTCAACTGTATTAGTCACTAACATAAATATGTTTAGACAAAGATTACCAAAATATTACAGAAGTAATTGGCAAAAACTAAAGCTGCTTCTGCAAGTGTTTACTTATGAATCAGCTTATAAACACAGAACTTTCTCAAACCTGAACATAATGGAGATCATTTAATTTTCAAGGCAGTACAAGTGTGTTATGCAAGCAAAGATTGTTCTAGAGTTCTCTATTTCAAACATGACAGCATTAGAGAAAGATTTAGGGAAAAGCTAATACAAGATTACATAAATTTTGGATTACACTCTATAGAAAATTTGTTTGGTAGGCTTCTGTCTTCCTCTGCATTTTCTGCTCTACCATTCAATAATTTATCACACATAAAATCAGTCCTTTTGTGCCTGTAAGGCATTCTATGTGAAGGAGAAATATGAATACAATGATGCAGTAGAAACAGAAAAGCAGTGTGGTAATCCACCACCACATCACAGCCATTCTGGCATCTATAGGAAAATTCATGTTTTGATTATGGTTTTGTTACACAAAATTATGTAGCAATACTGCCTTAAAGCTGTGCTTGCTACCTATTTAATTCTGGCACACTGACCTTCTCTACCATGCCAAACCATGGAATCAATGAAAAGATCTGACTTTATAAAATAAACCACAGATGACCATTTCTCCTTTTTATCCAGCATTATTTTCTCAGGGCAGACCATTTCCTGAGGCAGCTCACAGTAAAGCTGAGCAAACAATTGCAGCAGTGCTCCTGAAAGAGCAGCAACATGCCCCAGGTGCCTGGGGTCTGGAGCAAGAACTTCTTTGGTGATACGACATTTAGGACTTCCTGCTGTAAATCTTCAGTCTTGGGCTCTGGGCCACAAGCAAAAGCCAGCTGTGATCTTCTGTTGCCAGACTGGGCATGCCACAGGCAGATCAAACAAGCTGCTGATCCTTTCTGGAAACATCCCAGCATATCCAAATGTTGTGCCTGTTTGCAGTGATTCCCACAGGATTTATGGTAACATGTGCTGCCACTGTGACAGGAGGCTACCCTGCATGTATTTCCACCAACCCATTCTTACAACCCATTTTTTCACCTTCTGCTCCTCTTTAAACACAAGTTTTAAGCCTGATGTTTTTAATTTCAAATGTTCAACCAGTTTCTGGTCATTACAACCTGATCTTGCTCTCAGATTTCAACTTCAGCTGTGACTATGAGTTACTTCCTCAGCCCCTCTCTATCCCTTTGTTTTGTCTGGCACACTGTAACAGCTCCTTATCCTTCTGCTGGATCCCATCCCACACCACGACCTCTGCTTGGGAGCCCAGTGGAGCTGGCAGGCCTGTGAGCACTGTCAGGACACCTCTTGGTGGCTGAGGCCCTCAGGGAGAGGTAATGTCACACAGGTGGCTTTGTATGTGCTCCAGAGGGGGCTTGCAGAGAGCAGAGCCCAGGCTGGGGCTCGCTTGAAGGACAGCCAGAGACAGCAGCATGGAGTGGAAGTCTTGCCCATGCTCCTGGGAATTTATCCATGTCCTGGGGAGGAGGTCCCAAGAATGCTGGTGCTTTCCTGCCCTCGGTAATAGTTTGTCTACCTAAGAGAAGTGGAAAGGATTTATGGCAGAGAACAGAGAAGGAGGAGGAAACCCCTCATAAAAACAGGACTCGTGGGAGTCAGAACAACCTCAGCTCCCCAGTAATTCTGGGAGATAAGTGAAGGGCATTGTAAGCTTCTACCTGACTAGCAAAGAGCTTGTCCTTCCCACCTATTTAAGCTTCTCATTGCTTTCTAGCTTTATAGCAGGAAACAACTCACACAAACTGCTGCTACTCCATCTCCTACCCTGCTCTGCCTGAGACTGTCTTTTGTGCCTTCTGCACCTCTGGAGCAGTGCCACATCCTCTGTGACAATTCCCAGCCTGACTTCACAACACTCTCTGGTCACAGCTGTCATTTCTGCCCTAGCTGTGGAACAAGTCCCAGAGGCACACTGCTCACTGTGCCTCCTCAGCAGCCCTCCTCCCTGCTGCACAAATTCCTCCAGCTGCATGCCTCTGGAGCTTGCACTGCCAGCAGGATCACGATTACAGTTTCTGCTAGGAGGAGCAGACACAAGACAGGCGCAGCCCCAGCAATGGCTACAGAGAGCAGTCTGTAGCAAGGGTGCAGAGCATTCCAGGACAGCTGGCTTCCTCATTAGCCCTCTGGGGACACTTTTCCCTGTTCACATCACCCAGACCCATCTGCTTTTGTCTTGCCAAGTCCTGTGATGAATGGGTGCTGCACTAAGCAAGTCTACAAAAGGTATTTGTGGAACCTCCTCACTACATCTGACTCTCCTACCCCTTGGATCCCATCATATCAGTCCAACCTGCTCACACAAGAGGCCCAGCCCGAGGATCACAGTGCCTCTATGGCCACAATGAAATCAAGCACGTTCCAGTAAAGCAGCATTTCTCCCAGACACATTCCATACAGGATCAGCACTGCTCTGGGCTGTTCAGTAAGTGCCTACCTTGGCCCTCACAGATGGCCCAAGCAGAGAACTGCACCACTTTGAACAAATTAGTAGAATGAAGAGCAAATGGGAAGAAAATGACAGATTTTATATTCTCGTTTCAGGAGTACTGACATCCCCAAATAAAGCTGGATGAGCACTAGTGGCTTATCTATAGTCACAGATCCCAGACACGGAGAATTGACTGGAAGCCATTTCTTGGACCATGCTGTGACTGGCATGAATCAGAACACAGAAGTGCCCCGGGGCTGCACAAAAGCATTGCATGGAAGCAGGACAGGCGAGACCCTGCTGCAGGCTGATGCAGTGCAAAGCCCACCCCTGGAGCAGTCACCTCTTCACCTCTCCAAGACCTGCACTTATCTCTGCTCCATGCACCCAACCCCTCCAGCACACACTGCAGTATAACAGGACCCAGGATCTGGGGGGTCAAGAGCAGGCTGCAAAATGTACCTTGTGTCTGATCATCAGCAACGCTGTCAGTGACTTTGTCCAGTACTGTCACTCTGCAATCTCTGTCTTGCATACTGCCTAGCACTGAAGGAAGCCCAAAATCTGTCTCTGCACAGAGGCTGCAGAAGCTTAGCCAAGACAAAATCCTTGCTGCAAGGGTTGCTGCAGCATTCCTTGCTAATTCTTGGTAGGAGGCTAAAGAAGAACACTAATTTCACAATGACAAGATCCAAGTAATGACTAGTTCTGACATTGCTTAGAAAAGCTACTTCCCCAGACAGTAAATGATCCAATAAATAGCAGGCTTAACCACTAAACTGTTCCAAAATCCCCAGAAGGGAACATACAATATATCAGAAAATCTGTGATACACCACATTGCTAGCTCATGCCAGCACAAAATCATAATTTTCTTATAATCTCACTTTCCAAAGCCAGATCCACTTAGGACCTTAGTTTAAAATGTCTCAAAACTTTTCACCAGGAAGATGTGCCATGCCCACATTTTAAGTACTCCCAAGAACACCTCTCAATGATTTCTGGGTTTGCACATGGTGTGCAGATCCCATCACATCTTCCAGCTACCCTTTCTCAGTTTGGCAAGACAATCAGCTATTCAGTGAGTGTTCTGTTTATCCCTCCAGGAACTGAGTTGCAGATCAGATCAGATCAAATCAGGGTATTTTATGCTGGTTAAACCTGCATTAACAGGCAGGAGTTCCAAAAGAGAATGTCTGGGTTTGCCAGGAATACTATCACAGGCATCAGAACAGTCACTGACCTCCTACTGTGATTCTTCTGCCCTTCAAAGCCATGGAGCCTCAAAGACAGAATGTCCTGCTTGATGCCCTCTCAGTCAAGTAGAAGGGCTTGTTCCTCTGCCTCAGCTAGCTTTAGAAATGTATTTGTATTGGCTCAATTCTCTGATACAACACAACAAAGCAGCCAGATGACCAAACCCAGGGTACTTAAGCAATTAATGGGTCAGCACTTCTCCTTGGTACAGCTCCTCCTCACCAGAGCACTGCCACAGCATTTTTACCCATCCTCTGCCTGAGGCCTATTTTGCCACGCAGAGTTTGGTGACTCATGGTAGTTGCCCCAAAATTAATCTTTTATATTTTTACACCATTTTGGGGCAATGAGAGGATCTAGGAAGGGGGAAGAGCTACTGAAAATACATTCCACTTTGGAATTCAAGTGCCAATTTTAGAGAAGTGAACAACAAATCACTATTTAGCTGCTAAACATTTAAGTGATTTCAATGAGGGTATAAATGCTTAAACTCCTCTGTGTGACTCAATTAAGCTTTTTAAGACAGACCAAAGATATTTTTTACTACAAGTAGGAGAATAAGGGCACAAAATCATGTGACGGGGAGAACACGAAGCAAAGGCAACACGAGAGAGAGTGTAAAACTTGTAACTGACTAGTCTTATCAAAGCCAAGAAAGGTAAGGTAGAATGTAACACATGGATCTAAAAGAAATATGTGATTGTTAAGTCAAGAACTTAAAAGTTTAGATTTTATCAGTCTGGCCCATCTGCAAGTGTGCAGCAGGAAGGGCTTTCCAATCCATGCTGTTCAAGCATGGACACCAGCACTGAGTTGCACCCTGAGGAGCTTCCAGGGCATCCCAGCCCTCACCCACAAGGCTCACAAGAGTTCACCATTAAAGGCTAGTGATTGCACTGGAGAAAGGGGGTGGTTGAGACATGGCCATGTCCCAGCTCATCAGTGTGCTAAACAAAGGGATGGAGAAAGCTTCCCTATTGGATAAAACCTTAAATTCTGAGTCACTTTTAACCAATAATGAAGACTAAAGATAAAATGCAGATAAAATACCATTTGTTCATCACAGTGAAGAGAGACAGAAATTTGTAGCTTTTACAGAAATTACTGAGAGAAGCAGAAAATTCTTGTCCTGATATCCAGACTGTTTTTCAAATGGGTTTGAAGTATATTGGCCTTGACTGAGATCCCATAGAAACAACCAGTTCAGGATGATGGTTAGTTTGGGATGACTGCCCCCCACAATCTTTAAAGCAAGCTATGCCACACTTCCACAACTGTGCTTCTTGACATAAGGTCTGCACCATACCCTTTACAGATTGGCAGAAAACACACAGGCTGTCTCAGGATGCAATGAGAAACCTTTCAGACACAGAGAAGCTTAAAGAAGTGGTGGCAAAAAATAAAGTTTTCTTCCCACCGACTGCAGGCTTACACTCTTCATGCCACTCCTGCATCTTTTCCCTCCCCACCATCTGGTCTGGCTCTTGACTCCTCACAACCAAGTCAAGTGTGGGGAGTCATCTCACAGTCCTTTGCTCCCATGAGTCAGAAAAGACTGAGCATGTTCTGCCATGAGAGCTCTTCAGAAAAATTTGAACTTCATTTTAAGAAGCTACTGCTGATCTAATTTTCAGTAAGCCATATCTGGGACATTTTTCCTTAGAAAAGCAACATGTTTGTTACACAGTCCTGATTATTACAGTCATCGCCCTCTTGATATTTTAGGCTGACATAGAAGGTCAAGAGACCACCTGAAAGATGGCATCATCAGAATAGTTTTATCATTGCAAACAAAATAAATCTCAAGCCCTAATGTAGAGTTAGCACTTTTTTTTTTGTCTATGAGAGACTTAATCCACTGTTTTTAACTTTCTCAGTTTTATACTCCTAATCTTACAGAATAATCAACATTGAAGTATTTAAAACAGATTTTGTGCAGTGAGTTTCATGGGGAACTGGCTCAGAATTTTTTCTTTTTGTGGTTTCTATCAAAACCAAAGCTGCCCTTTGCAGTGTTGCACAGCTGGTAAGAGGTCATGTATCCCATGTAAGCCTACATGCAAACATGCAAGATTTGGGATGTAATTTCTGACCAGATTCTTGCTCTCCTGAGTTAATAGTAATGATGTGATCCATGTTTGCAGAGATTTGTGTACATTCCTTGGATATATTCTTGCTGAAGTAGAATTGGTTTTGGTGTGTGGTCTGCAGAGACAAACTGTTGAAATTTGGCCTCAATGAAAACGTAAAAGCTTCATGTCAGATAGCAGCTATGATAGTAGATGGTCAATCACACAGTCCTTTTTGGTATTAAAGTTTAAAAACCCTGATAATGTTATTAAAAGCAATCTGAAGGCATTTCCAGCTTTCAGCACAGACTGTTTATAGAGTATTTGAATACAAGGAAGGTCAAACACACTACTTGACATTGCTGAGAACGGGAAAAGTTTCTGAGGAAAACCAAGAAAGGTCATGCAAAATAAAGCAGCTGAAAAATTCCCATGTCTTTACTACATTGGTAACAACTGAGGTTTCAGAAACAGTCACAAAAACACAGGGAATTTCCCAGAGTTTCAGGATTTCTTGCCTATTGTTCATATTTAAAAGCAAGCACACATTTTGTAACAGAAGGGAGACAACTACGATATATATCATTAGCTAGCAGTTAATTTCTAGCTGAACACGAGATTATAAATGCAGAGATTATAAATGCAGAGACACAGCATAAGAAACCCGCAAAATCCAGCCAGTAGAGAAAGTAACTTAAATTCACCAGAGACCATTGCTTCAGTCTTTCCAAGTTTTATCAAATCTCTTTGCTGAGATCACATTAGCACTCATGTAACACAGTTGGGCCATCTCCAACTCACTTGAGCTGTCCTTATCTGAAATACGAACTTTCCTGGTTTAATAACAATTCTATTTATACTCTGTATACAGGTTTTCCTTTTACACCGAAGCACAGAACGAGTTCACCAGGAACTGGACTGAAAGTGCCCGGGGGAGGAGAGGTAAACACAGGAACACAGTGGGGACCTCAAGCACAGGTCCACAGTGTAAGTTAACAGAGAGCTGCTGACGGGGCAGAACAATGCCCCACAGAGCATTTGACAGCTCTGTGCCACTGACCTCCACCAGCCACATGCTTCTGGGTTTTCCCAAGGACTGCACACTATTGAGCAACAGGAGAACTCTGTTAATATATATCTGCTAACTACCACTCCCTGTTTTAGGGCAGAGTCACCAATCCACATGGATCTTAATGGATGTCTCTGAACTGTTCTTTCTGATGATAATGACTGAAAACTCACCAGAGAATCATCTTCTAGACTTTCATGATCCTTAATGTTCATATGTCTCCCTAACATGTCACATTTCTCTAACAACTAAGCAAATCTTCCTTTACTGCAGTTGAAACTCACTATTTCTATCCTACCTATAGTAGGTATAGAGAAAGAAGAGCTACTGCTTCTACCTTTGAAGCAGCTCTTCATGCATCTGAAGAGAAGTATGTTTCCCTTCAGTCTTCCTTCTTGACTAAGGAAGTCAAGTGCCATTTTTTCCCATCTTTCCTCATAGTCCATGTATTCTAAAAGGCTCCTTATTGCTACTGCTCTTCTCTGAACTGTCTCCAATCTGTCAGCACCCTTCTAAAGCCATATTACTACCACTAGATATGGAGCTGCAAGTAACATTTATCTAATGTCAAGTGGAAAACCTTGATGTTCCCTGAAACCTAAGCTTTGTTTATATGGCCCAGGATTTGTCATTTGCAGAACAGCACTGTTGATGCCTTTTCGTGTTTTCACCCACTCAGTCTTTATTTCTGCCACTTAAACTCTGGTTCCCCACAAAATCTGTGACAGGCTGCTTGATTTGTTCTAAAACCACACATATTTTTATCAGACCATTTATTCAATTTGTCAAGATCATTTTGAATTCTACTGTCCTTCAATTTACTTAAAATATTATCAGACACAAGACATGCTCATGAAGCACCTGATTCTTCCACTTGATTCATCCTGTACTAGATTTATCTATATCACATTTCCCTGATTTGTTTATCTGAACAGCATCAAAAGCCTTAGTCAAATCACAAACATCTGAAACCTACTCCTTCCTCCATTCTCACAAGGTCAGTTAAAGGGAGCCTAAGAAGGGAAATAAACTGATCTGTTTAGAAATCCTTTCCTACTTTATGATGATGTGAATTCAAACCAAGCTGATGAGTCTTAGCCTTCAGTTCTTCTTTCCTAGTTCTCACTGACACAAAGAAAGTACAAAAAGAGCATCTGAGCAGTAGATACAAGTGTACATTCAGCTCAGCTCAGCAGAATTTTGCAGATGAAGTTGCTGAAGTCAGCATTATGCAAGGAGATAACAGGAAAAAATTATATAATTCAAAGTACCACTGTGATCAGTTCACTGCAGTAACACAGGATCTTCCAAAAGGTCAGATACTTCTGTAGCTTCCTACTGTTATGACAAAGGAATATTTTCTTACATTAGATCTCATTAAATCATTGAAGCTAGTCAGTTAAAATATCACTTAACATATTGATAGAATCAGTACAGTTGGAAAATACCTACTCCAACCCCCTGCTCAGGGAACAGACAGCTTTGAATTCAGATCAAGTTGCTCAAGGCCTTGTCCAGTCAAGTTCTGAAAAGCTGTGGTTCATATTAATTTTCCAGAAGTTATCCCCTGTTAAAGTCTTTCATGGGGAGTGCTGCTGCAGTTTCTCACTTTGGTTGACTTTAGCACACATACTGCCTGTGCTCCATCTTTGGTTCTCTCACATTAGATGTGGCCAAAGGCAATGATGCATGCCACCACGCTGTACCACATACTCTTTTATTCTTATTAAATAAGCATTCCTAAAGAAGTGCTGCCAGCATATTGCACAAGCTGAAATGGTTAAGTAGCAACCAATTAACATAAGGAACTTATTTTTCCTCCCATAATATCTTAGTGCTTACAGAATCACCTATTCAAACCTTCCAAAACATATCAGAACTACAGCTCCCAACCACATTTCTGGTATTATCTAATGCAGAAAGAAATCTTTTGGGGACTAATAGAGAACAAGGAAGTGGGATTTGGCATCAGCAAGTACTTGAGAGGATTCACAGTTTTTCATAATGAGAAAGGAGAATTTGTGAAATTACCACTCTGCCTGGAGCTATGCAAATTGCCCTTGGGGCAGGGGTAAGATCTGGAGCACCTCAGTGGTGGAATGGAAAGTATGAATGCCTCAGAACGGTGACACACAGAACACGTAGGAGTGCAAAACTATTATATTTCACTGAGTGAAAGTCCTCCAGTTTCAACCACCTGACATTATCTAGTAGAAACAAGTCAACTGCAGGTAGGCATGGCATGGCACTGCTGGAGGGAAGTGTGAGTAGATAATGATTCTCATTTCCAAAATGCCCCTCATCTATTCAGCTTCAAGAAACCGGAATCACTTATAAATAGAGAGGAATGTTCCCACATCCTTTCCTATGTGTTAGGGCATGCAGACTGGTATAAGACTTAGAGCTCTTGGATTTAATTTATTTAAAATATTTCTTCTCCCGAAAACTTATAGCTGTTATGTACATGTTTAGTGGGAAAAAAAAATTATGAATTGACACATACTTATCTAATCTCAACACTATTTCCAGCCAAATTCTTTTCACTACAGGTTCATAGCAAAAAAGAAACCCTTCAAATAAAATAAAATTTTAAAAGGAAGAAAACAGTAAAAGAACTATTAACTTTTCAAAATTACTATTTTAATGTTGACTTTTCTGAGGAACAATCCTGTTCTGAATATATTTCTTACCTGCTTGATTCTGTTACCACTTTCCATGTTGAAATACAAAGACCCTGAAAATAAAACATGATCTACCACAAAGTAAACAATGTGGTGGTATTGTTTTCTACGAGAAAAAGAAGAGTTACAGCCTGCTTCAGCTTGTCCAATTCCCATTTGCAGTCATGTTAATTTTACTCCTTATTTTGAACAACCAGTTTGTTCTCAGCACTGAACCTTCCTGCCATCACTGAAACCCATTCCTGCCATTGCTGAAACCAAAATCTGTGAGATGCAATGATGCATCCAGCTAAGCTTACATGGCCCATCTTCCCCTAATGAGTGAAATGAACTGGCTGATCTTGCTCCCATCTACCCATGTCTGCTTCTTGCTCTTGCTGCTCCCATGAGCCCAGTTAGGTGGATGCACACTGGAACCCTTGAGGGGAGTTCTCTTAGCCAGTGCCTCCTGGCTGACAGAACACCCCTTCCCTCCCCATCCATGGCACCACCCAGTGCTGCAGTCATCTAACTCCCCAGCTAGAATTTGCAGAGACAAAGCCTGACTCTACAGAGGCTTTCAGCCCAATGGCTCACTCACACTGTGGAGCACAAGGAAGAATTTGGGAGGGTTGCTTTCAATTTAGAAGTGATTGCCATTTAATAAAGCTCAGTGGGAGACTGGCACTGTCCTGGTGCCATGCTTTCACTGCCATCATGTACCAAAGTAAGATTTCTCTCCTGAGAAAGCAACACTGGCTTTTTCTGTCATACCTAAGTGTTATTTCGAGATGGTAGGTGGATGCTCCACCTCCAAAATGATCCCATAATTAACTCAATTTCTTTTTGTCAGCCACTGGTTCACAGCTGCAGACAATCACACGCAAGAACTATCAAACCCAGGATCAAGAAAGAGTTATGCTCTTCTTATGTGACTTGAGGCAAGCTGTAGGGCAATGTAATTTTCCCCAAAAGATACCCTAATATTATATCAGGTGATCTTGTTTGGCCCCCATTTACCTCGTCTACTACTAAAATGATATCATGTGACTGACATAGTAGAAGAGAGTTCCAGATCATTCCTACAAATTTCCTAGAAATCCATCAACTTTCCTTTGCCACACAAATACATATTTTGCACTACAAAAAAAAAAAAAAAAAAAAAGGATTTCGTGTGAGCTACCTCTACCTAGAGAGTAAATATGGAAATGAAGACTCAGTCTCAAGATCACCCAAAGTGTTTGCCTGCTCTAGACCTGGCCAGCTCAGGCAGAATACACACACGGGCAGAAAGTCTTTGACCTTTTGAACCTTCTCCTTTGAAGGAAGACACCCATAGGGACTCCCTAAGGAACAGAGAAATCCTGTTTCTCTGGGAAACTGCTCTGATGGAAAGGGTGGAAGAGGCATTAAAGCAGAGTAATTCCTGATATGGATTAGTTTCTTGGATAAAACCTGTAAGGATTATATGCATTTCTGGCTGCAAAAGTTGAGAGAAGAGGAATAGAGGAAGACCTGAAGGCTTAGTGTTAGACAAAATCTGACACCCGAGAAGTCCTTTGAAAACACCTGAAAGCAGGTGTCAAATGCATTGAGAGTGAAACCTCCAGCTAAGGAAATGCCAGATTGCTAATACCTGAGGAAACATCTCATTAATAACCCTACAAGAATAAACACTTATCTTTTGAATATAAAAGATAACTCTCATCTGTTTACTCAGCTCTCAATAAGAAAGGAAACCTTTAGTGTTTTAACAAAGGCGTGAAAACTGAAAGGGGCAATTTAATGACTCATTGCAAATGTTGAAATCCCAAAGAGAAGGGCACGTCCCTAGAGGAAACATCTGGACAGATCAAGGGGTTTTACCTTGTTTGTTTCTGGGAAACATAATCTTTTAAGCCTACTTTCTTCTTATAAGTACACAAAACCTTTAGTGGAAGGCTAATTTTCACAAGAAGTACCAGATTAGTTATATTTGGTGAAGAAAATAAATATATGTATTACATTAAATGAGTGACGTGAAGAATCTGTCAGATATAAACATCCTGTAGGGAAATTTTTCATTATCAGAATTAGTTAATCTTAAAATAAAAGGGTGTTGGGTTTTATAAAGTGAAAATTGAAACCAAATTAATCTTCTTTTCTAAATCTCAGTACTTCCCAAATTGCATTGTCTCAGCTCAGGCTTGGTAACATTTGATAAGTGATGGAAGAAGCAGCTGGGAGCAGGCTGAATCTTTCAAGTATACAAATGAAGCAAATACATACAAATTTCTCTGACACCATAGAATTTGCTTCCTAAATTAAATTGAATTTGGCTTTGGCTTACAGCTGCCCCAAATATTTATGCTAAGCTGATCACTCTGCAAGTACTTTTTGGGATTAGATCCCACTTGTTTTGCTGTTTCTCACAAGAAAACTCTGACATTTCCATGATCCTTGCAGACACAGAGCACTAGGAGGTGTCCAATGGTGTTGGTGGAATTGATTTGCACACCAGGACAGCACACGTTCCACTTTTCTTGTATCAGTGAATATCACTATAGGTTAAAACCCTTATTCTTGCCCTCAGCTTGCTCAGTAAAGGCACCATGGATTTTCAGCACACTGTAATGAGCAACTGGCAATTTTCAAATGCCCCTGCAAGATGATACCAATGTAGAGAGCAATTATTTTCTTAAAGTACCTCCCTGGGTCTCCTTTCTTACTTTTGACTTTACCCTGTAACAGGCTTGAGAGTGAGCATAACCACTCAAAAGACCCTTTCAAACTTGAAACCAGCCATCTGTACCGTGTACATTCAAATGAGTAGGAAAAAGTTTGGAAATGAAGCAACTGTTCCAACAAATTAGAAAATATGTGTTATCCCATGGTATCATAAATGAAAAAAAAATCTGGAAAAGCTGCTTTGAAATACAGTTGCAGTTCATACTACAGTTGGCTACAACTTCCTCAAGTACTTGCTGTCCTTTGGGGAAATCATCATAGAAATAGGAAGTTCTATGGTATTTAATAAATTGAAATGTTTAGCCACAACATAGATAATTGTTTCATGCAGTACTTGATCAAAAATATTATGTTCATTTACAATCCATATACTTTGTAATTTAAATAAAGATGTCCAATTTGTCAGTAAATATTATCTTTATAGGAAAATGCAGTAAAGTTCAGCTTTTCCTGTGTTTACATAACAGTGTTCACTGAGATGAATTGCTGTTACTGGCTTGCCTGAAACCATTAAAATAGTATATCTTGTCTAACTTAAAATCCCATATTAGTCTTGAATACACACATTGTCCTTGCAATGGCACCAGGGAACCAGCACAAAGAAAATGAGCCCTGCAGGGACCACAGGAAAATGAATACAAGATTCTGCACAAGCTTCTTCATCAGACAACCTGATAGACTGGCACAACACATTTTTGAGAACAAATGGCACTCTGCATCAATATTTTGTCAAGAGGAAAAAAAAAAGAAGAATGTTACTAAACCACACCTGAGATCATGAGCCTAAATCCTTGCGTTTGGGCAAGCAGAGGCAGAAGACCTCTGACAAAACATGCCTTGTGATTATATCTAGAATGTCACTGGGAGGTCAAATAAAAACATCAACTGCATCATCTATTACTGAGAGGCCCTTAAATGGGATCCTTTTGAAGTTGCTAAGCAGGAAAAAAAGGAACATGATAAATATTTAAGAATAAATATGTGTTGTCAATATTTACACTTTCAGTTTTCCTCAAGACTTACTTTTGCCTATTCTGATAGCCACTGATGCAGTCTGCAGAGTCCTTCTGTCCAAGAGGCAACTGAGTTTGAGGATAGTGGACATTCCATAAGAAGCAATACACATGAATAGTATTTTAACTGATATTAACCATGTGAATACAATGTCTTCAGGAAGAAATTGCATATAAACTAGAGATAGCAATAGTAGTGATACATTCACCACTAGAAAAATTACAAAACTAAGCAATAGTTTACTCTCCAGGGGGATCTGCTAACAAGCTGTTCTTGGCAGAGTTGATTATTTTTAAGTAAATTGCCTTTTCTTGCAAAGAATGTATTAACAAAAAGGTTTTAACCCTGTATTTCATAAAGGCACAGTTTGAATAACCTTCTGAATAGCTCCCAAAATAGAAAACTTCTGTGGCAGTAGGGTGTTGGGAATATCTGTTATACTTCTCTCAGAGCCAAGAATGAAAATATTGAAAATGCAGGAACTAATCTGTATGACAAGGTGCCAAGTGTAGTCACAGTAAATCAGTAGTAGTGTCCTGCCTGTAATTCCCTGCCTAATATTCTCAAAATCAAGCTCATGAGGGTTACTTTAACATGTTCCTGGAAACAGAAAGGTCTACCATGACATTTAACTCATGCTTTTTTCCCCCTCTGTTAGGAGAAGTAACACTCATGCCCCGACTCACCCAGCTCCCACTGCCTGTTTCTCAGAAGCCAAAGGCCAGGGTGAGTCCCAAGGCCTCCTTGTCCATTCTGCTAAGTCCAAGTGAGGAGAGAGAAGACTGAAAGGCAAGGGGCACCACGCCCACCAAGAGGACAAGGCAAAACTGGCACCCAGCTGCACAAGGGCTTCTCCATGTTTTTAGGGATAAGTGGTACTGGGGAACTTAATCCATGCTTGGCTTGAGCTGAAGTGTTTTTTCCTGTGTGTGGACAGAGAGGAGCACATAAACAGTCAGATTGCTGACTGGTTGCTAATTGACCACTGACTAATTGAGGCTAATTGCTGTAGTTTCCATGGCCCATGTTGGAATGAGTTTAAAACAGCCCAAACCAGTGTCTGTCCTCTCTCACGTTCCTCTCAGCTGGCGCTCAGAATGGAAAGGCCAAAGGAGGGGTCAAGAACTGGACTAGAAAGATTAATTGCTTGAATAATCTGCAAAGCAGCCCAGAAGCTCTGGCCTGAGAGTTCTACAATGCTTAAAAATCCCCAAACCCAACCAAAACCAAGACCTAACACTTGTCATACAAAATTATTTTCTCTGAAATAGATGCTGTGTTGAGGTGAAGCTGCAAAAAAGAGCTCCCATAAAAGCCAGTGAAAATTTGACACCTGAGTCCTGCAGGAAAAGAACATTATCCAAATAATTTTTAGGAAGTGCCTTCTCAGCACTCTTTTAAGGATTGTTTGTGTGGCCTATCTCCACACAAATTAAATTTCAAAAGTCTGAAGGAATTAATGGAATTGTTTGCTCAGGTTAGCCATAGTTCTTCTACAAGAGCAGGCAACCTAAGTCACGGCCATCACTGTCAGGACTTTGGAGGCTGAGTTCTTCTGTATGTTCTGAAGAAAGATCTAAGTTCTGCTTGCAGGCAACTGAAACAAGATATACACATTCCACACTGTTCATGGATTCCTTGGAAGTAGAGCTTTCCACAAAAATCTCTTTAGCCCTAGAAATACTCTCTTCTGTGAAGGAAGTGTTCACCTATTACTTGTGGCACATGTTTGACACAGTAAATGGAATATTTTCCAGCTCTTTTTGGAAAACAAGTCAGACAGATCTATAGTTAGATGGACACCTTTCTATCAAGGACATACTCAGGTATAAATCATGCAGACTTCTGCCGAAGGAACATGTCAGGCAGCACACAGCAAAGCTCTCCTCCTTTTCTTCCAAAAGGCAATTTTTCAGTCTCTCATAGATTAAAAGAAACTTGTTGCCCCTCAGTTTGTTATTAGCCTTCTAAACAGTCAAACATAGATGTATGTAGAGATTCAGATATTTAACAAGAAAGAAAGGATGTACTTAAAATATCAAGAAGCCCAGTTGAATATGCTCATCATTTGGGTGAAGATGGCTCTGAAAATATATTCAAAAAATAAACTTTCCTCAACTTTTGGTGTGGTTTTTTTTCCAGCTCTTTTTTTACCTGCACTTGACTGAACAAACTTGTGTGACAACTCTGTCTCAGCTCAGGTCAGAGACCTGTGTTATTCAAAGACACTATGTTAAATAAGGAATGAAAACTATCTGTACAGAACGAGATTTATAGTCTGGGTTTCTTTGAATTAAGTTTCAATATGACCAGTAATGTGCAAGGTCAGCTTTATCAGAAACTTTTCAGCAGTCCATATCTCAAGCCTGAAACAAAGCTGGAGTTAACTATCCCATTTCTTCCAAAGCTAAAAACCTCTGCTTGTTTCTTTTTGTCTTTAGACAAACAAAAGGTCATAATGTTTATATTTCTGAATCTCACAGAAAGAAGACGATTCATATTCAGGTCATCCTGGGATTTTCTCTGTAAGGGAAGAGATCCAGGACTTGCATCCAACATTCAACCATTTTGATCCCTGACCACTTGAGATATTTATTCTCATTAGGTCCATGGAGATCATCGGACCAACCTGACCTCCTCTATGTCACAATCCAAATATTTCATTCAGGCCGGTGCTGACCAAGAATGTCAGTCATCTAAGACAACAATTAAAGTAGGTGCAGAGAACAGGAGAACTCAGGTGTGGTCACTACTTCTTGAAATGGTGGTGGCAGCAGGCAGCTGCAGGGAGGGGACAGGGCTGTGAGTGATGCAAACAGCAAGGGGCTCCCCAGGCACAGCTGAGAGAGCATGAAAGGAGAGAAAAGGAAAGCAGAAAATAAATTAAAATATAACACTGTCTCCACCTAAAACTGACTCTACCTTCATCTCATTCCCAGAATCCCCTTACTTCCTTTTATTTCATCCTAAACTCTGTTTTGCTGTTCCCAACCTTCCTTTATTTTTTCCTGTTCTGCTGAATCTCTTTTTGCTACCACTAAAAAAATAAATTTGAAAACCTCCAACTTTCTCAGCATAGGAACACACAAATTGATCCACCCCACTAAGAAGATTTTGGCTGTCTCTGTCAGCCAGCAGTTTCCCAGCATATAAGGATCTGATTAATGTGAGATTTGAAAGTAAAATTCAAAATTACATTTTCAAAACTGATCTAAAAATACTAACAGAAGTTATTATTATGTTTCCACAGCAGAAAAAATCCCTAATTTCCCATAATTATATCTAAGCCTCACAAAGAGAGGGTATAATCAGAATAATAGAACTGTTTGTTGAAGCATTCTCTTGGTAGGACTAAAACTGCAGTTTCAAGCAAGATGCTTGTTCTTTCTGAAAACTGAAAGCATCAAATGTTTTAACAATAATATAGCATAAATGTAAATTTGACACAGCAATATTAAGTTTTATATTGGAAATAAGCTTTTTCTAGAATGCAGAAGGAAGAGACATTGCTGCTGAGCCTGTTGCTTGTTAGTGTCAGCAAAGGTTGGTGCAAGCTCTCCCAGAGAGAAGAGACCCATCAATAGAAAGAGGCTCCTCTCATTTGTGCAGAAATTAATTTGTACTTTATTAAATGGAATAAAAGTGTATTTGGCAAATATGCAACCCTACTCATGCTCTCTCATACATAATGAAACCCCTGGACTTATTTTTCAAAAGGAACAAATTATAAATGGCAAGAATGGATTTTAAATTAGACATAGACTCTACTGCATTATATCTATAGTGGGCTGCTTCTCACCTTAATTCAAATTACTTCAAATTATTGCTGAAAACCCTCAAAATAAGAGAAAATTCCCTTGGAGCTCCATGTTAGCATCAGAAATGCTATTCTTCCAATGTGGAAGTAGAACTATCCCCCAGATGTTCTACCAGAGATTACAATGATCAATCTCATCATCTCCAATGAGCTGTACAACTTGGGAACTTCCTTATTCAGTGGGAATTACATCAGCTTCCACCCACTGCCAGCCTCTTCCTTCCCTTAGCCTCTTCCTTCCCTCCCACACCCCCTGGATCAGCCTGCCACTTTCAGAGATCCCTCTGCATGAGAAAATATGTTCCTTCTTCCAGATCCCACAAATATGCAGAGGCTTTTTGTGTTGGTGAAATTGTGATGTCCAAGAAATGTCATGGCTTACAAGAAACAAACATCATAGTAAGAAGAAGCTAAAGCTTAAAATGTTCTTTTGTTAAAAAAAAAAATAAAACCAACCCAATACTTTGAAATAAACAGAATAAGTGACATTACAGACATAAAAAAAATTGTGTCCAGCTGCATGAGCTGAGGCAGCTCAGCACTCCAGGGTGAACTATGGCTGATGCTCATGAAGCAGATTGGTTTGATCTGCATTAAGACATCATTCATCTCTTACAGGTCACCTGCATCCTCCAGAAACTCTCAGAGATGCAAGGACTTAGAAATTTTAAATGGAAACAGTGTCACATTAAGTGTACTCAGCTAAAAAGGAATGACCAGCTACCATCCCAACCAAACCCACCAGGGCAACAGATCCTCCCAAACCCTACACTTATGCCTGGTGCAGCCATCTCCAAGTATCTGAAATACAGCAGGCAACACGAGCTCTCACTTCTATCTCTGCAGTCACTACAGCTCCAAACAGCTAATATTGTTTTGTGGGGTTTGCTTGCTGGAAGAAACATTCAGAGATCACATTATTCCTTTTGCTCTTCATAGTCATTACAACAACAAACTTTGCTGTCCCAGTCCTACCTTCTCAAGTGCTGTTCCTGAGCACAGTTTTACATAGACATGGCAGATATTTCAACATCTCCAAGAAGCAAGCATAAGGTATTTGTTCCCAGGTGCTTAGGATCCCACTCTATCTGGCAAAATCCAGCAGAAAGACATCCTTTCTGGGTGATTTCTTCAACCACCTCTAACCAAAAAGCCATTTTACTCACCTCCATAACCAGAGATCAACCTCTTTAGTCCTTTATTAAGCACTACCAGACTTAGAGAAGATATTTTCTGAAGCAGTCAGTCGGCTCTGTTTCTATAGTTCCCATGAGTAAAGCTCCCTCTCCAGCCTCTCCAGCCTCAAACACCAATCGCAACAGCAGATCACCCCTGGCTCTAACACAGGTATCCCAGCTGGCCCCTGAATTTAGAGTGAGCCATTTTCCCCACTGTGGAACAAGCTCCAAGCCTTCTGCCATGTGAGCAAGGCAGGCTTGAGGGGGCAATCTGTGCCTGCAAGAACTGGGCAGGGTCTTCAGGGGTCACATAAGGAACAGCAGATCCAACTTTAGAGAGTGCATTTTGAGGGATAAGAAATAGGACAGGAAGAGGGTTACCTCATAGCCTCCTGCTACGGTGTCAAGGATAACTTTAGTCAAATGATGTAAGAATGGAGTCTTGTTCATGGAAAAAAGGAGAAAGAAATGCTATTCAGAAGTTGTATGACAATAATTTCACTTCCTCATTAAAGTTAACTTTGCTGATTACATTTACATTATATTTCCTGAGCCAAGCTTTTTGCTGCACTTGAAAAATAAAGATTAAATGAAGGAACATACATGCCAGGAGACTTCCTGCCAAGTCATTCATGAACAAAACCCAAAACACCCATAATTTCTGAGCATATTTTTTCAACATAATTTTTGCTATTTTTTGTTCCTTTACCTGTCATAGATGGGTCAGCACAACAATCCTTATGGTTTTCTGGAGCTAAACTGTAAAACATGCTCTTCATTTTTTTTGCTCTCACCAAGTCTAGCAGCTAGTAAGTAAAACCTCAGTAAGTGAATTATTAAATTCAAATAAATTTAAGCATTACTACTATAAAATACAATATTAATAAATAATACAATATAATAATTTTATTTGATCTAATTACCACAATTAATTTTATACTCTACAAAAACATTAAATATTATAAATTATACAGTAATATTCTAAATAAAAATATTTTTTAAAATAAAACTATGAAATCCATACTATGCGTCATCTAGAAATGTTGCAAAGATGCCTTGGCTTCCTAAGTTTTGTAATACTAATGCTTTGAGTTATCTATAGTTCCAGACCTAAAAATAAACCCCCCAAATAATGTTTTTGCAACAAATGAAATTAATAACCAAATTCACCAAAAGCAAGAATAGTGTCAAGCAAAGAAGACCACCAGCAAGAATCCTTTTCAGAGGTCAAAAAGAGCTGTTTAGAGTCCCAAAGGTATTAAAAACTAAGTGAAATAGTGGGTTCTTGGTTTTTTATATTATTTTGATATTTAATGTTCTTACGCTTGAAGGACAAGCCCTTTATTTATTATCAACTTTATATTACATATTTTGCTTTAAGCATGCTATAAGAATTTAAAAACCCAAACATTATTTCAAGTATTATATTCTATTAGGCAAGCCAATATTGCTGAATAAAACCGGTCTATAGGTGTGTTATTCTCCAGCAACTTTGGCTGGTTTAGCAAAACATTATACACTTCCTACAAATGCTGTTATTTATTTTTATAATGGTTAAATTGCTGTGTAGTCTGCTTGGCTTCCTTCCTTTCTTCCTTGCTAAAATTAGTTGCTCATGCAGCAATCCATCATCTCCATCCTTCCTGAACCCTATAGTGAAAGCAGGTTTGGATTTCGATTCTCCTCTAAACCAGTATTTGATGATTATCCTTTTTGAAGACAGCTGTTTTCCAAGATCATAAATATACAATCCTTTCCACTTCTCCATTTATACCTTAGATCCAGTGAATCAAAATTCACAAACTCAGCTCTCATATCTCATCTGACAGTTTACAGATCCACCCCTGAACACCAGGTACTTTTATCCTAACAAAACTTTCTTTTGTATGTCAAGGATCTTCTTGGGGACGTTAAGATTACTCCTCAAATCCAGCAAAGTCCAAAAAGAACTCAAAATTCCCTTCTGATTGTCTTTTATCCTCTTGCAGGCACAATGAATAAGCTGCAGCAACATCACTAAAACATTCATTTCACTATTTCTGACACTGGATTGTCCTTGAGACCTCAGACTGAGGTTAGGCCTAAGTCTTGTCAATTCTTTCTGTACACCACCATCAAGAGGTGTTATTTCATTTCCTATCCAAGACTTACTCTTCAGGTAGTCATCTCATCACTATAATGTCTTTCTCCTAAAAAGGATGTTCTTGACCTTTTCCTACAA
This sequence comes from Cisticola juncidis, assembly GCA_013400215.1. Classification (NCBI taxonomy): domain Eukaryota; kingdom Metazoa; phylum Chordata; class Aves; order Passeriformes; family Cisticolidae; genus Cisticola; species Cisticola juncidis. The sequence goes on from VXBR01000869.1 coordinate 678,799, forward strand.
AATCTACATGCTGCTTCAAAATTAGTTTCTTTCATGTGTTAGAACATCTTAGCCCTCTTTGCACCTTTCCTTTGCTGTAGCAAATCAAGTAGAGACTATTGATCTTCCCCTTCAAGATTTTTCATAACAAAATCCATTAATGTTTACCATTTCTCATACAAAATCAAGGTCAGATTACAGCTTCCACTGCCAGCCATGCTTGTTTCCTAATCATTACATTTTACATTTTAAACTTCTGTTGTGTTTATATCCACTTTGCACTTGAAACATGGAGGATCTTTCTACTAATACCTGCAATATGAAAATTACTACTCTTCTTCAAGCATCTGCTTAAAAACCTTCCCCTGCTGTGATACTTACTGAATGTTGAAAACAATTTGGATGCAATGACCCCCATCCCTCTCTGTGATCACTGATGTCCTATTGTCTCTGCACAGGGGTCTTCCAGACACTTGTACTGGAAACTTTGTGAAGCAGAAACCTTTTACTCTGTGCTATGGACAGAACAGAAACTTTTTCTGCAACTACATTTTTCTGGCATTGCAATAATACTGCCAGTAATAACAGCAACAAATAAAATGTAAACCAGACGATTTGTGAGCTGGAAAAGAACTGAGTCAGCTGAAGAAATCATCCACAAGATATTGCTCTATTCATGGAGCTTGAACTAAGTAATAGTTAATCTCTGCATTGAGACAAACCGGGTGTTCTTTTTCTATTTAGACTTCTCAGAATTCCATTGTCATGAAGTTGGATATGATGCAAAAGGAAGAGCGACCACACTTCTGTAGGAGCTATTCTGGGAGAGTATGGTAAAAACTGCCTCACAATTCTTCAAGGAAGCAATTACTGATAACAAAGCTGAAGGAACAACAAATCTGTATGGAACAGGAGTGATTTTGGTACTGGAATGGGTGATATTCACCAAAACAAGGAGCCTTCAGGAGATTTAATTCAGTTGCCAAGTGCACTACCCTCTCTTTTATACACATCTGAAATCTGATATAAGAGTGAGGAGCATTTTCTCTTAAATGAAAACAGCCTTTAGGGGACAGAGCTTGTTTGGTTTACATTTTTTAGCTGTGAGTTTACTTGTGAGACACTGTGGTTTCAACAACTGCATTATTACTAATCTGTTCTGGAAATGTTTATATCTTTAACCTAAAAGGGTTATTTCTGCATTATTTTTATTTTTTTCCAAAATCCTAAGAAACCTCTAAGATAACGGTAATAATTAAGATCTTACATAACACACCAGGAGAAAATTTTCTGGAACAAAAATTTCAAGATAGGAAATGAGCGTGTATGACAGACACACTTGTAAAAATTTTAGTACTAAGGAGTGTTAATGGTACATCTTCAATACTAACATGGTACTTAAGGAAAACAACATTATAAAGTGAAATAAAACTAGAATTGTTGACTATCATGAATTACAGTTCTGTAGTAGTTAAACATTGCAACAAGTAGCAAATGAATATTGCTTCTTATTCCATGTAGATTTTGGAAATGAATTTTTAATTAAAAAAAAAAAAAAAAGGATTACTAAACTGAATTGTTTGTATTCTTGAAAGAAAAATGTGCATTTCTTTTTTTAAATACATGTGTTTCTAAAAGCCAGAATCATCTGATATATACCAGGTCAAAATAGGAAAAACAATAGAAAGGGGGAAAAGCAGCTTTGGTTACATTTTTTCATGCTATACCTAACAAAGACTAAAACAAGGGAAGTCTGCAATTTTAAGACCCCCTTGAGACGGGGAACTGCTACAGCTACGCCAGTCACATTTGCTTTGGTGCCTGTGGTGTCCTCTTACAAGATAAAAGCTTTTCAACCCCAGGATACAGACTAGGTTGCAGCCATGAGATCCAGCAGCAACATTTCCTGCAGGAATTCTTCAACAATCCCACCCCGCAAGCTTCACTTCCATTTCCCAAGGTGCTCTTCTCAGACTTGACCACACAGTGGTGATTAATTGTTGGATGAGAGGCTGGACACAGGCTGGCAAGGTGCACTCACAGCCCAGAGGTCCAACCATGCCCTGGGCTGCACCAAAAGCAGCAGGACCAGCAGGCTGAGGGAGGGGATTCTGCTCCTCTACCCTGTTCTCACGGGCCTCACTTGGAGCACTGTACCCAGCCCTGGCTCCCAACAAGAGAAGGATGTGGACCTTTTGGAGCAAATCCAAAGGTCACAAAGGGTCACTAAGGTGCTCAGAGGGCTGTGAAGACAGGCAGAGAAAGTTCAGGCTGTTCACACTGGAAAAGTGAAGGTTCTGGAAAGACTTTAGAGCACCTTCCAGTACCTAAAAGGGCTTCAAGAGAGCTGGAGAGGTGACTTTTCACAGGGGCATGCAGTAGTAGGACAAGGGATAATGGTTTTAAAATAAACAGGGTAGGTTTAGGCTAGACATAAGGACAAAGCTTTTTACAGTGAGGATGATGAAACAAGGGCACAGGTTGCCCAGAGGCCAGTGGCCTAAGAGTAGAAAAGCACTGAGATATACCATGTACTGGTCATTGTTCCAAGATGCACTCCTGTCTCTCTTAAATGAAGACTTTATTTTTAGACAAGTGCATAGCAATCCTAGATAATGCAGGGTAAAAAGAAAACTTAACAGCCTATGTATCAGGATTAAAATATATGTAAATCAGGATTAAAATATAAGTAAATCAAGATTAAAGTTCAAGGCCTTCGCAGGTGTGTTCAAGCCCAGGTTCTGAAGAACTGCACTGATCTTAAGATCTCAGGTCCCCTGAACTACCAGGAGCTCTCCAAGAGCTGTCTACATAAATTGTGTACATAGGAGCTAAGGCCTTTTTGGCTCCTTGCCCGAGATGAAAGCATTAAATCCCACACACTGACAGTGGTCATAGATCTCACACCCAACACAAAAAGGCAAATTCTGAGCTCACCTCGCAGAACCTATTAACACTAGAGTAACCTATTAAACCATAAACCCAGAACCCATTGACACTAAAAGATAACACTAAAATAAAGAGAAAATTAGGCTTGATTACAAGACATACCTTCCACAATGCAGGACAAGGAAGCAAGCAACACTTTTGTGTCCAGCTCATTTCCCACAGTGTGCTTCCCAAGGCGCTCTGATGTCAAAGGTCAAACACAAACCATGCAGAGTTGTGCTTAACAGAGAGGAACACCAGGCTGAAATTCTGCTCCTGAAATAGCCATTTTTTGTACTGCATACTGTATCTTCAAGTGCAGGCCAGAAGAATTTTTGACACAAATGAACTACTGGGATTTTTTTTCTCAAAAAAATAGTACCTACAGCTCATGCACTGAAAACCATAGCAGGAAATAAAACATAAAAGCAGCACAGTCAGTAAATACTCTAGTCAGGGTAAAACCAAGAAAGAAGAAACTATTTAGATGTAGTTTTATGAGCTATACCTGCCGAAGTTCCCACATCAGGTTTCATGGGTTTATGCTCATATTTTCCTATAGAAGTTTTTGTCTCCTTTCACAGTAAAGAGGCTGCACTGTCATCAGAGGAAACCAACCAGACAGAGTACTCTCTCTATAGTCAAGCTCACTCTGAAGTCAAACTGAAAAAAAATACTCTGCTAGTTTGACTCAGTAATTTCTCCCATTTAGCTGATAACAAAAACAGGTAATGCAAAGTTCCACTGTTCCTTGTGGTTGCTGGGTTGCTGAGCTGATAAAGGTTAGAGTCTCTACTCGTATATTTACCAATCTCTATAACAAATGGCCTTACCTACAATCTGGTTTGTGTGAAGTGTTCAGGTATCAGTGTTTAACATGTCTAAAGATATCCTTTGGGTTTTTTATACTTTAATGTTAACCTTTACCACTGTGAGTTGCTTCATGTGTTTCTGTGTATCATTCCGCATGAGAAATGAATACAAATATCTGACTGGATCAAAATTCAACTGTTGTTAAGTGCTTTGCACTTAATGGGACTTCATCATTAAACAAAAAATATACACTTTGTATCTAATCCTGATCAGTACAAAATTTTAAATTTTAAATTGTGAAATTAGGTTTAGACTCAGAAGGTTAAAGGAAGCCAGATCCCCCAGCCACTGGGAGGGGATCTGCCCCTTCCTCCTTACCAGCCACTTAGAAATGGCAGACAGGAGAATCACCCGTGGGACTGCTGAAGTGTGCTCACGTCATTGCTCTATGAGCCCTGGTCTCCAGCACAGGAAAGGAGCAAATACACTGCCTTGTCTCACTGCCTGTGTCACTGTCCTTCCTTGTATTGTGAGTGCACTCACCCAGCATCATCCACACATGGGGGCCATCTCCTCTGGCAGGAACAGGAGGGATTAGTTGCCTGCCTGGCATCTGTGTACCAGATGCAGGGAAATAAAAGTTTCAGCTCACCTGTGGCTGAGCAGATGTTTTTGGCTTCACACCCCTACAACTCACATGTGCTGCTACCTCACGAGTTGATATGTCTATGACAACACCACATATTTCAAGTGCCAGACTTTCTCGTGGTCTTACAAGGGATTTTCTCATATGGGAAAATTTACAAACTGTAGTGTAAACATCCCAGTTGTACAGGCCTCTGGTTACATTTCCATCTGTCAAAACTCTAGAAGTCTCTAATGCATCTGGCAAACAACCAACCACACTCACAAATCCAATATGAAAGTGAAAAAAATTCCAGGGCTACAAGACCTACTTCTGTGCTTTGACCAAAACAAATCTTCTTAAAAAATATAATACTTAGGTTCTTGAATTGAAAAATAATTTAAATATTTTATGAAGTCACAGTAATTTGCTCTAAATAAAAATCAGGGACTGATGTTTTCCCTTGTGTTGTACACAGTGAAGATGATGCTGAGTATTCCAATACAGGAGATGTAGACAGTCTGCTCAACTCAAGAGATTTCCCTCCAAGTTTTCTGCAGAACAGATGGAGTTTCCTATAAGAGTCTGTTTGTCTGTGAGAAGTATCATCCTCTCAGCAGTGTGTCTGATGGAGACAAACCCTTTCTAAAGGGAAACTAAGACAGTGAGACAGTCATTGCATCATTCAGCACTGATTCATCTTAGCCTCGACTGGTATCTGATAAACTGTAGACCGCCCACAGTACACCTTAGCACACTCATCACTTTCACTCATTATATTTGTTCAGATCAAACACAGAGAAAGAAAATGTGATAAAACTAAACATTAAAACCCTATCTGCTTTAGAATTGCAACTGGAAACTCAGCACTCAAACAAACACTGTACATTCTTTTTCAGAATTTTGGGATTTCACAGACGTCCATTTAACCTTGGTTCTGTTCATTACTGGAAAGCAGATGCTCCAATGTAGTCCAGAACTCACTCCCTTCATCTTAAGATTCCCACTGTTTTCTCTAAACTCTCTTCTTATACTCTGTGATCTGTTTAGCTCTTCCCTCTGCTTTTGACTTTATCCTCAGTGGAAAAACACGAGACACCTGTTATAAAATTAGCCCAGTCAATCCACCTACATATCAAATTCTTGACATTTTATTTATTCCTACCAATCAGTATTTTAACCATGGTCTATTTTCAACATATCTGATGTTTGGTACCCTTTCCTTTCATCCCTCATTCTTTTTCCTCTATGTACAAGGCACACCCTGAAAACCAGATTCTCTCCTCTGTCTCTAAGTGTTGTTATCTTTCTCATAATTTTTCAACAACTTCGATAACAGAGGCTTTTTGGCAATTTCAAATCTAATGTACATAAAACTGAAAAGGGAGTAACATACAATAGAAGAGGGAAATGACTTAAAAGGTAAGCTCCCAATAAAGCCACCCAGGAATGTGCCATGCTAGTGTGCCAATGGGCTGTAGTGCCAATCATGGGCATACTTATTTAACAAAGAGTTATAAAAACTCCTGTAAAATAAGAGCTCCAATCGAACCACTCACTTTTATCCAGACATGCTTAGCTTTTAATATGAATCAAACCTGTATTTTTCCCCTGTGCTTTCCAGAGCTAGCAACCACATCCCCAACTAAGCCCATGCAAACACTCCAGATCACTAGTCACATATTATTGGCTACTACAGATTTTTTTTTACTTTCACACTACAAACTGGCAGCTTCAGTAAAGCTAACTATTAGTGTGACATTAATTATTGGATGTCTGCTTTTGACAACAAAAAGAAGAAACCTTCAGTAGGTAGCTCACCAAATGGCTGATTTAGGTTCATAAACAGTGAAAGAGCTATCACAGAAAGAGCAATGAAGTTCAGAGGTCTGTTGCAAAGTGTTTCCAAGAAAGCAAAAAAGATATTACTATATTTTCATCTTCAATACAGCTTTTAATTACTTTTGTCCTCCTTTCTCCTCACTTGAAGCTAAGCTTTTTATCTATCCAAAACCAAGGGAAGAGACTTGAAGACTGGCTTCTCTTTGAGTCTTCTGGTTCAGCCCACAGATAAATCACAGCAGTTGTTTCTATGACATTTCCTGCCCCAAAGAGCAAGCCAAAAATCTTATCCACATTTCCATCATGTCAAGTATTGCAACATCCTTTTAAGAGGAGCTTTCAAGCACAGTCTTGTCTTGCTCCAGTTCACCTAGAAAGCAGCTGAAAAGATCAACTCTCTCATCTTTTCTCCACCACATCCTTTCCTTGTTGGCCCCCACACAAAACTGAAGCTCTTAATCCTATCTTTCAAGGCCTTCCTGATTTCTGCCTATGTGTCCATCTACACAGAAAGATTAGCTCCCAGCAACATTCAATCTGTTCATCACCACTGTTCTTCTAAGGAAGGCACCTCTTGCAAAAACTCATGCTTGCAGTGAGTACCCTTTAAACAGGGTAAAAAGCACTTTGATGTCCTTTTCCAAGGACACATGACTCTTTTTCCATGGTAGACAGTTAAGAAACTGCTTCCCTAACTTCTTCCAACTGCTTGGACCTTCCTGTTGCCCATGGTTTACAGTCAGTGCATGGCTTGGATAAGAGGGGGTGTGAGAAGGGGAAGGAGTGATGTTTGTAGGCACCACATGTTTACACAGTACCAGCCACAACAGAGGCCTTCATCCATCAGGGCAGTTCCTGGACAGCAAACAAACACCAACAGCATGGCCAGACAGGCTGCTTGATCCAGGCTGTGAATGCTGAATCCCTCTACAACACAGCACAAATTTCACAGCTGCTCTCCTTCCTTCCAGCATGGGGCCTCTGAAAAGGATGTTCCTGGTGTTCCTAACAATCAGCTCCACTCCCACCCATCTCACAGGAGCAGCCAAAGCAGTGACAAAGCTCCCTGGGCAGCTGAGGACTCAGAGCAGACCCCTGCACTGATCCTCCCCAGCTGCTAAGAGTGCCCTTTCCTGGCTGAGTGGGTGTCTGGATCCCAGTGCTTGAGGTGAGGAAGGGAAATCATGACAACAGCCCCAGAAAGTGATTCACAGCTTCCCAGGAAGCACTTTCCTGTTGAGATGACTGGGCTCACTGTCCTGCCCACACTCTGCTGAGAGACTGAAGACAGTTCAAAGGGTCAGAGACCTCATGGCAGATGCTGGGAGAAGGGAACCAGCAGAGTCCACTTCAAGTACATCCCCAAAGAGAAGGAAGCATGGTGCCATCACATCACACTGTGATGGGAACAGGGAGAAGGGAGGCAGGGCTCCTCCTGGGGCACACCCCCTGCCAGTCCCTTAACTCCATGAAGAACTAAGTCAAGGTTAAAAAAAGAGTTCATCTTCCTGCTAGCAGAAAGTAACAAAAAAACCCTCTGCACTTGGGAGAGGGCTCTGCTGTGTTCATTGCTCCTCTTCCAACTGTGAAGGCTGAGCACAGGTAAGGGTGAAAAATACTGGGAGCAGCAGAGAACTGAAGAAAATTCAGAAGCCACGTATCTCCCTCAGGGAGGAGCAGTGCCTGGCACAAGCATCATTACCCTGAGCCTTCCAGGACCCTACAGAAACAGGAAACCATGCAGTACTTCTGGAAGCTGGCAGGAAGTTTTAGAGATCACCTAGTCCAGCCCTCTGCTCACAGCAGGGCTAGTTTCAAATAGGACTTATAGACCTCAGGCAACTCTTGTCTCTGTCCCAGCCTCAGAGAGCTGATGGGTTTCAGGGCCTGAGCTGAAGCCAAAATGTTTGTAGTAACTGAAACAGAAGGTGTCAGAACCAGGCTGAACACACCACGTGAATGTTCTCAGTGCCATAATCAAAGGGACCTCCACCAAACACACACATTTGTGCCTCCACCCTTCTGCTTTCTCTGCATCTTTGGCAAGATGCAGTTCACTCTCTGCTGGAAAGCCAAGCAGCCTCTTCATCTGTGTGCAAGAATAAAAAGACAAGTGCCAAGAGCCATTTGTACAATGAAGACATTGTGTCACAGACTTCTTCATTATCTGTGCTGCTCGTGAAAGAACAAGATCAAAACCCTCAGAACGGGAAGCATTTGAGTTGACATTCAAGCACAAATAGCTTTACTCTATTAGACTTTCTGCCACCAGAAGTGATTACATCAGTCAGAATTCGAATGCACTCTGACCTAGATTTTCAGATGCCCATAAAGAGAGTTATCCCAATCCACTTTCACAGATACATACTGAGATGCTGCTCTAATTGTTAAAAGATAAAGTATTAGAAGTCAACACATAAAGACAGTGGGCTGAGAGCTGGACTTTAGGTGAGGATGGAAAGAATCTAAGTGGGGAGTGGGAACAGTAGAATTTTTCTTTTTCCACAGAAATGTCTGGGTTTTTTTTATTTTATATCTCTGTTTGAATATCAGCAGGAATGTTGTAAGCTAATTGATCCAACAAAGTCAGTTAATTTCCTGGTCCTGCTGGTTTGTTATTAGCCAATGTCTACCAGTGTTTGGGAAATGAGTCATCTCATACCTATTATCAGTAATATGTTGTTTTTCCTTGCCATTATTTCTAAGTTCATCTCAAAAGCAGAGTACAATGGAAACCATACAGGAGTCTTCTATTGCTTCTTTTGGGAAGATACTGGCACACCTGGGTCTTGTGTCAGGTCCAATCAGTGATCTACTGTTGTCCTACAATGATTTATGGAACAACACATTAATGTGGAGCCATAAAAAGCCATATTTCTTATAATATGAAGAGAGAAATTTATCAAAATTTTCTCCTGGAAGCAATAATTCAGAGTTTCATGGTGGCAAGGAACTTAGAGGTTTTAGGGGAGAGGAAAAATAAGATGATGGTGCTGATCACTTTTGTTTAACAACTTTAGTGTCCTCCTTTAAGTTTTTAATACACAAGAGGAATGTTTCTAATTAAGCTGAGTTGGTAGGGAATGTATCTCTAAGTCCTAAGTTAGAAAATGCTTCTATAAGCACTCAAAAATTACTCACTGTTGCAATATACTTTCATTTTCCTCCTTGTGTGCATCCATGTCATAAAGACAAGTTTGTCCTAGGCAATTTAGCAGTAAGTGATTCTAATCAACTGTTACAAGCCTCCTCAGCAGCCTCCCTGGGGATCCAGCAGCACACCTTAAACCATCTTCCTCCCTCATAAATCACATCTGACAGCCCTGCTATTTCAGCCTCTTTTGCTCTGCACAGGGCTCAGCTCTCTTCCCTGTTCCTGATTCCCTTCAGCTCCATATCCCCCATGGTTCAGACGGTTTCCCAACCAAAAAAATCCACTAGAATTTTGTCTCTTTCCTCTTTAAGGAAAACAGTAATATCTAAAGCTATTCTGCCTTCACAGAAGCTTGCTTTTCTTCTTCCTTTTTTCCCCCCTTTCTTTTATTTTTGGGCTAGGGTATTTTTGTTTGTAAAGAAAATAAAATAAAATGATGCCAGAACACACTGTCTCCCTTCAGTCTCACATTCAAAACATCTTTTAAACTTGCAGAGCAGCACTAAGAAGCTCAGCTCTGTTTCTGACTGTGCTTTTTGCAGAAAGCAGTTGTCCCAGGCTGCTGAACTCTACGTGACTTGTAAGTTTTTTGAAATACAGGCCACCCTCCACTTCAGCCCATTTCCAACAGGCTGAAGTCCTACATGTCTTTAATCAAGCCCTGCCCAGGATGTTACTGAGGGATCCTTTGCTCAGTCTCATTCTTGTTTGTGGGATACACAATTAGGGATTACACTGGCCTTCAGCAGAGTCCAACAAAAGAGCTTTGTAGACCAAACTCATACAAGCTTTAGTGACCTCTTCAGTAAAGAACCAATAATTAGCCCATTTCTGAAATACATGTGATATTTTCTATAGGATCTGGCACCTATGCTTGTGACTCCTGTCAAGTTAGAAGACATGCAATCAGAACAGGATTTAAGCCATTTAAGCAAGCAGGAATTAAATTAAATTAAAATAATTCTAGGCTATGAAATAACCCACAGCAATTAGGATGAAAAAACCTCAGAGTGTCAGCAAAATAAACACACAGGGATGATTCAGCTGCAAGCTGCAGAACTGCCAGCTGCTTTCAGGAGTGGAAAGATGCAGGGTTTTGCTTGGACTGTTAGAGAACAGAAGCTGCATTTACAGGCTTTGCTTCCAGATAATCCATGAAGCCAAAATATGTCTCAAGCAGAATGAGCACCCAGTAGCAGAAATGTCATTATTTTCAGCATCTGCTTTATGCAAATACAGTGTACAGATTTTGCACAGCACCTTCAAAGCCAATGCATTCTTCATTCCCTCCTGACATCAAATCATCCATTCAAATAAATTAAAAGACTAAAATATCCAATAAACCATAACAGACATGTCAGTAGTGCAGCTAGGAAGAGCTTACAAGGTTCAGATGAAGTATGTGTAATAATACGCAAAAAATAGATGTTTTGGGTGCATTCCTAGTTGTTATACAATACCAAAAGGTGAGTTAGAGTAAAGAAATGTAAAGAAAGAAAGGAAAACACTTTTTTTTAGCTGAAATACAATAACATATCCTCCAGAGATGATGTCATGCATGACACATGATCACATAGAAGCTAGATGATTTTCTTCAGAATAAAAGTAAATTTTTGTTGAAAAGATGCACATTTGGACTATTTAGAACTATTTGGAAATTTCTATTATTCCTCCTTGAGTGAAAGATCAAATTCTTAAAGCAACAATTATATATGTTTTATTCCTATTTCTTCAAAACCAAATGTTTTTTATTTTGTTTTCAAATTAGGCTTAGAATTTCGAATCAATAAAAAAAATTCAGATGTCAAGAAACAGATCACGTAACATTCCTCCTTAAAAACGGAACTTAAAATATCCCTCTTGGCTTGATTCCACGGGACTGTTTTGCCGAGTGAGGCCACTAGCGTGGCAGAGGGCTCCGATTTTAGTGTTGCGCTGTGTGCAGCTCTTTCGAGACGCTCCGCGTTTACCTGCACCTTTCCCGGGCGGTCCCGGGAGGGGGCCGAGGATGTGCCCTTGTGGGGGCGGGGGGCCGGCGGAGCCGAGCCTGGCCGAGCTGAGCCCGGCAGAGCCGTGCCCGGTCCCGAGCCTGTCCCCGAGCCTGCCCCGAGCAGCCCCGTGACACCGCGGGCTGGGCAGAGCCAGGGACAAACCGCAGAACCCACGGGGAGAACGAGAGTGCGAGGACAGAGGGGTACGAGGCTGCGGAACTCATCGCTGGGAGCGATGTGGAGATGGTAAGGAAAGCCTGACTGGATGGAATAAGTTTAAAAGGATAAAGGTGCTGAAAAAAATAATCAAAACCAACTCCATCAAGACATGTTAACACGTACCTTTGAAACGAAGTTCCAGAGCGTTGCATCCCAATGAAATCACAATAAATCTCTGTTTTCATTTCAGAATGAGCTTTAGATAAATGTAATTTAACCAAAATTCTTATATTCGACAAATGTAGTTTATCTAATTCCTTGCAGATTATTTGCATGCTACTAGGCTGATACATCCCAGTACTGAGCAGTTTTAATTGCTTAGTCCTCAGCTCACCTGACCAGGAAAGGAGCAAGGAGACTGGTTCTTTACTGCTGCAACACTTAGACAGAGAGCTCACAGTGGCTGCCGTGTGATAAATCTTGTGATAAATTTAAAATAAATTTAATAAAGGCACATTTTGTGATAAATTTGCAGCTTCTCTGTCTAGTCACAAAGCAGGTCCATCACCAGGTGAAACATTTGTGAGTTTCCTCCTTCTCAATCTGTTGTTTCCACCACTTAGTTTTCCTACACAAGTCCCACATTCTTCATTACAGTTCTGGACTATCATCATTAGCAGTGCTCAGCCCTCTTCAAAGTCATATCCTTTCTCTTCCACTTTGGCCAACCCTTATCCTCTAAAGTAAAACAGATGAAGGCAGTACCAGTTGAACATATTCTGCACAGATCTATGGCAAAGATTAGGCATCTGTGTTGCTCATTGCTTCTTGGGGAACCAGTAAATAACATTTTCAATCAAATGAAGTCTAATCACCTAGCAGGAGCAGTAAAGTTTGGAACTGGTTACAGTTGTGCCTGTCTCCAAGAAAATATTTCAATTACCCCTATTTCCAGAAAAAAAAAGTTCCAAAATGGTATATCCAAAAATTTTAAAAAGTATAACCTCACGAGCGAGCCTTTTTTTTTAGTAAAAGACTGACAGTGGGGAACAATATGATTCCCAAAATCATGAGAGATGAGAGGCTTTGACCGGCACTGTCTTTTTCAGCATGTGATTAGAAGAGTTGTGAATTAGCATCACTTCTGACTCCCCTCAATTTTCATTTCCTCAAAAGGAAGCCTGAGAGTAAAGTTGACCAAGAACCAGAAAGCATTGGAAGGTAAAATTAGCATTGCAGGGTGGCATGGCATCAGGAAAAAAAGAAGGCTGGGGAGGAAAAACATCCAAGAGAAAGGGACATATAAGTACAAAAATATCAGTATTCAACAGAGAGCGTGTCTCCTTGCTGCAAAAGCAGAGATAGTTAACCTCAGCCAATTTCTGCAGTTTCTGTAGTCATTTCCACAGATTTTGTTCTACTACCTTTTTAATGTTGCTTGAGGTCTAACCCAGGATTTCATATGAACAGGGAACTCCCACTTTGCCACAAGAAAAATTCTGCTCTCGCTGTACTTAAAGACTGTTATTCCCCTTTTGCATTACAAAGTTGAGGAAACCCCAGAAAACATTTCAGATCCTTGTATTTTTGAGTAAGCTTTTTTCCCCCATCCTTCCAGATTCATTTGTTAATTTTGGCTCACGAGAAACATTGCTTCATCTTCATCAGCACTTCCTTTTTCTTAAAGTGGAGTTTCAAACTACATCTTGACAGGCTGCAAGCCCAAACCAAGCTTCTACCTGGCGGAAGGGATTAGAGCCTACACAAAATGAGGGGGAGAGCCCCCAGAACTTTCTATTCCAGATGCAAAATCACTTATGTCAGCCAGGATGACATGACTCAGATCAATGCAATACCTGTGGGCAGTGCAGAATGCATTCAGATTATTGCTCAAACAAAGTCAGCACAGTTTGTTCCAACCAATCTCCAGAAGAGGTTCTGGAATCAGTAACACAATGCTTTGGCCAGATGTCACTTGGTCAAGATGATACCAAAACTCTAAAGAGAAACTATATATTAAAAAAAAAAAAAAAAGAAAAAAAAACAAAACAGCTGGAGTTTTCATTTCCAGATATGCTACAGTATTTGTTCCCCCTCTGAGAAAGTATTAAGAGAGGTAGAAGCAGAAGAAGGGAAAAGGGAGTATGGAGAAGGCACTGGAACCACCCTGTGCAAGGAGACTTTCTGCAGCTGGGGATGCAGAACTGGGAGTGCTGAGCTGGATGAGGTGAGGGCTGGTAATTTTCAAAGACATAATAGTAATTTGCAATTTCTAGGGAAAATCTTCACCTTGATTTCCTATCCAGTTAATGTGGAGTACCTTTCTTCTCGCATAATAATGTCTCTACTCCCAAAATTTATATTGGCTTACTTATTATCGTGCAAACCTGTGTCTTAAACCCATCTAAACTAATAAAATTTAAAAATAATTGATTGCGCTAGGAGAAAGATTTAAAATAAGGATATAAGAAACAGTTCTTTGGTAAGAGATGATTAAAAACACAGAAAGTTACACATGCACACAATTAAATCACATGATTTCTGTGCCCTCACTTAGAACTGCTGACATTCTGTGGGAAAGCTTCATTGTCTACAATTATCAGCAGTAATGTGGGCTCTGAAGCTAGCTACGTCCTAGGATCCATCCCATGCTTTTTAGCACTCCATTTCCCCTGTGATCAGCCTGCCACCACTGCCTCTCCTACAGCACTGACCAAGAGCTGCTCTCCCTTCTCACAAGCAGGAGTCGTGGCCCTGGCGTTCACCTCCCTGAGAAGTGACACTGATGGGGTCATCAGCAGGTCTCTTCTGCAGAACAGCTCAGTGGGGATCATAAAGTGGCTTTTGATTTTGTCACTCTTTTCAGACAAAAATGAGAGACATGATTAAAATAAAAAAAACTGCTTGTGAGCTGTAAATTCTTATTGACTTTGTGAGTTAAACACCACAACCACAAAAACCACAGAACCTCTGCCAGATCCTCCTTCATGCAGCAGTATCTCCAGCTACCTCCAGACTCACTACTGTCCCACAAAATCCTTACTCCTTTCCCATGTCCCCAGAGCTCACCCCACACACAGATCTCCCCAGAATGTCTCTCTTGTATCTTGCTTGGCCTCGGGCTGAGGAACTGACAGCACAGGCTGCAGTTAATGTCTGTGCAGGGCTGGCACACTGCTTTCCCACAGAGTGAACCAGGGCCACTTCCTCCCCTCAATGGGTAGTTAAAATGGTGCAAATACCCCTTGCCTCTGTCCAGCTAGTGATTTCCACAAAATGTGAGAGCACTTCATATCTTGGGACGTCTCCTGCTCTGTCCAGTTGTGCTGAGTTGTGTAACAAGCCCACAGATTACTGGAAGTCTCTGACATCAGCTGCAGTTGTGTAACTCATTTCCTTCCGAAACTGGGAGGAAAACAACACTGTCACTACCACACAAGTTTCAGCTCTCTTGCTGTCTGGCAGCAGCCTTAGGTTTCTCCTGGGAGTGAGCAGGCATGCTCATACCTCCCCATCACTGCTGCCTCATAGTCCTTGCTGCAGATGTTTGTCCCTAACTACCAGCCATGACTCTGTTTGACATCTTCTCCAGCTTTCTTACATCACATCACAGCACACTTTATATGCTACTGGTTTTTATATTTATGTAAATATCAAAAGAAAAAAGCAATGGATAATTCACATATATATACATATATATATATATATGAAAGTAATATTTATATGTATATGTTTGTACAGAGAAATAAAATGGAGATATATGTGCACTATCATGAGCTGGACAATCACCAAAGGTATTGCCACACATCCATTTCTAATAACCTCATCCTGGAACTCCCACTGAAGCAGAATGAAAATGCAGTTGTACCCTGAGAGCCACTGTCAAAGGTAGTTGGACAGACACCAGCTACCTTTGTGTGACTTAAGTCCAAACATAAATTCTGCTGTTTTTCTTACGCCACTGTCTGGATTTTTTACCTTAAAAGACAGAAGTACCTTAAGCATACAGCTCTAACAGCATAAGTATTAGAAATCTCTTACAAAGTGGATTTCTTGTACACTGCCAGAAGCAAAACAAACTTCTAACTCCTGCTCCTTGCCACAGCCAGTTAGAACCTTAGTAGGTGCTACATCTACATTACATAATCAAGATATGTAATAACAGCACTAGGAAATTTTAAAAAAAATTTAAAAGCCTCATTTCTTGTTCTGTTTAAGCATTAGTGCTTTGTATAAAACAGACGCACACCAGCTTTTCAGATATCTGAAAGGACCAGTTACTGCCAAGTCAAACTTTGATGAATGTAATGAGAAAGTTCTGATTAAATTCTTCTAACAAAGAAGTAAATACAGCTTCCACAAAATACACATTATAGATATCTTTCATCTTGGTTTAAAACTTCACTCTAGCTACCAGAACTAAGAAACTACTGAATGCAGAAGGCCCACACTGTGACTTTAGCCTCTTGGGAGACAGTTTTTTTCCCTCTATTTATATAGTTCCTGGAACATAGATTTTTACCAGAGTTTCAAAATAATATTATAAATAAATAATAGTAATTGAATTAGTGCTAACTGCAAATATTAGGATCTAGCAAGACAGCTAACTTCTAGAAACAGGATTGATGCTAGTACATAAACACTAATTTATCCCACTACCCTATGATTAAGAGGTCTGAAAGAAAAGCAGTGAAGCAGTAAGCTGAAGTTCAATAGACAAAGGAAATAAAACAGAGAATCAGCTTGTTGTGCTGCTATGGCTGAGTGCATATGCCTTCCCACATTTTACATGCTCTGCTCTTTTGTTATCTGTCCATAGCTTTCAGAGTTTAACAGTGCTCTTCTGCAATCCGTGCCAAGTGCAGAGGGAAACAAAATTCCTTCTTCTGAAAAATGGTTCAATCACTCAAGATACAAATCTGAGACAAAAAAAAGAGAAAAAAGAAAAGCATACAGCATATTGGCTAAACTATGCAAATTATCTCCAGAAAGAAAATGATGCAGAGCAGTAGGCATGGAACCCAGGTTTAACAGGGTGGGAAGGGGGTGGATGTTGGTTAGGAGTACAGCATCAGGATTTGCAAGAAAGCAAATAAAATAATAAACTCTCAGTGATGGCACTTCCATAAGAGTGTTGCTACATAGACGTGTTACTCACTAGCCAGTTGCAAGGTCCAAGCCAGTGATTTAGCTTCAGCTTTCTGGTTTAGGAAATAGCCCACCTACATAATGTGAAGTGGAGATGCCATAAACTGGCAAAGCAATTCTCCACAGGTGAGTCACAAGAAACAACAGACAAGCTGAATCAATGAGGAGCCATGGCTATGGGAACAGAGAAAGGACGCTGGAAACAATCAAACCCATTGAACAAATAATTACATAATCGTTTGCTTTCCTCACCACAATAGTACCAACACTAATAAGCCATTGTGAACTTTCCTGAGGCTCTACCTTTGGGTTTCACCTGGTGGCACCAGAATTGTTGTTGACAAGAAAATATGGCGCCTTCAAGGGCTGCACCCACACACCAGCACAGCCCCGCCGACCCAACCACACTGCGCTCCCCTCACACAGACACAGCCCCGGCTCTGCCCGGCCTCCTCACCAGAGCCCCTGACCCACACCCAGCCAGGGGACCACGGTGGCATTGGAGCTCCCCACAGCCATGGCAGCCCGGCAGCTCCCCACGGCCATGGCAGCACAGTCCAGAGTGAGTTCAGCTGGCTTCAGTGAGCACAGGGAGACAAACCAAGACCTCCCTGCACTGCAGGACAGGAAAATCTTCTCACCTCCTCTGAGCTGAGATGAGGCTCGAATAGGCTCTAGAGAGGCAGGCAGGGAGGTAGCAGAGGCTCTCCCACCCCTAAGGGGAAAGACTTTGAGAGCAAACACCTGAAATGGAAGCCAGCCTGCCTGGAGCTGGATAGAAGAGGAAAAGGGTCAGACCAAAAGCTTGGCCTCTCAGACATGGTTTTCAGGACAGGTTGTGAGGGATAAGCCTCCACTGGCAGCAGGACTTGTGCATGCAATGTATTCCAGATTCTCAGGTGATACAGGCACCTGGGAGTGATCGTCTGACTGCCCGAGGGATAAAATATGGCAAATCTGGCAGAGCAGCTGGCAGGACTCAGCCCGTGTCCTTAGAGGATGAAAGGAGGTTGTCAGCAGCTGCTCAGAAGTATTTTGGCATTACCAGGAAAGGAGAACTCAGTGTAGATTGCTAGGATAAAAACAGAGCAGAAGGCAGCTGATAGGCATTTGCTTTTTCTGTAAGCTCAACTGAGAAGGACACTTCTGATCTTACAGGTTTTGTAAGTTGCAATTGTCAGAGGAGCTACTTGTGCAGTTTTAAATCCTTCCATTTCCCAAGTTCATTTGTCTACAGAGCTTGACAGATTCCACTGTCTCAGCTATTTAGTTGAGTTCCGGAAGTTTTGTAAATAAATCCCTTAAAGGAGCTGTGAAACTACCCGTGTGTGTTGTTTCTTAGGGGTGTCATTTTTCACAGCTGCTGTGGATGGCTGAAAAGGTGTGTAAACAGACACCAACAGACACCAAAATTTCTAGCAGTGCTTATTCATATTCTTTTGATAAAGAGGGTGCATGTGGCTCACCTTAAAAAACGGCTTTTCTGTAGCTCATCGTAAATTTTGAACTACTTAATCCCCTGAATTATTTGCTGCCTAGTTCTGAGGACAAATAAAAATATGTGCCATCTAAATTCTCCCTGGAAGTACAGATAGCTCATCCTTTCTCATCCCTTTAAATCAAATATCTATAGTATTGAAGAATCTCTCAACAGACTGAAACCAAATTAGTCATGTTTCTGCCTGCCTGGCCTACTAACCATCCCCTTTGGATTGTTGGCTTTTTTATTTTCAACAATTAAACCTGCTATCTCAAACCTGAGCATGGAAGAGGTACTCCAGTCCATGCGGCTGTAGATCTTTTCAACTTAGTTTTATGCTTGGTGACACAAAAATACATTTGCATTTATGCTGATCAAAGGTGGAACTCCCTCTTGCAGGTCACTGTGTTTTGCTGCTGTGGGAATTTCCAGAAAGACAGATAAGAGTAAGGAAAGGCTCTGTGTGGATGTGGTTCCAGCAGCAAGAACCTGAGGGCTGAAACCATCTGTGCTCTGGTGGGAAGGATATATCAGTGCAACACCCCATCTGTGCCTGACAGCACTGTGCACTGCACCAAGGGACAGAAATAAAAGTGCTTTCCCATCCTCCTTTCTCTTCTTCTCCTGTGCACTCCTATAGCCTTGATCACAGCAACCATTCCAGATTGGGAGACAAGGCGATTAGTAAGCTTTTAAAATCTTCTCTTTGAGAAGAATACAGTTTGAAAAGAAGGATTAAAAACTCAGCATCATTTTCCACAACTAAAGGGCCCTCTGCATTGGTTCTGTTCCCTTTAAAGCCTGGAATGGTTATGCTGGTTAGTTCAGGGGAGAGTATGGGACTTTTTTCAGTAAACAACTTCAAATTTCCCTAAATTAGAAACACATTCAAGTTTGGAAAACAATTGTTGGCAGTTGCTTTTACAAGAAAACCATGCTGCAAACACAGCTCCAGACTGTGCTGCAAAGGCCTTTCAGGTTGATTGCTCTGAGCAATGCAGGACCAGTGTCAGTATTTGAGCACACAAAGTCAGGGCTTTGACGTGATTTACATGTAAATGTGATGGTGGGTTCACACTCCAGTCATTCTCTCTCTCGAGGAAATCTGTGAATAAATCCAGTGGGGATTTGTATTTTCAGAGTGTCTAAGACAGATGATATTTTTCAGATACAGATCCTTTACTAGTTCAAAAAGAGTTGCATGGATTTAGGCAGGTAATAGTGGAAGCTTAATATACTTGTACATGAAAGCAAGAATAAGTGGAACTGAAGTGACTGCTGAGGCCACTAAGATAAAGCCACATCAGAGTGATTCATCTTCCAATGATACTGAGAGGCAACAGATGGCAATTAAATGTTATGTCATCACAAATTGCTTCAAAACTAATTTAAAGATAGTGCTGGCCAAAGAGATGCTAGTTTTTCATCTTATCCAGATAACACACTAGATTAACCAAGTCACAAAATCCACTACTGATACAGATTTTTCATAATAATAAATCATAAAAGAAATCATAAGAAATCATAAACCAGAACTGTGTAGATTTTCCCCTGTAAAGTGCTTGTACTTGATCAACATAAGGGAGGACCAAGCCCTTTTCAGCACTGAATATTGACTCAGCATGGCTCTAAGCATCACAGGCTCTCTCCAAAGCACATGAGAAACCTACTTTACAGCAGCACTGAAAACACACCCACGAAGTAGAAACCTGTCCCTTTGCAGTGTTATACTCCTATCTCAAAATTGCCAAACTAGGTATCATTTGAAAGACTCAGACTAAATTTCAAGAGAAGTATAGGACTAAACTGCCAGTGAGAATATGGGAACTCCTGCAATTCAAAGAACAGACAAAGAGCTCAATATTTAATGTGTGCCTAAGAATTAAGATAGAGAAATGCATAAAATCTTATTTCTTTGAGCTTTATTAGATTTTGAAGATATAAAGTGGGCAATAGCAGCACCAAAAAATTCATCGTATAGCTTCAAAGGTCTTTGCAAACATCCTCTATTTACTCACAAATAACCACAGTTTAGCCTGCAGCAGATTCGACAGGAAGTCTGTGTGGAACACCAAGTTATAAAGAGGAAGGACGCTAGGAGAATTTTGGAACAGAAGAGAGAAAGTTGGGTTTGGTATTTTACACAAACCCTTACAAGTGACATGCCTTTCCTTTTGTCTGGTAACCATTTGTGGTAAAGACCATGGGGAAATGCAAATATAGGAAGTAACATATAAAATCCTGTTTTAAAATCTCACTGCTATCAATACAAAGAACTTACTGTCCTCTCATGCACAGTATATGCTGAGCTTTCAATGAAAACAGCAAAAACCCCAACCTTTATTTGCTTTATCTCCAATATATGTTTTCACTGAATTGTAAAGGCCTGTAGTCATGTGTTTGTTTGGGTCTTCCCCTCACGAATTTTTCTCACATGCACAACTAAACTTAGACTGAAGTAAACTGCTACAGAAAGCACTTCAAAGTATACATAACACACAAATCTAATCCCTTAGAGTTTAGAACCTAAATTAAAAGCATTGGAGAAATAGGGAAAAGTTATGCTAGGATTATGTCATGAGAATACAGATATATCTAGTATGGGATTCAAAAATGCCATTCAAGATATGTATTAGTCAAATATTCATTTAACAACCTTTTTACTTTTTTTGACTACTCATGTTCTTGCAATCATGAGCCTTTCAACTGAGGTTCCAGGTCTGATTGGTAAAGTTCCAGGTCTGACTGGTTACAGATACAACCTGGGGGAAATTCCATGTTTGAGGAAACATATTATTGGTTTGTGTCTGACGCAAATGCTGAGGATGTGAGGAGCAGGTAGGATCATTGTTCAGCACATTGCCTCCTTTCATCACCAGTTTGATCATCCTCAGCAGCTGTCAGACTACATTGCCAATGCCAAACCAGACAATCATCTCACTTGACTTGACAACAGCAAGCATAGTTTTACTTGCAGCTGACTAGAACTCTCTCCAGGAGTTGATATAAACACATGGATATAAAGATATAAAGTACTACATCAACTCTTAACCTTCATACACAAAAGCCGAATAATCCCCATCAGTTTAGTCACAACCTTTCTTGTGGGTTTTGCTCATGGGCTTCCTACAGCAGCATATCCAAGTACCAGTTAGCCTTACCCTTGCTTACTCAGAGAGCCAAGAGTACATGGAACAGTGTTATAGTGTGCATTTACAAAATATAGTGTATGGTATAACTCATTGAAACCACAGATTATCCTTGTCAGATGCTCACAATTTGCCAGGCTGAAGTAAGTGGGGTTTCTAGAACAGAAATGATAACTTTAGGACATCTCAAAATGCCTAAACAGCTCAAAGAAACCAGAAAATGTTTTTTGCCTCCTGCATACAGAAGAAAAGAAAGAAGACTTCCCTCTCTTTCTAGAAGAAACCAAAATACCTAAGATTATAACCATCAGAGAGACTGGGGGTTCTTTCTCACAGCTTAATAGATGAACGGCAGATCCCAGTATCATTTTAAGCCTCAGTTTTTGCTCTCCGTATGCATCATGTTCCTAACAAGGAAAAGAAGGGCTGCTCTTCTGTGATAGCCAGAGAGCAGAGAGAGTATTTAAGTAGTAAGATTGCAGCATTTTGTATTGTTTATGAAGATGCTTATGAAAATTATTTCCTGTTATCGAAAAGACGCAGTGTCTCAAAGTGCTGTTGCCTTTATAAATTCATGTTGCTGGAAATAATAAGAGTTCTCTCTTCTACTGGACAAACAGCCTCTGTAAGGTCACACAACCCTCTAGACATAATATAAGGACAAAGACATTTTTGGATGATGATGTTGAAGTGTTATTTCCACACTTTCTACATTATTTGTGCTTTCTCTCTTTCCATCCTTATTCTGGGAAGTTTATTAGTAATACAGGGTAGATGATTATAAGCATTAAAATGTTTTGTAGTAGACATTAGAAGTCACTGTGGATTTCTGCTGAATGGGACATCAAAGGCTTGCTTATCTCTTCATGCCTAATTTCTTCACTGTGACTTCTGTGAGATATGTTTTGATTTTCTGTATGTATCTGTTCTTCTAGCAACCCATCTGTCTTAGGATCCTGAAAGGTTTGATTCAATTACCCTGAAATCTGATTGAAAGAATCATCTACTTTGTAGAAACCCTGTTTATATTCTTTGACAGGATTTTGGGTACAAGTAGCAGTTAATTGCTATGATCGTGAAGGACCAATGCTTCCATTTAAGGACAAGTGTTTAGTAAAAATTATTCAAGCTTCTCAAAAATATAGTAATAAAATTTCGCTATGTCTTTTTAAACTGCATTCTTCAATCTTATGTTTCTACAAAATTGAAAACTATTTTAAAATAACATATGACTGGAGAAAAAGTAAATTATTCACTTTTGAAATAATATTACAGTATTTTAATAATACAAGTTTGCAACTCTGAAATTAAAAGGGATGTCAGTCTCTTTTCCCAGGTAACAAGGGAAAAGACAAGAGAAAAAGGCCTCAAGTTGTGGCAGGGAAGGTTTAGATTGGATATTAAGAAAACGTTCTTCACTGGGGGTTGTCAAGCACAGGAACAGGCTGCCCAGGGAAGTGGCTGACTCACTATCCCTGGAGGTATTTAAAAGATGTGTAAATGTGGCACACAGGGACAGGGTTTAATGGTGAACTTGGCAGTGTTAGGGTTGGATTCTATTTTAGAGGTCTTTTCCAACGTAAACAGTTATATGATTTTATAATTCAAATAAATGACCCCTATGCAGAAGGAACCATACCTGTTCCTCATATGAAGAGAAGAATTAATAAAACAAAACATGATACCATTTAAAAAGAATGAACATATTTATTCTGTATTAAAAACAATACATCAAGGTAAAAAATATAAATATGAAAATCATTTAACCGTTATCCAACCACCCTGACTTGGCAGCAACATTTTGCAAAATCATTGTGCAATAATTTTCTCTGGCAGATTAAACTCCACAAAATCCATGATGTGTACCTTTTATGTTTACATCATAAATCATCCTACAACAGTAAGATAATGTTCTGGCGTATGTATAAAACATCATACAGCAACATGATACATGCTTTATGAAAGCTGGAAAGAAGGAAAGGAGAGAGAATATCTCTTAATGATTCCCTTAAACCTTCAACTCAGATTTAAGCAACAGATATTCACTTTCCCATTTGCAGTCCCTTAACACAGGCAGTTCCAAGTACACACACAAATACACATATATTAAGAGGATTTGTTATAAATAGCTATTACTTTTATAGGCAGCTTCAAACATACAATCTTCTGCATGTCTTTTAAAAAAATAATGTCCCTGTTTAGTCTATAAAAAATAAGAGTTCATCCACAGGTAAATATTCTTAACTAGAATGTGACTCCATGAATGTCCCGAAGAGTTTGTCCCAGTGCGTGAAGTAAGGAGCATAATTTGATTTGAATTTCAGATGGTGGAGATCATGATGTGGAGCTCCTCCATACAATCCAAAAGGCACAAGTCGGTGAGTTGACCATGGGAGGTCATATCCAGAATGGTCCTCCACTGACAAACCAATGTTTACAAGGAAGAAAATCATTTCTGTCAAAGGATGGCATCCGAGGAGCACTGGGTTTATAGCAGCAAAAAATCCCAGTGAGAGCAACTCCCACGTGCTGGAATACTGTGTAGTAAGGGCGAACGTCGACACGTGCTTGTGATGCACCTTGTGGAAGGTCTTGTAGAGCCAAGGCACCTTGTGATGAAGCAAATGCCACAGGAAGTACTCAAAATCAAACAGCAGCAGACAAACTACAACCTGCAGCAGGACTTCAGGCAGCTCTGGAGCTGTCACTGGCAGATTCATGGGTCTCCAGTACCAGTGCAGAAATGTCACCGGGAAGATCAAAACAACATGGTGATATGCACTTTGAATAATGCAAGGCACCATCATTCCAAGACTTGGATAGTTCTGTGGCTGGATTTTGTATTTTCTTAGCTCTGGTAGTCTAATGCTTAAAAAGTCCAGTGCAATATATGGAAGACAGAAAGCCATGTATGCTGTAAAAGAAAACAGCACTGGAAAAAACGGTGACTTGATCAATGGCTCCTTTGCGGTGACAAAGTCCCAAAGAGACTGCAGGCACAACCTGTCCCGCTGTGCCTCCATCAGAGAGCTGAGCAGCACTCGCTGTGGCAGGCTGCAGTTCATGCTGATTGCAGTCTGAGGCAGCTGGAAATCCTGCAGGCTTTTATGCAGCCTGCTCAAGCAGTGACTCCACCCCATCCTTAAAGGGCGAGCTCTCTCTCTCTCCTGTCATATAGAACGTGATATAATGCATTACAATCTCAGTACAGGATTAGCTGGTCAAGGTTTTCAGCAGAGCTCTATAAGAGGCTTGCACAGTAGGAAAAACAAGCATGAGTGCAGAACTCTAATGCTGGAATTCAGAGAAAGAGTTGTGACATCTTCCACTCCACTAAGTGCAGACACTTAAAAAGTTGCTGTTTCTTACTAATTTTGCATTGTGTCATCCTTTGTTATTCTTTTGCCTTTATAGATAAGGCAATAAAAATTACCTAGGTTTCTTGGTTGGGTTTATTTCCAGTTTTATGTTTGTTTGTTTTTGTGGGGGTTTTTTTATTGTTTTTTTTTAATGTGACTGCTTCCTAAACTCCAGGTCTGACCTGTGGCTATCTGGTGGTTAATGGCTGTGTGCAAACACACTTTTTTCTTACTGATCCCTTGGTTATAAAATAGCCTCATTTAAAACCTTAGGGAGACTTACAATGCACTTATAGTCTGGATGTGGTGGCTTTGACTTATGTCTATCTGACACGACATTTGAGGTCATGTTCTCCTTTATGTACCTGTATCTACTTGACATGGAAAAATTCACCTGACCTGACTAGATGCAAAATTGAGCCAACCACTTTTGAAGAACATAAGGTCCCCCACTTGCAGAGAAGAATACAGAGTAAAATCTCATTATGCTTCCAGACAGATGCTTAGTGACCAGTACTATACATTATTACAATATTATCTCCATATCTCAACAGCTCTGTTAGCAAGCTGATATGAGAATCCTCCTTTACCTCCTTTATCAAACTAACATATGCACTTAAAAGAGCCACGAGTTAGACCTATGTCCTTTAAAGGATCTTCCTCTGACCACACACAAGCACACCACAGGCAGAAGCCAGCAGGCTTGACTCCAACCGTCCTAATTTTCTAAAAACATTTAGAGGCAAATGATGGAAGTTTTTATTTAACCACTACGACATCACATCTTTTGTGCTTTTAGAAAAAGAAAAACAAAGCTTTGAACTTTTAGGGAAACAGAGCTCACCATAAGCTTCCTATGAACTCACCTCTTTTGTCAGTAAAGCATTTATTCTAATATTGGAAATGAGATCAACTTCCTGGATGACTTAATTAGCTTGTTCAGATGATTTTACCTCTTCGCTAATCAGAAAATAAATCTGATGGGGCAAATGTGAGACTGTATTTCCTTGCTTCTGAATAGTTAAGAATGATTAATTAGCAGACCTTTTCTGAATATGCATGCATTTGTAACACTTAAGCGTGCTTTCAGTTTCAATTGTTTTCTTTTCAATAGATTCTGTTCTCTCCTTAGGCTTCAAGAATTTTACCTAAACAGTAACATATATCTGTGTTATTATTCAGGCAATCAGTAGTTCCTTGTTGGAGTCAGGTTTCTACCTGTTCCACATATATTTTGGAATTCAGATTCCTTGCTGTTATGAGACTGTTGTCTTGAAATAATTTATTTAGACCATTAACTGCTGTAAATTAAAACCCAGTGCAAGACACTACTCTAACAGATGAGGATCTATAGCCAAGAGCTTCATTTCAATCTTCTGACTGCATTTATCCTAATCTCTATTCCTCAATAAGGTACTTATAACATGATCGCCACCTGGGTCCAAGAACATTCATGTGATTTCTGTTGATTTATAAAGTCACAATCAGAAATTAAGTCTCCCAGATGGGGTAAGTGATCCTCTCTTTTATTAAAATTATGCAGGTGATCAATTCATTCTATAACATATTCCAAATCTCACTAAAGGGATTGACATAAATTGCTCAGCTGCCTTAAAGACATTCCTCTGACTAATCCCTACAGATACGTGAAGTCTCAAAAAGTTTTAGAGCCATTATTGCCCACAAGCTAAATTATTTAAAAATAGGCATTTTGCCTGTAGATTAGGTCATAGAAAAATGTTCTTAAGTCCCCTAAGGAAAAATAACGGCACTCTGCAGTGCTATTTGTGGGATATCCTGCCACACAGAGCCCAAGCACGGCGCAGGCGAGCAGCCCTTACCTGGGAGGCTGGCGCCGCCCCGAGAGCGCTGCGCTGCACGGCTGCCCCCGCAGGGAGCCGGGACAGCGCATCCCCACGGCTCACACAGGACACAGCCTCGTCCTCCAGATGGATCCAGCATCCTCCAAGCCGTCTGGCTTAGCCAAGTGGCATTCACCACAAATCTCCACTCGGCTAACTTCACTTGCCTTGTCAGCACAAGGTATGACACACACACACAAAACCCCAAATAAACAAACAAAAAAAGTATGCACAAATCCTTTCTGTCCTTTCTGTACCTAACTCAGCAACACAATCCCAGCTCTTCTCACTTAACTTGCAATGCTGCCAAAGTTCCCCATGTGTTACAAGAATCTAAATGGCTCTCTCAAAAACTCACTCCTGCTACAGAGTTTAGGTTGAAGGGCACATAGTTTGGAATGAGGCCCCACCAAGGGTCTTAAATAGATTCCACATGAGCACAAGATGCAAGCACCTACCCCAGGCTGCACTGCACAAGCTGTAACGCAAACAGCACTACAGTGGGTTTGAAAATGAAGGAAAGTTAGCGGGAGGGAAAACTAGAATCAACATACTGAAACTAATGCAGCATTAGAGGGAAAAATTCTTTTTCCATCCTCCTCTTCTCCCCCTCTGTCTTGTAGTATTATTGCTGTGCCAGAAAGAAGACAACATCCCAGAACAAGCTGAGCCTTATACCGGGAAAAGCGTGCTGGAGCGGAGTGCTGGAGACTTGTTCAGAACCTGCACCAGGGAAGCAGGACAGGCACCAGGAACAGCGGAAAGCAGTGGCACTGGCTGCTCTCGTTATAAAGGAAGCTGTTACCGTGCCGGCACAACGCGGTGCTCACGCCCGGACTCACCTGCCCGCCGAGCCGGNNNNGCGGTCTCCCCGCGGCGGCAGCGCCGCCCAGCGCCCATCCGCGCCCTCGCCGCCGGCTGGAGGATACCGGCACCGGGAAATGCTCCTCGGCTCACAGCTCCCGGGATAACGTTTTCTCTCACACCTTATAGAGTAAAGCCATTTGTAACTTTTTATGATATTAAGGCACTGCTCTATCGTTTGGAGCGGTTTTTTGGGGGGTTGGGGGGGGAACCTTTGGGGTTTGTTTGTTTTTGGTATGGCATATTCGCTATAAATAATTTATACAAAAAATTCGTTCCCAAGCTGACAAAACTGTTTCTCTTACAGGGCCCAAGTGGTGTAGGAGGTCTGTTTTACCACCTCTTCTTATGCTGAGGCACTTCTATACAGCTTGAGTTGATGTATAAACTCTTATTAGTGTTATCATTAGCCACGGAATCACCAACCAGGGTAAAAATGTTCTGTGTGAGGTAGTGCATCGTTCAGTACACTCCACTAAAACACACTCCACCATCCTTAGGTCTTCTGCATGAAATGAACACTGTAAATATACTTGCAGATGACTACAAAAAAATCCTTGTCAAGTTCCAAGAACAACATGAGGACAAAACCACGTCTTTATGTCTGTGTTACACCTCATGTGTCTGATTGTTATACCCTCTCAGTGAAAGCCCGGGGCCGTGCGTTCCCTTCAGCTGCACACAAGTGAGCCTGATGATCTATGTTCTTCTGGCTTTCTAGCAGGCACTAAATGCTGAGACCAAGCCAGCAGAAAGCATCCCATGCCCTCTGTTAAGCCAGTGAACTTTTCTACTGTCCAAAGCTGATGTTCAGCCAGCCTTCAATACCACATGCAGACATACCTGTAACACAGAGGTCTGTAGAACAGGCACTCAGTACTTAGAGTAGTAGAGAGGGGTAGAAAAATGTACTACTCATCACTGAACTCTTAATTCATCACAGGTGATTCTAAATAGACCAAGCTTCTCACTTGTCTCCTCTATGTTTGAGGTGTCTCATTTTTCTTTCCACTGACACCTCTCCAAGTTTCTGTCACACGGGGCCTGCAACTTCAGTGACTCAGGGAGAACAAAAAGTGCTCATAATTGCCTTACTCCAGTGAAGCAGAGAAGCTCCATAATGGCTTTTGTGTAAAGCTTCCAGCATTCTAGCTTTATTTCCAGGCACACAGGGTGCTCATCAGCTGACAAAAGTGGCAACATACAGGATTTAATACACTCTACAGTTTCGACTGCCGTATTCAGAATGTAAGAAAGGTATAGCCTGAGCACATTTATTATTGAAGGTGACAAAGGTCAAAAGCTCGTTCATGTGTACTGTGGCAAAGATTAGCTCCCTGCCTGACTATGTGATTAAATGCCATTTATGAGATTACCAGACAGTCTGTTAAGCAATCCAATTACCCAAGGTTTAAGAATATGATACAAGAAGCTTTCCACCACATCAGTAGTTCAAAAGAAGCCTCACCTGAAGGCTTAGAAAATTACTCCATCTTGTGAGTCATTATTTACAATTAGTACCTTACTTAGAAGTCTCAGAGAAGTTCACCTAAATAAGAATGGCCTTTTAAGCTTGGGAAAAGCTTCTTTTTGGGAAAAAGTAAAATGGAAGCTTACTTAGCTATTTCAGTTTTTTTCTGTACTTGTTCTATGGATTAATAGTTGTGAAAAACAGGCTTTCTGAATTCTCTCCCAAAGATTCCCATGAAGTCTTGAAACAGGAAGTGAAACACCACACAACACCAAACTCCTAGCAGGTCTCATGTTTATTGAAATAGCTCAAGCTTAATAAACATTATGCACATGGCTCTTGCCATACCACATACCCTCACAACTCTTAAATTAGCCACCTTGGATTCCTACAGAAGCTTCCTCTTAGCACAGCAAAGTAAAGCACATCTGACTGATACAAATGTAAAGCAGACTTAAAGGTCCTGGTAGGAATCACAACCAAAGTTGCATGAACCAATGAACTACTCTGTCCCTAAACAACACCTGAGAGAATTCCCTGAGTCTGAATTAGGAATTTAAGAAAAAAAAAAAAACCAAAAACACCCAAAGAAACAAGTCTTAATTTACGACCTGTGTCTATTTCTGCAATTTTTTTTTTAATTTCTTTCTTATTTTTTTACAAAGTAAGTTTGTCTCAATTTAAAATGCATTATTTCCTATGACATGTAGAAAGGCTTTTTATCCTGTTGGAATTACTGAAGAAATCTGGGTTGAATCCAACCAGAAATTATCATCTGGACTGAGGCAACTGACTCTGGACATTGTTCATTTGGCACAGAAGTTTAATGCATCTCAGAGAATCCAAAGTCCTCTGCACAGTCAATGGAAAGTGCTCCAAAGTCAGACTCCTGAGGCAGATGTGAATCCTCTTCCCCATTAAATGGGGTCTTAGTCCCAGTTTGAAGTAGAAACTGAGATAAATGAAGCTGCTGTAATACTGTCAGGCTTTAAACCAGGCTGTTATTCCGTTCCTGAACACAGTGGTGGGGAGCACCCTATAAGCAGTTAAGAAGTAAACACATCTTCAATGCAGCAGACGATTAAGGGAAAAAGTCCACAGAAATTTACTCAAGCTGCAGAATTAATGCTTTGGCCCTTCTCTCACCAGCAGTAGACTGGGGGAGCTTGTTTTCTAGTTAGTGGTCAGTGCAAAACATGTTACATCACTCTCCTTGAAAGCCACAACCTATTGACAAAGTTAACTGAAAGTGGTTTTGTTTGAACATTACTCTTGTTCCAGGAATCTGCCAGGGCAAATTACGACCTCTATCCATAACTGGTACATGAAACACTAAAGGCTTCAGGGACACCAGCAAAGCAAGAAAATGCAGCAATGTATCAGCCTCAAAATCAGATTTTAACTGACTGTGGTTTCTCTGGCTTCACCCCAGTTCTTCTGGGCAATATTGAAAAGGGACGTAATCTGATTTTATCTGATGGCTAAAATAATACCACAGCAAAAAGTCACTAAGTGCTTTGTAAAGTGCCAGCACCAAATAGGTCACTGCAGTACAAGAAGTACTTCTCAAAGGTACTTAGAAATGGCCACATACTGAGAAATGGCTGTGTTTTATGCACAGTGAAATACTTAGTACAAGTGTCAAGCACCTGAGATGCTGAATGGAGTAACTTGTCTTATTTGTCTTTCAGACAGGTGACTACATTTATGTGCACATGACATACTCCTTTTGTGCTAAGTCCTACTTCTGTGTTTTGAGTACCATGCCACTGTGTGCAAAATCAGCAAAATACTGTGAAGACAGAGAAATAATACTGAAAAAAAACCCAACCAAATGTGAATCCAATTCATTAGTCATTGCTGGCATTTTAAAAATGCATCATCCTCAGTAAAGTAGCGTTATTGTCAGAAAAGTGTATTTTCCAAAATCTGACCAATTCCTGGTGAAGGAATATTCTGAAATACCGTGTCAGTTTAGAGATAACTTCCTAATCATGTTAATTATTTCATTATACATGCGGTAAGGTGCATCAAGGCCCCAGATGAAATCCAAATGTTCCCACTCTGGAATTTTTTTGTGGTAAACCAAATTGGTGATCTGAGTGAGCAGCATAGCAATGTCCTTTGGGTCCGCCAGCCAGTCCTGTCCACCAGTCCACACCGCAGTTGGTACAGTCATCTCTTTTATTTTGTAGAAAGGGGGAGTAGACTGAGGAGAGGGAAAGTGAAAATGAAGTATTAGAAAAAAAATCTTCAGTATGATCCTACATTGCCAGTGTAACATACTAGCAGCTGCAAGAATGTGTCAGATACTCATTTTCTCTCTTGGGCAGCTAGAGATGGAGTCCTGGCTCAACCAAAAATATAACTGCAAGAGTCCTGCAATATCATAGCATGTGAAGCAGTAAAGATGTGTTTTGAGGAGTTTACAAAGACAGCAGGATAGCAGGATCTCAGAGACTGCATCCTGTTCAACCTAATCTAAGGCCAAAAGGGACTGCTACTCTGAAAGTATGATACTGCAGTATTTTGCAGTCACTAAGAGATAAGGGATAAAATTTTTTTGGCATTGTATGCAGCAATTTAGAAACAAAAATGCATGGAGACTGAACAGATTAAAGATAAACAATACACAGGAACAGACAGCCTGTGCCTTATGATGAGAAGTGCAGAGAGATCCTGTGATCTAGGCTGGCAGGACTTCCCCTCCAGAAAGTGTGTGCCAGCACAACTTCATATCCAAATGTGAGCTCCACACTGACTCAGGACTACCTCTGAGCTCTACAGTCCCAGCTGGTTTCTTGTTGTTTTGGAAAAAGCAGATCTCCAGTCTGATCATTGGATAACACTAACAGCTCTTTAGCATGTAGCATAAATACAGCATCCAGAGAAGTGCCCAAGGACTATTTTCTGTGACACTCTAGAATTATAGATGTAAAAGAAGTCTACCTGGTTATAGTGAGCCATATTTGCAGCTTTGCTTCCCCAGTCGTAAGCTTTGAGTTCCCCAGTCCTCACAGCCTAGAAATAAAAAAATACACATACAAAGAACTGCAACACTACTGCCACAAGAATTAAAAAGTGTAGTCATCTGGAGAACTGGCAATGGCAGCCTAGACAAGAAACAGTGGCATGCCAAATATTAACAAGGACAAGTGTCACTGCTTTGCCCAGTGTCACAGGAATGGAAAACATTAACATTCAATACCATTAGACTTTGTCTCTTAAGATTTCAGACTCTCTTATAGCAATGGCAGAAAAGATTGAGGAAAACAGCTTAGTGTATCCACAGCCAGGATGTGGCAGCTCCATGTTTACTTCTGAAATATTTACCTTGATGTCTAAATGTGTATGAATAAAGCAAGGAGCTTTCTTAGCAAACTCTGCATAATTTACCATCTACTAGTTTTTCAGAAACAGAAGTTTATATAATAGGGATCTGGAAAAAAATCTTCACAAGTTTCTTTCTGAGCCAACCCCTGAACAGGTGTGTACAGTAGAACACGTTGCCTCTGATTAGGTGACCAAGTCCAGCTACAAGAACACAAATAGCAGTGACCACTGATTCCATGGCTAATGTCTGATTTGTCAGCCTGCTGACCAAGCTTCAGTCACACCAGCATCACAGGCATGAAACTGTGCATTGAGATGAACATCAAAATAAAATATAAATAAAATATAAAATGAAGCCAAACAGAGTAGAACACAAAATCTGCTGCTTTTCACTGGCTAAAAATACAGCTTATAAACAAAACAGGGTTTGCTGAAAGGGAAACAAATACTCGTTACAGCATCTCTCTGAGGTAAGTTGTTCTGCTGTATCTTTTGTTGGTTGAGATACTTCCAATTACAATATTTTCAAAGAAATACAGAAGGAGCAGTGAACCACCATAAATCCTTACCATGAAAGCAGCTGCACTGAACAGCTGCCATTCTAACTTTTGGCAGTTCCAAATTTCACTTGGGCTAGGCTGCACATATATTTTCGCATTTTATTTCATTTGAATATCAGACACATCAATATTTTCCAAACAAACTAGAGTGATGGGCACTTTAGATTCTGGAAACCCTACCTGGCTCCAGTGGATCATGTTTTGTACAGATGTTCCCGCAGGACAGTGTGATGAGTACACATCCACTCGGCTCTGCAACAAGATCATTAACATGGTTTACTTCTCCTCATAGTGCATCAGTTCTACCCATTGTTGCTTCCTGAACAACTAACAAACTATCTCATTCCACTTAAAATTGTTATAAACAAAAGTTAACTGGAGCCATACATACAGACAGGATAAGAAGTTAAAACATTTGGGGGATTAATTGCATTTAACGGAACTCTCAAGCTGAACTTTAAACCTAATAATGGTATCCCTTAAGCAATTTTTATATATTCAGCCAATACTGTCATAGAGAGTTCATAATAACTTAGATAATAAAGAAAGTCACTAGAACACACCATATTCAAATTTCTCTCATTAAAACCACATAGAAGAAAGAATAGGTTGCCACAAAGGTCATCAAGTATTCTGTGGGTGCAAACATGGGTAGCAAGCCACTTCAGCAAGAAATTCTGAGGGAGGAATTGTTTCTTTCCAAACATGTCCTACAAAATAACAAACACATAAGACAAACATGTAATTGCACAGAATGACCCAGTTTCAGGTTTTATAGTATAACACTGTTGAGGTAATTATTTGCCTTTGCACTGGTGACAGGTGTGTCATATGAAAATCACTGATCTCCTTATCAGCACTGGCATGGTTAGTGCTTCTGCTACAAATGGTGCAGTCCATTAACCCCACAAAAAGTAGATGGGAGCTGGGAAAATCTTGCAAGAATTTCAAACCTAACCTCAAATTCAAATACATTCTTAATTCAATAATTTACAGTTATACTGTACAGCTTTTTGTCATCAGATTGTTTAAGGCTAAAGTATGTTAAGCTCTGCCTGCTAATTTTAAATGGCTTTGTACTTGCAACTTCCTCTCTTCAAACCATGACAGAAAAACAAGTTGCATGAGATGTGGTGATCACTTCCCCTCAATGGGTATTTTTTAATGTTGAAGGACTTAAAAATGTCCCACTGAAAACTTCCTTAAAAGTGACATAGCTCTTTAAAGACATGACTGACCCACGGGTTTGTCACTGTCAGGTTCTCCCTGCATTCCAGATTTTTGCAAGTCACCATGAGAATCAAGTTCCTCAGCACATGAACATCTGCACAAGGCACTGATCAGCTGTTAGTCTCATTAGACAAAGTTCATTGTGCAAGGAATAGGAGATCACAATGATTAGTGCTGCTTTATGTTAACTGCTTTTAGAGCAAGGAACTAGTACTACAGATGGCCTTTAAATCCATTTTAAGCTACACCAGAAGGGAGTTTATGCCACAGAACAAACAGTTCTGTGTGGGAATCTCCATGGGTGGTGGAAGGAAAAGTGATGGTTAAAACTGACACACAGCAGGGTGTTCACTTCTGACTTCAGGCACTGACTTTAGCCTGCCTCATTCCCCTTGATGTTAATGGGAAAGAGGTAAACTCCTCCAGTGGATGATTCAAAGCATCTAAATAAAGCTGTTGCTC
Organism: Cisticola juncidis; assembly: GCA_013400215.1. NCBI lineage: Eukaryota > Metazoa > Chordata > Aves > Passeriformes > Cisticolidae > Cisticola > Cisticola juncidis. The sequence goes on from VXBR01000869.1 coordinate 713,208, forward strand.
TTAATCATCCTCTGAAGGATCCTCTTCCTATACTAAAGGGCTGATTGTGAAACAAATCTGTTAAAGTTCATGACAACTAATGAACTGAATTCTGTATAAACATATTATACAACTCTTCTAAAACAGAGTGACTAGTTAATCATATGATTTCCCTAGCTTAAATTCTAGAAACATGCAAATGGAAAAATAATTTTATTCCCTCTATTAAGCTGTAATTGTAAAATACTACTTTAAACTGATGCAGATTGTCTCACTAGACAGTAATAAAGTTACAGAAGACACTGCTGACTTCAATAAAGCATCATTATGATAAAACTGACTCAGAATCCTTGTCATATGTTATTCTCTAATCCACAGTTATTAACATTCTTTGCTATGCTATTTTCAGATAGAAAGGGCCACACCTCATTTGGTCTGAAACATTTACACTCAAATACAAACCTTGAGCAGCATGTCAGGAAACAATCCAAATTTTACCAGAGGGCTAGTGGCAAACTTGACTGTAGCTACTGGTGCCAAGGCAAAGAACATTTTGATTTTCTTAGCCAGCTGTGGCAAAGTTGAAAAAGCAATAAAAGCTGTAAATAATATAAGAACAATTAACAGACCTCACTGACAAAAGTTAGATAAGAATTTTACCTGGCAGAAATTCTACAAAAATCTATGAGAAAGTTTGCAAAAGTATTTTTAGATTAATAGTTTGACTGCAGTATCTAGTATTAGGTTAAATAATGTAAATTAACCTAGTTACTACAAATCCTGAATTAAACGCAGTAAATAGGAAGATTGCTTTCTTACAGAAATCAATTTAATGCTTACTAACCCAACATGCCTAGCTCTTTCTACTAGAGGGTCTAAAGCACATGAGCCAGGCCTTACATGCAGCAAAATATTCTGGGGAAAAAAATTCTGGGAATCTTTATTCTCCATGTCTGATGAGTCTAATTTTATTATGTACAATTCATCCATTTTTTTAATAGAAGCTGTACTGCCAGCAGCTACCTGTGACTTCAATTTATCACCCCAGCATCTTTCCACTTTTAAATAAACACAGTAAGGTTAAGTCTTTTCATTCTAATGCTGATGAATATACCAGAAAGACACTAAAAATCAAAAGCAGTAGTTTTCAAGAGCCCTAGTTTTTAGTCACTAAACCACATATGTGGAACTTGATACCATTTCAATCATAATGTATTCTAATAAATGCATCTTTCCACATACCCATTGTGGTGCCTTGTGAATGGCCAACATAAAATACTTGTTCCTGGCCAGTTTTCTTCAAAATAAAGTCCACTGAGGCTGGAATGTCATACTTAGCCATTTCATCAAAGCTACAAAGCAAAGACAGGAAGTCAGTTGTGTAAGCGATCAGTGAGGAACAGCTGCACAGAGCTTCCCTGTGCAGATTAGTTGTGTGGACATTAAGAAAGGCTTCTTTTAGATGAAACAGAACTCTGATGATTTAGTTTTCAGTTTTCTACTGACCACCTACGTATTTTAGCACACTATACCAACCTCAAAACTCCCCTTTACTGTCCCTTCATGTGTGACAACACATGTAAGTATAAAAAAATATCCTGCCGGTTCATAATGTGACTGGACAGCAAAACAAGGATACCTGAAAATCCAGAATTCTTCCTGCTTCACTGTGAAGTGTGTGTGTTTCCTGGACCACGTGTTCCCTCTGCTGTTTCCCAGCCATACATCATAGCCAGCATCTGCCAGCATAAAGCCAAGACTGTTGTAATCCAAGTTTGTGATCCAGTTGCTGGCATCTGCAAGCAAACCATGCTGCAGAAACACAGCAGGCCTTGGACCTGAAAAATAAAGTGTTTATGATAGATTCCTGTTCAAGATTCATTGCATACCTAAGAATAATTCAGGTGAGCTATTGAAAGATAGCAAATCTGTTCTAGACTTGCACTTGAGTATTTAATCTACTTGACTTAATCTACTAAGAATAGGAATTTGCCTAATGGTCATAGTGCCATGAAATCACATGCTTTCTCACCAAAAGCTACTTTTTATCATTAAGAATTTTAAACTAGCAACTTCTTAGTTTCATAACTTGAAGCTCAAAACAAAGAGTGCAATAAATAAGCATGAGAAAACCAGGAGCTACAAGAAAAATATAGGTAGCCCTTACAACTGTTTCAAGCTCACAGACTCAGAGAAGTGGCCCAAACACTGGAGCAGTTCAATATTTACAAACTTTGCCCTGCCCCCAAACCTGGGCAAGGCATTCCCACATATGTGCTACTGAGGTCTTTGTTTTCCAGTCATAGTAATGCCAAACCACTGTGCTGAGCTGTGGAAATCTCTGCAACTGGTACTGATATTATCTCTGTGCAACACCCTTCCATCACCAAAGCTCTGGCAAAACCTGAAGAGTAGTTCAGTAGCCAACAAAGGAATCTGTGTTTCAAAGGACTTTCTCCCCTTAATTTAAGTAGTTATAAGAAACACAGCTAAATCCCAGGTAGAATTTAAGAAGACTCTCTTGACTTCCCTGTCCTGAAAAGGGAAATGGCACCTTTATGTGGAATACAGATTTAACAATTGAAGGTTCCTGCTTCTACACAAAGAAAATCGACATCTAATCCCTTGGGAGAATTGTTTCTCCCTTCAGAAACTACAAAGACCTGTTTCTGGTTCTCATAGAAGCACAGGTGTTATGGCTTTTACTTCTGCTCTGAAAACTGCAAACAGGTAACATGGTAACTAGAGATTACTCAGGAATTTACCTCCTCCAGTGGCACATCCCTCTGCTATCACACAGACTCACACAGTACTTCCTCCATTGATAATTTAGACTTGGATCTTTTAGCAGGAAAAGATAAATCACAACTTTCAGTCACCCATATTGTCCATCACAGGTCATGTCCCCAAATGTTTGCTCCAAGTTTCAAATTCCAAATTACAATACTCCGCTTTTCTGGAAATCTTTATACTTGTGGCAAGGAACCTTTGAGTGCCTGCTGTTCCCACTTTGTTAAAAACTCTCATGGCATACTGTCCAGGCAAGCAGAGCAAGTGTCCAGCAGTGCCCAACTGGCACTGGAGACAGTACAGTTCAACATAACTTTTTATTCTGGTGCATTAATACTTTATTATCTTAGGATGGTCAAGCCTCACATTGAATTTGTTTTCAGTAATGTTCCACTTACCATTGATACCTTCTTCCCTTTTACTAAACTCAGATCAACCAACTTCTGAATTTTTGAAGAACAGGCTCTCCTCAAGCTGCTGTTGCGTGTTTTGTAACACTGGAAGGGGAAAACTGTTTAACTGCCTTCCTGCTTTAATTCTGTGCTCATATTAACCTCCAATTTCTGCCAGTTCCTTTTTCACTTTACCAAGCAGTCACCAGATCTCCACGTGAATTGCACAATCATATGACAAATCGACTTGATAATAATAATGACTTTCTATCACCTATGATCCTAAAAACCCCAGAGGGGGAATAAAAAAGGTGGGTCCTTAAGCTACCCCTTCTGCATAGAACATTTTGTACTCTTCATTACAGACCCAACAAGCTGAAGACAGATTTACTCCCACGCCTTTCTCACCCATGCTATGCAGTTGTTTTAAGGTTGTTTAGTAAAACCAAAAATCCTTGATGTTTTGATTTTAGGTTCTCTGTATATTTCCCTTTTTTTTTTCTCCTGAAGAATTGTAGGGTTTGTTCCAAAATATCACGTGAATACATAATTCCAAGGAATCCTATTCACATTATGCAGGTATTGCAAAAGAAAAATACAACATATATATGCTAAGTCAGCAGTAACACATCATTGGTATCTTTCTGAGAAAAGATACCAAGTCTATAAAAAGTTAAGATCAACATGAACTTTGAAATCTTCATTCTCCAAGGAGCTGATACTTCCTCAAAGGTGGTCAGTAATCCTTGTTTTTTCAAATTAAAGCACTCTGCAAAACATGAACTTGGGGTCGAGGGTGTGTCAAGGGGTATGTGGAGAAATCCCAGAAGTCAGGAAACTTCTGTTTACTTATATCATCAATGAAGGATTCAACAAAATCAGCAGGTACAAAGGCAGCCTTTTTCCTGTGGGCTTCTCTGAAGTTAAATACAAAGACACCTGCCAGTTTTGACGGGGCTCATCCATGCACTGATCTTTACACACTCATTGTGAAAGACAACAGACAGTGCAAACATCCTAACTCATACAAAACCAACAGATAAGCTCAGGAAGGCCATTGCTTGGCCTTTGACAGGGGAGAGGGTTTTTCCACAGGTCTCGTTCACACCCAAGGCTATAGGACAATCATAAATTTCTTTTGTGAGCTTCATGTTTTTACCTGTAATCCTGGGATTTTTTCAGTCCAAAGTATTCTGAGGCAATCCTTAGAATATGTAACTTCTATGCAAATGGGCTGATGTTACATGAGTGTCTGTAGGAATTTTTATAAGGGATGGTGGCCAGACTGATAAAAAATTCAGCTACTGCACAGGGACTGTTAATTCCATACTTAGTGTACAAGGATAGCAAGTCAAAAAGTGTGTGTCTCTCTTCTTCCACGTCTGTCTGATTTTTAACACATTCTATCATTCACTCCTCACAAAACCCTTTGCCCATATTGCTTCCTTGTAAGTCTGAGCTTACATTAGCACTATCCTCTCTGTCCCCCATCTCCTCACCTGTACACCCCCTGCATTTCTTCCATTGTCTTAAACCACAGTAGTCCTTAATCTTCATCTGGATTATTAGATTATACATCAAAGACAGCTTTTTCATTTTCATTCTTTCTTTTTCCAGATAAACATAAATCTTACCTTTGCTTCCTTCACGGCCTTTTCTTCCATAAGGTATTCTGTTAATGGAAAGAATATATCCATCGTCTGTTGTCACTTCATACTCCTCACTAGGGTATCCTCTGTAGGTAATAATTTCACTCTGAGGAGAGAAAATAAACCATCTTGGAACCAGACTGCCAGGCTCCTCAGTCCAGGAACACATGCAAAGTACCCTGGGTTTCTTCTAAAGACTGGAATGTGGAATTAAAGGGTGTGGTAGTAATGTGCCATCTGCCTGTCAGGCAGATTTTCCTAATTAGACATCCCAGTACAGACTCAGGAACTAGCCACACTGAATCCTAGGAATCTGCAAGGACCCCCTAGACTGTCCCAGCCACATGTGGTGCTTTCAGTGAGAAAGAAGAAGTGTTGAAAAGGAGGTTATAGTAAAAGGGCACAACCACTGAGATGCAGATTTGTCAGACAAAAATTGAAACTGCACTCAAGAAAACAAGTAACAAACAAGTGAGAACAGAAGAAAGTCACAGGCACCACTGCAGCATACAGAAGGAGAGAAGGATGTGCCATTTCTTACCTTTCTCCTCAAACCTTACATCCAGTGCAGAGCTTTAAAGTGACTTTGCTATCAAAGCAAACAGGAAAATAATAAAAATCCCCACACCTGTTTAATGCTATGATTTCATTATTAGGTTTAATATCTTGTCTCTTATGTCTTGGGCTTTATGTTATTTTATTTTGATGTAACTCCACTAGGGCTGTGAACTTGCTATGTCATTGGTTTTATGAAACCAACCATGCCTTGAGAAAATCTAAGAAATGCAAGACATGATCTTAGTTCTTTTCTTAGACTGCTCGGCAAGGAAGAGAAGAATTTAACTAAGCATGCCATTTCTTTTGAATACATCTTTAATTATTCACAGTGACATTTAATATTCCAAAACCATTTTAAGGCTAAGTGCTATTGCAATGCTATTAGCCATAGACTAAATTACTATTTTCAGTCCTTTAAACTGTATTTACATGATCCAAGCACTTCTATTCTTACACATGGTAAGCATTTCTATCTTGAAACACCTTCGGACACTTGTGAAAAACTGGCACAGTTTCCATAGGGCAGAGGAAAGAACAACTAATACCGGCTACCAACAGGAAATATTTCAGGAGTTTGCTACTGCAGCAAGAGGAGAACAAAGCAGAATAAATCCCAAATGGGGAGAAAAGCAGTCGTGGGTAACAACACGGGAGCACGGTGCTCGGAATTTCACAGTTCTTCGCGAACATCCACTTTTATAGTGGTTCCGAAAGAGTGCCGCAAAGAGCCGCTATCAAAAATCCACCGGTCCGGGCCCGAAAAATTGTGAGAGAAAGATCAAATATAGGCAACAGCGGACCGAGACGGGGCTGGAAGGAGGAGCAGAGAAAGAGGACCCGTAAGCCGTGGGTGGTAGCAGCTGCAGCAGCGGGCTGGCCGCTGGCAGGTGGCCGAAGCCGCCAGGGCTGTCACCGCCGTGCCCGGCTGGCCCGGCCTGCCCCGGCCCCGCTCCAGCCCGCGGCCGCGCCACTCACGATGTTCATGTTCGTTTCGGG
>VXBR01000869.1:720355-742857 GCA_013400215.1 Cisticola juncidis
CTCGGCCGCCCGGCGCTCCCCGCGGCCGGAGCGAGCGTCCCCGGGTGCCTCCGGTGCGGGGCCCGCGCCTCGGGCACCGCCCGCCCGTCCAAAGGGCCCTGGGGCGCTGTTAGCGCTCACCGTGCTCTTACACACGCAGGTCTTACACTCCCATCCGTCATCTCCGAGCGGTGTCTAAACATATCGAACCTTGTACAAATAGGCTTAGGCTGCGTGCAGCGTTACCGTCACAGCTTCCTGCAAACCTGTTTCGTCTTCATCTCTGCTGCAATTGATTTGCAGGCACGGCTACAATTTCCCAGAGGAGCGTGTCTGTGGTCAGGGAATGTGTGACCCGGCTTGCAAAAACTTGGAACAAATTCAATCCTTTAAAATAAATGTTCCTGTTACTTTGCCCAGGCCCACAGTAATATCCATAGAATAATACTGAAACCTGATACTAAATACACAGTGCTAGAGCAAAAGGGTGTCAAGAACAGAAACGTTTCTGTTTATTTAGAAAGCATCAAGATTTTAACTGAAAAATCATTGAAGTTTTCGTATCATCCCATGTTTTGATATGTGGATATGTCACTAGATACAGAGATGCTATATGACCCTTTGCATTCCTGGATGCCATTTCTTAAAACTGTCTGATTTTAAAGAACCTAGGTGGGAGAATTATTGCTCAGTGAATCACAAGTTTTTTTGTCAAATTAATTATAGGTTATTTTTCCCTGCCAAGGGAAAAGCCAAATTATAAAATGCCACAATTGCTGCTGTCAAACATAGTAATTATATGTTAACCTAGCCTAAATTGAAACTAGTATAAAATATGTAAAGGGACCCTGTAATTTACCATGGTATACTTGATTTATATTATTTTAAAAAAGGAAAAGATGCATTTCTGGCAATTGTTTTGCTGACCTAAAGCTTCTGGGGAGAATTCTTTGTCAGCATGTGTCCATTTCAGCTCCAAGGAAATGTCCAGATATTAATTTTCTCTCATAAATGTGTAGATATGTTTGAAGACATTTCCTGTTCTTGTGTATGTACAGATCACTCAAGTAAACAAAGACTTTTTATTAAACATGAGTGCATTTGTTGTTCCCAGCCCATTTCTGGACATGTTTTCCAAGAAGCTTCTGCATTTTCTGCTATGCAGTGCAGCTCTTCATGGAAGCAGCCAGCCCAGCTACAGCTTGCTCTGAAGTGAAAGCAGCAGAGCTGTAGAAAGATTTATGAGTTTTCCTGTGTAGTACCCAGCAAGTTACAGAGACGGCTGCAGAAAGGCATTGTATAACTGCTCTCTTACTCATTCTAATTTAAACACTTTCCTGCATTTGCTTTATTTAATAGGGATTTGTGTCAAACCATAGCATATAGGTGCAACTAAAATAGTAAAAAAAAAAGGAAACTAGGAGCAAAGTTCTACATTTCAGAAGGAAGATAGCTGCATTTTCCCATATGTACCAAGCAGTACTCTAAGGAAAACAGATGCCTGGGACAGAGGCAGAGACATACATACTTAGTAGCATAGTGAATCATTAATGTCCACATTTAGTTTTGACACTGCACACAAACAGACACTTCAATGAGACACAAGGGGATGGGAGGGGGCTGTTACTAAGGCTTTCTCAATTCTTGTAGAAACCAGAAGTTCTAATATGTAAGACTGGTTTGCTGGATTTTTTAAAGGAGGAAAAGGGTGGAAGAGGAAAAGGAGGGAAAAGAAGGGAAGAAGAAAAGAAGGGAAAAGAACAGATACCATATACTAACATCTTTGCCATCATGCTGATGGTTGTGGTTTCTTCTTCCTCTCAACAGATTCAAATTTAGTCATCTTTATAAGTTTGCTAACACACTTTTACACCTTTTTTTTTCTTCCCTGGATTGCAGCTTCATGTTGCACCTGAATTTACTATATATAGTGCTATTTATATATGTTACAATCTATTGGTTGTCTTTGTTACCCTCAAATCCATTTTTACAGAGCATTTTTTATTTTTTTTAACTAAGCACCAATGAGTTGCTCATAGATGCCCCAGTCCCCAGGCCATTCTCATCTCTGTTGCCATGTGTGTAGCCTGCAGCAGGCATTGCTCTTGCCAGCATCAGGCTGTAAACTTTGCACTGGCTTTGCATGGCCCTGGGACCAAGGCTTGCCAGCTCTGCTCAGTTTGACCTTGTCCTGACCTGCCTGCAGCTTTGTTACAACCCTAACAGCAGTTTCTCAAACTGACTGTCTCTATCTAATTTGATTTGGGAAAGGATAGTCACGGGTTTATGTAGAGAGCAGCAATAAACATTTCCTATAGATGGGATATTTAGTACTCTTAGACAATGGCATAGTGCAGAAAAACACAGGCCTGGTACAGCAGCAGAGACCTCGTGGTGTGGAGGTACAGGATGAAGGAATGCAGACAGGGGAGATAAGGGGTTTTTTTGTTCATGTGCATTATGTGAGTGGCACAACAACACCAATAAAACAGGAGTCTACAGCGTGGCACAGAATTGTGCAAAGATGCATTAGCAGAGGCACAAGTAGCAAATAACCCTTCCCCAGCCTATGCATGATAACCAGGTGAGCCCACACTAGCCTGAAATATTCTCCTTATCATGGATGTCTCTGCCTTTGAACGTAATAAACACTGGGAACGTTAGGAACTGTGCCACAGTCTCCACAATACAAAGCAATGCATGGCACAGAGCCAGGCTGAACAAGAGCAGCTTAGTGACTCAGTTTCGATTCTGCAGGCTGACTGTTCTGCTTTGGCAAACTCAGAGAAAAGCTAAGTTTCACTTTCAGTTCCCAGTAACTTCACCACAGATCACGTCAGAGCTGAACCAAATAAAACGGCAGGCACAACATCAGAGGGCAGCACTCCGTTATCTTTGAGGCTGCCTGACAAGTGAGCAGAGAAGGAAAACCATGAGGTAAGAAAGCAATCCAGTTTCTGAAAGATGCTTTTTTCTCTATGCCACAGGAAAATAATGCTTATTATTTAGATAAATGTAAGCCATGAGAGACTTTGAGCATCCAAACAACAGAAAATATTTTACATATTTAGAGAAGAATCAAAATAAAATAAGGATGCTCTTGAATGTTGTCATGTTATTGCTTATCCAATGAGGCTCAGTCTCTGTGAATAGAACAGAAAGTCAGTAAAATTTTGTGCATGCAGTGTGGGGATGAAACCAGGCTGCAGCAGGTGCAGCTGGTGCCCAGGCAAAGAGGTATAATCTGTCTCTCAAACCTGTGTTTGTGACATTCCTCCTTGATTTGCCTCCTCATAATTTTGCAATCTTTCCACTCAGTCTTTTTTTTACCCAAAAGGCTTGAGTGTGCAGTTGATCAGCACAATGCTGTGACCCACAGGCTGTTAGACTGCTGGGTGTTACAGGAGAGACAGCAAGAAAGTCTTTCTAAGAAAGGAAGATTTGACTGAGAAGCATCACTAATAGAATTGTGTGTCATTCCTTCTTTAATTAAGGGAAAGCACAATGTGGACTAAAATGTCATCTCTGTGTTGTAGAAGTGTCCCCTTGATTGTGTGACGAAGGCCAGTCTATGCACCCACACAGGGGCACAGATAGGCAATGGCAGCAGGGAAAACCCAAATAACACCCTGCCCTGATGGCTCCCAGGCCCCATTTGGGAAGGAAAAGAAAAAGATGGAAAAGTATTGTTCTGATTTCATCTGGTATAGAGTTAATTTCTTCTCAGTAGCTGGTACAGTTTTTCGAGTTCATTATGACAATTATGTGAATAACTCACATTTTGTTTGTAGTTGTGTTTATCCTTGTTAAGGACTTTTTGTTTACCGTGCTCTGCCAGTGAGGAGGTGCACAAAAAAACTGTGGAGAGTGTAGCTGGGACAGGTGATCTGAACTGGCTAAAGGCATGTACCACACCAGAGAACATCATGCACAGTATATAAACTGGGGAATTATCTGGAAGGGGGCTGACTGGGGTGCAGGGACAGAGTCTGGCATCAGGCAGCAGCTAGTGAGCAATTGTTCTCTGCGCCACTTGTTTTTATTTGAGTTTTATTTTTTCCTTTTATCATCATTACGAATATTTACTATTATTGTATTTTACTTTGTTTCAGTTATTAAAAGTTATTAAATTCTGATCTTAACCTACAATTTTTAGTTTTGATTCTCCTTCCTATTCCACCAGTGGGGGGCAGGGGAAGATGAGTGAGCAGCAGCACCATGCTTAGCTGCCAGATGGGCTTAAACCACAACAGGGACAAAGGGATATTAAGGACCAGCTGTAGGTTATCAGGGTCTGGTTAAGAAGGGGCTGTGAGTGTGTGTGTGTGTAGGGGTGAGGCACCTGGGGAGAGAGACAGCTCCCTAACCAGACACTGGATGTCCCGAGGGAGCATCTGAGGAGCCACAGGAGTGAGTGTGTGGTTTGTACCAGTGGAATAGAATTGCATGCTCATAGGCTGTACATGCAAGTGCCTGCAACTCGAAAGGCTGGTGAGATCTGGGACCCAATTCCTGGATACATTAACAATGTAATCAGTATGACTATTAAATAAGAGGGGTGCTATGATCTAACGTACAAGGATTTAAAAGTGCACAAAATTCAAAATTAAATTTATAATACAAACCATTACATATACAAAGGTTTAGGAAACAGACTAAATGACTTTCTTTAAGGGAATCTTATGTGATTACATTTTTGTGTAGACTCCAGCAATTGCTCCCCGCACAGGAAACAAGTTCCTGAGGCCCAAGGGTGTAACAGCTTTACTTCAGAGACTCGGCCTCCACTTTAACATCCACAGCAACATCTGTTCATGTGTAAGAGGTGCCCTCATACACTAGCAAGAAGAATCACTAAAATCATTATTCATCACTTTGGACCTGGGGCTCCCTACAGCTTTGACTTGTTTGAAGTATTGTGAACTAAGGGCACCAAGTAAGGTTTTGCCTGCCTTTAAAGTACTGATGCCTAAAGTAGTAATGATGCCTAATTTAAAAACAAGAACAGCAAAAAGCAAATGGGGTATAAACAGCTTTTTCTTTGATTTCTTCTAGTACCATTTCCAAGGAGTCCTTGAAGACTTCCCTGCTGCAGTTAGAATGCCATTTTACATGGACTTTGCTGAAGGAGCATGTAGGTCTTGAGGCCCTAGAGGACACAATACACGATCATATCAAGTATGTTGCAGAACACAACATTGTAGATTATAATATACTCTCCTATGTATGTCACCTGAAGAATTCAAATGAGGAAGCCCTGAGAAATCTCAGAAAAGCAGAAGAAGCTATTCAAAAACATCATCCAAGCGAAATTGCCAGGAGAAGTCTTGTTACCTGGGGGAACTATGCCTGGATCTATTACCACATGCAGAGATATGAAGAAGCTCAAACTTACGTAAGCAAAGTGGAAAACAGCTGCAAAAAGCTTTCAAGTACTGCTCATGGGAAGATTCAGCTTCCGGAGATCTATGCTGAGAGAGGATGGGCATTATTACGTTTTGGGAGGAATTACTTCGAGGAGGCAAAGAATTGCTTTGAAAATGCTCTGAAGAGTGAGCCCGATAACCCAGATTTTAATGCTGGCTATGCAATAGCGACGTATCGCCTGCAAGATTGCGCTGAGAGGTTCGGTGAGGAGGCCACACCGTGCCTCGGGGCCCTGGAGCGGGCAGCGGAGCTGAACCCGAACGACACTACCATCCTGGCATTACTTGCATTGAGACTTCTGCGGTTAGGACGAGATGATGAAGGCGAGAGGTACATTGAAGAAGGACTGAAGAAAACCCCTGACTTTCCTGTTTTCCTGCGACATGCTGCTAATTTTTACAGAAAGAAAGGAAAAGTGAACAAGGCTGTGGAGATTTTGCAGAAGGCCCTAGCACTGACGCCAAACTGTGTCACTCTGCATCATCAACTAGGAATGTGCTACAAATCCAAGACACTTCACTTGAAAAAGAGACAATACATACCTCAAGAGGTAGTGGAGGATCTCATCCAGCTTGCCATTTTTCACTTAAAAATAGCGATAGACAAAAAGCCAGTATTTTTTTCTGCCTATAGTGAGCTAGGAAACGTATATGCACTAGGCAAGAGGTATGAAGAAGCAGAAGAGATATTTCAGCAAGTGCTTCAGAGAAATGATCTACCCTGTGATGAAAAACAATTCACCTACTTCAGTTATGGAAATTTTCAGCGTTTTTACATGAAGTCAGAATCAAAAGCCATTAAGTATTACATAGAAGGTCTGAAAATAGAAAAAGATTCCTGTGGAAGAAAAAGGTGCAGTGAAGCTGTGCAAACATTGTTGGAACAGAAAATTGAGAGCCATTTAGGAGATGCCACAGATATTGGTACACTTGGGCTCGTTCATAAGCTAAATGGTAAGAAACAAGAAGCAATTGAATGCTATAAGAAAGCCATTGCTTTGGATCCCAACAACGAAGAGTATCAGAATGCGTTAGCTGACCTACAACTTTCCATCTCAAGCTAAAGCTCAAAAAAATCCCCCAAACCAAGGACATTTCAACAGACTCTCAAAACTTTTTTTGTTGTTTATTTTTAATTTGAAAGTAGACATTATGACCAGATGGAACATAGGTGGCATCACTTTTGTGGTGGTCATAATGTAGAAACAGCAGACAACAATTGTTCAGTTGTTCACTGACTAACAGCATGCTTGGATAACTATATAATATGTATACAATATAGCTTGATGCTAACATGGGTATAAAGGTATTTAAGTGATAGTCTGTAAAACACAGAACTTCTACACTGAAGTCAAATATTACCTTCTACTGAGAAAAAGATAAGGGAATCATATTGTAGTATTTTAGCTGTACACTTGAAGGGCATGCTTATACACAAATAGAATTTCTGAAGCTTTTTTAAGTGTTTCAAAAATATCTTTTGTAGACAAAACTTTTGTTGAAGGCTTGTTTGGTTTACTACCTTGTATGCTGTTTAAGCATGAAAAATAAACACTGTTTAGCTAGTCCACTGGAAAGCTTACAAAATGTGTATTACAGTTATGAACTACTAAAGTCTGTTGAATCTATCAGCTGTTGCTTCTGGGTATCTCTCTGATGACCAGCCTTCATGTCAGTAGATTTAGTAAAGAGCAACAGCCATATGAAAAAGTAAGAAGGATTGTGTTTTGGCAGGATATGAAAGGCTGAGGAGACAGCATCATTTATGTTCCCTGAGCTCTCAGCAAAGCTGGCTCTGGGGGCATTGCGCCAAAAAATTAAACTGTGCACAAACCAGCATCTGTCTAGTTTACCCAAAACACCCTATCAGGAACCACAACAGCAAACATCTGTAGAGGAAGGAAAGGCAGCCTCTGAGATGCCAAAGAGATGTCTGTGGCCATGCTTGTGAAACAAGGCAGGGAGAGCAAACACACACAAGAAATGACCTGAACTGTACATGGAGGGCAGAGCACAGCCAGACCAGAGTTGCGTGAGTGCCACAGAGCAGGGCAGGGGAACATAAGGGGTGTGTGGAAAAAGGAGTGGGTGCCCACAGGGTCTGCATGAATGGAAGAAATGGCTGAAATGACAGAATGGGTTGACAAGGTGATTGTCTTCAGAAATCCAGCTAAAATTCGATATTCTTTGCAACATCCTGACCCAATTCCCCAGTACTGTATCTTTATTTGATTGACCATAGTACTCGGAAGACTCATGCTGTACTTCCAAAACACTTCTGAGCCCTAGCCACTAGTGTAGCATGAAACAAAACTGGTGACAGAGACCACCAGAAAAGATGTGCACATGAGTCTCTAGCCATCCTAGAGCATTCCTGCACCCACAACAGCACGCCTGTTCAGACAGGATGACAAGCAATGAAGGAGTGCAAAACACCAATGCCAGGTCACAAAATAGCAATAAACCTCTTCCTTCTCAGCTCTCCTTCAGAGAATCATTCATAACACATGCAAAAGCAATCAAGTGTACACAGTTGCAAACACTCTCTTCCTAAGAAATAGCTGGACCAAAATCCACCCATGTTTCCCAGCCACCTGGAGCTTCTCTCTTACACACAAAGGCAACCATACCTGGGGAAGGAGTAGTGAGGAGGGAGAACAGAAAGGACTGGAACAGACCGCTCCTGAAAGCTGGCTGGAACAACAGTGGGGGCAAAGTCAGGAACTGGTGACACTACACTGGTGTGCCAAGCTATGGGGACAAAAGGGTCTGTTAGACGACCTCACTGCCTTTGTGCATCTTGAGGGCTTCTAAGCTCAGCATTATTGCTATCAAAACTCTCCTGGGGGCTTAGAGGGTGGAAGGGAAGAATTTGAGGAAGAGGTGGTATGGGTTCTCAAAGCCATGGTGGCACATCCATTCTGCCCTGTACCCTGCCACCAGGACATCTCCTGAAAAAAGAACCTTGAAGAAATACGGATAAGCTGTAAATTATTTTGAAAAAAAATATGAGCATGAATTTTTATGAAGAGTCATAGCAGCGCCATCTGCACAGTGAAGAAACAGTGAGATATAGTAATGCAAAAAGTGTGTTTGTTGTGTCTCACCTCCTTTGTACTCTGGAGGACTGCTCTGGACCACAGTGCTATGTGGGGATGCTCTGTGCAAACACAACCTTCTGGATTTTGCCTGTCTTGTAAACGAGAAAAACAGTTATTTCCCACAGGGTGGTGCTGCTGCATTGCCTGGCATGCCAACATGGGGAGTGACTTCAGATCGAGCTTCAGAAGGTAGGCAAAATGAAACACACATTTTAGAGAGTCCAAATCCACACATTTTAGAGAGGGCAAAACTAGAACTGCTGAGGCTCGACTGCACACCTCTCAATTCACACCCAAGTATTAATACATCACTGGAGCATTGTAGGGGAAAAATGAGTGAAGGTAATCCTTCAGGAAGTATCAATTCATGACTCAAAAGCACCTTCTAATGAAACCTTTACTGAAATACACCAGAATAATCACTAAGAAGAAGGTATTATTTCTTGAGGCAAACCCCAATAAGGAATTTTCCATGCTGACCATGAAGTAGTGTTACATCTTAAATTAAACAATCTTTTCCTTCTCATATAAATTTGCAACACTTTAGAATGCAAGCAAGGCATTGTTGTGGCAATATAAAATACATTCACCATATAGTAACACAGACTTTGTCTTTCAGGAGATAAACTATTATCCAAGTTGACAGAAATGTTTCAGAAAAGATTTTTCTGAAAAAAGGATCATTTTTCAACAGAAGGTACTTAACTTTTCCAATGTAATGTTCACACAGTTTTCCAAGGTAAAATTTATTAAATGTTCCATGTTATCACTAGAATATAAATAATTTCAAAAGAAATATTATTTCCCCATTTCAGACCTCATGGAATGGAGACAGATGGGGTAACTTCAGCAGCTGTAAGCAGTTTTACTTACACTGAATTTCCATCCACTGCACAGAACAGAGCATAATCCCAGGTAGGATCTATCTGAGGTAGAATCTGTGTTGGACAGATGTTACCTCAAGTCAAGTCCCACCACGCTGTCTGAGAAGCCAGAGAGGCTCAGCAGTGCAGTGCTCCAGCCAAGCTCATATCCATCAGTGCTTGTGTCCATCAGGGCTGTTGGGAACATAGAATTACCATATCATTAAGGGTGGAAAAGACCCCTAAATCCTCAAACATGCAGTATCCATCTGGAAAATTGTTCACAGCTAGCTTGGTTACCTTGGCTTATTCCCATACTGAGCCGTGCCAAGAAATGTCCTCCATGAAGAACAGCCTGAATATTATGATCTCTGAAAAAAATATTGCCAGTACAATCAATCATTCTTTAAAAGTATTGTAAGTTAGAGATTTCTCTAATGCATTGCCTGAAATATTTCACATGGCAGGATGAAGGTAGCCTGTTCAGCGTGGGTTGTGTGGAGCAGGAACTAGAAGTTTGACATGAGGTTTCACCAGCCTGGATTGTATTCCCATTTCTCCCACTTGCAGATTTCCTGCTACACTTCCTTCTGTTTCTTAGTGGGGGCATTCATGACAGGGCTGATATTTCACAGTGTTTTATGAACAAAAGTCTTTATTCCTGTATATAAGCTTTCCACCAATGGCTTAAGTCAGGGCAGAAACAGTGTTGGAAAGCCCTGAAAGAATTTTACCATTTTCTACAAAAGGTCTGAGGATAAAATCAGTTGAATGTTTGCTGTAAATAAGATATTTAAAACAAGAAGTACTGCTTAAAAAACAAGAAGTGAAAAGCCTATGAAAACATTTTTGAAATAATAAAAAATGTTAATAATATATTACACAGTATAATTTACTAAGATAACAATGCATACAGCATTATTCCAAGAGGCTTTTACAATATGCAGTTCTGACATGAAGAACAGGTGACATGTTGTGATGTGGTAAGCAGAGTAATTAATTTTTTGTAACTATATTTACAGTAGTTATAAATTACTAAATTACTATTCAAAATAAATTATATTTTTTGTTGACCACACTATTCCCTGCTTTTTAATATTAAAATATATTAAGATCTAAAACATTGTCTTTATCAGTACTAATTAATAAAACTAATTAATTCTTCTCCAAATGTGCATAATTTTCTGAAGTCATTAAGAAACACCCATGCATAATTTTTGTCTTTTTTTCCAAATGTATGTTGAAAACTAAACTGGGGCCCAAGACTCAGTTTTCATGCTGAGCTGAAGAAAAGCTATATCATGGGCTTTAAGAAGATTTTGCACTGTGCTTGCTTATTCTATGGTCTGTGCACATAGATCATGCTACTGGCTCTGACTGCATTCCTGAAACAGGACAGCAAGAAATGCTTCATTTAATCACAAACAATTTTAATATGTTATATTTGAAATACACTTGGATAATAAAACTACTTGATATACATGCTATTCATACATATATGTGTGTGTATATATATAAATACATTATATTCCTATGGCTGTACTCTTGGTCTTAATCAAATTGGTGAACATCAGTCTATGTTGCTTTTACTTCCAAGGCACAGAGTAGAAAAGGACACCATGAGCAGCCATTGAACACACTGCAGGATAACAAAACTGCTAGTTCAGTGTAAATGAAAATTATTTGGACTCTGATCAATTTGTTAATGAACAAAATACAGCTTGATACAGCATGAAAACACTGAAACTATTTGTATTATGGAATGTGAAGTTTTCCATTGCTGACAATGTTTTCACTCTGGAAATGTAGAAAATCACAGTATTTATTAGACCATCACATCAGTAACTTACTCCAGGAGCTACAGTCACTCCCTGTGAAGCAGCCAGCTGGAGTATATTCCTCACACAAGAAGCAGGAAACTGTCAGCAATTCACAGCTCTTGTGTTCTGGCCATCAAGGAAAAGTGACCTGACAGCTCTTCAGATGGTACACATGAGCAATTGGCGCCACCTGAAGGTGCAGCTTCTGGGTCAGAAAAGAGACAGACTTGCCACTGCAACACACAGAAACAATTCTGCCAACATCCTCTCCACGATCAGCCTGTGGGGTGGGCAGTCTCTCAGCCATCTCTCACCTTGGAGGGTGCTGATTTTACAAGAGGAAGAAGCTCTGTGTTAGAAAACACAGGAGCTTCTCTGATCTCCTGGGCTGCCTTTGGGCTTCTTCCAACTAATGCAGTTAAAGCACATTTGGCTATCAGCATGCCTGGTCCCATGGCACAAATTTACTCCTCTTCAGACAGCAGAGCCACAACAGCACATTTTCCACCCTCCAAGACAAGGATCAGCTGAAAGATCATACCCAGAATGTCCATGTTTAGAAATTCAAATTTTAATGGAACCCAGAAGAAAAAAAAAAAGTAAATTTTGCTACAGAGCACATGGGAAAGCAGGTCTAAAATCACATTTGAAATTAAACTGCAACGTATGTTCAAATTTCAGGCACATTGTAAAAATTAAAGTTCTCCGGAGATGCTTTCAGCACAGATCAGTTTCCTGCCAGATTTTCTAAAAAAAAAAAAAAAAGGCAAAACAAACAGATGACTTTGGCATTTGAAACACTCATTTGCAAAGAGTTTCATGAGGATTGATAAATATTTTTACATGTAAATATTATTACGCAGTTTTGGCGACTGAAAGATACCTGTGGAACCAACATTGCATTTCACATAAATCTGTAAACACTTGTATCTACAAACTCCATTTTCAGTTTAGCTTTCTTCTATTACTGCATTAACTTGGTATTACTGTTGCAGTATGTAGATTTAAACCAACTAAAACATGACAGAAAAATCTAAATGAGAGATGTCTTGTTTCACAGGAGAAGTATCTTCAGCAGTGTAACACCACAGAGTCATGTCTGTCTCAGGTTGTGCTGTACTCAGTCTCAACAGCCCTTGTCACCTGTTGCTGTAGCTGTTTGTATCCACAGCCAAAACTTCAACATCCCTTTGGTCTAATTCTGCTGTGACAGAATAAGCTATTGCTCCGTTTGTCCAGATGCGCTGTTTCAAGGCCGTGGTACCAGTGAGGGACTGCAAACGTGTTCTTTTGATTTTCTTTGCTAGTCTTGCAAAGCACAATAGTGCTGAGCTAAATATCATAGAAAATCCACACAGGAGAAATGATGCAGTGTAGCTGCCAGTTGTGTCCACAAGCCAACCTGTAGGGGGAAATAAAAATTTTAGAGGTCCACCAGTATTCTGATGGATAATTTACAAATCTTGCGACCCAGATATAAACTTTTGGAGTTATCACATATAAATACAATCAAACAATACAGGTTTACATCACCATCATTATACTTTTACATTCTGGGGCAGAGAGGGATTTATTCTCAGCAGGCAAATAATATCTTTATGGCCTTTTGTTTAGAGGTCAAATCCACAAGACAAGGCAGAGCAGTCATCACCACACTACTAAATAAACACCTTCCAACTGCATGGATTTAACTGACAGTCTTTAGAAGGATTACAGACCTCTAGGATCTTCATGCAGAAACATTTATTAAGCTATGGCCAGGCTCACGCTTCACTTAAAACAATTCTATTTTGCAATATTTTTTGCTGTGGAAAATTAAATTAAAACCTTCATTAACAGTGATTAATTGGGAATTGATGTAAACATTAGATAAAATATGAAAGCTTGGTTGTTTGAAAAAGATCTCAGACCTTCCACAATATTAAAATTATGTCAAGTGGTTTCTGAAGAATAATAAGGGTACAGCTCTCATCCTTACTTCACTGTAATGGTACCGATGGGAAAATGATGTTTAGATATTACAGGGATGAGTTTATGACCAAACAGGAGTGGAGCTGACTCACCCAGCTGTTGTAGCAATGTAGAGACTAAAAGATCAAGTCTTCCACATAAAAAAAATCTTGGAATTAAACTCTCTTAAGAGATTTAGATTTTGCAAAATCATGTAATTTCACAGTGAAATATTTTACTCCTTGTACTTGCACAGTTTCTAAACTACATGAAGTTGTGATGTAACAAATCTTAGAAGTCCATTCCATACTGGTTTGGGTTTTAAATTTCATCTCATTCTATATGTAGAAATTATCCCACTGAGACCGGGATGGGGATCTAAAGACTTCTGAATGTCCAGGTGTGTTATTCCTCTACCTAGAGGCTACCTTCAAATTCACTGTGCATTTGCTGTCCTTCCCCTCCCCTTTTAAACAATAGATAAATTTAAGTACTGATAAGGTTACAGGAAAGTCATTGGCAAAACTCACCTGCCACAGGTGGGCTCACTAGATACGGTATGGCATGAAGAAAATACACAACGCCCAGTGCTGATGATAACAAAGAAGTTCCCACTACATCTGCTGTCATGACAGGGATCAGTGTCACATAGGCTCCATCAAAGTAGCCAAAGGTAAATGAGAAAGGCACAAGCAAGGGGAAGCTTTGGAGAACTGGCAGGAAGAGACAACAGAGGCCATCCATTCCCACGGCAAAGAGGTAGCAAAAGTACCGATGCTTCTTCAGACACCTGCCGATATCAAAACAGAAAAGAAAAATATTGTCACTGAAGCCAGTATCTCAGCTTCTATGCCCTGGCACACAGTGCTTCAGGCCCTCTCTCTTTTCTATAGCTCAAATTCAAGTCTATTTCCTTACATAAGTCATCAATTAGCAGATGAGCCAGGTCAGGAAAGCTGCCCACCTACAGCTGCAGAAACATCTGGTCAGCAGCAACCGTGCCGCCTGCAGTGTTTTCAGGATGTTCCTAGTGACAGAACCCTGCTGTCAGCATTTTGCAGTCCCCTGAAGTTTCAATTTTCAAAGCAGTATTTCATTGTGCTTTACATCCCAGCTCAGCAAGGTGCTCCCAATATTACACATAAAATATTGCAGTATACCCCTCTTAGCTGTCACCTTTCCAGTCAGACCTTAAATGTGAGTTAGTGGGAGCTAAGTGAGAGGGCAATTCCCTTTGTTCCTGTTCCACAAAATCAATAATTGATTTTTCCCACAAACTAAATAAGTGCTAAGAATGCATCCTTTAGAATCAAAATCCTTGTTAATTTGGCCAGTATCTACTGAAGTTACAGATGCTGTACACTGACTTTTGGAGTGAGCTGAGTTCACAAAGCATGGTGAGTTCTTATATACTGGAAAATGTATAACAATTTTCAGTCAGTCCTTCCTAGTATGTGCCTAACATTATTGAGTCAGACCCTGGACCATCTTCCATAACTTCTGTGTCTCCCTAGCAGAACAAAAAGGATGGCAAGGCAGGGTGAAATCCCCTAGTAAATAGATACAGAGAGTCACACTCAACATACCTCAGGCAAGGGGTTACATTTCCACTACAAAACATACAAACACATCGTTTTTTCAGGAAAAAAAAGATATTAAGCCAGCAAAACTGAACAAACTCAGAAGAGAAAAAAAGATTAAATAGCAAGCATTCTGAAAGTTAGACTGTGTTGCTGGGGATTTTTTAAGTTACACATGCTACAGGAAGAGTCCATAATGTTAACTTTTATATGTATTATACCTTGCTTTCATCCAGCCTCCCACCAGCTAAAGCTTACACCTGATCAGCCAGAAGCCCTTACCTTCTGTCTGTGAGCCATCCAAAGGTGATATTACCAATGATGTCTATGACACCGAGTATTGACATGAGGAAGGCAGCCTGGTGATGACTCACTCCCACACTCAAAGCATAAGGCACTAGGTAGACAAAAAGAGGGCTGCAGCCATATGCCATAAATAAAATTGAAACTGCCAGCACCATGAAGCCTGGCATCAGCAAAAAGTCATATTCCTTCCATGAACAGTAGCATAAACGTTCATGAGGCCATAATTTGATTAAAGGTGAACAGATGGACATTCGCTTTAAGTCTTGTTTCTCTGTTTCAGAGACATAATTCTGTTCAAGAAACTCAGGAGCCGTTTTACAATCCTCCTTAAGAGAAATAGGCCGCATCAAGGCACCACAGACACAGAGGTTTAAAACAAAACCTCCCAGGATGAGCAAAGCTCCTCGCCAGGAAAACTGCTCAATTAAGAGCTGGACCACAGGGGCCAGGATGAAGGTACCGATTCCACTTCCTGACATGGCTATTCCATACGCCAGTGCTTTCCTTTTGTTGAAGTATTTGCCCACCATCGCAATGGCTGGAGAATAACAAAGTGCAAACCCAAGTCCTAGAAGACAAAGCAAAGAGCAGATGGCTTAATACTAAGCATGACATATGGAAAATATTAAATCAAACCACATAATGTATTTTCAAATGTATTTTAGTACAAATGAAAAGAAAGCTTTTTGTGATTCTGTATCAGGCAGCCCAGTCTTGAGGGTGATGAGAAACTAGGATGACGTCTTTCTTCCACTGGCAGGGTCACTGACTTGACAAACCAAACTGATGACCATTTATCCACAGTAATAAGACTCAGACAGAAGTGATGGGGTTCACTTCATAACAAGAACAAGGATGATCACTAAACATGAGAGAGCTCATGTGCCAGCCTCTCCTGCATGCAAGATGAAATCTTGCCCCGGGGTCTGCACCAGTGCTGGCACTGGACACACTGTCCTGATGAGGCACCACTTTGTGTTTTGGTCCGTTGCAACCCTGAACATTAATTTTCAGGTCTCTGAAACACAGTACAAAGAGCCTGTCTCAGTTACTAATATTCTACAATAAACCTCTCTTGGTCCACTAAACAAACTCCTTGCAACAGCTGCTTGGAGTCCTGACCATTTTAAATCCCTGCCTACAAGTAAAGAGGAGAGGAAAGCCTCAGAAAGCCAGATCCAGTTGAGTAAACAAATAAGATGGGTTAAACCCTGGATGGATTAAAAGATTGTGGTCTCTGCTGGAGAATCAGAGAGCAGGTTTTAATCATCAGGTGGTTGTCCTAACACTAAAGTATGTATTTCTGAATCAGTAGTAGAAGTGAGTTCCTGACTAGGGTTTTGGAGCATGTCTTACATTGAGGGTAAAACAGTCCCCAGTGCCTTTGGCAGAACTTTCAGACAGAGGATAAAACAGTCCCCAGTGCTGTAACCAGCTTGCCACATCCTCCTCAAAGGCCACACTGTGTGGAGCAGGCACTAAACCAGCCAGGATGGAATAAGAGGATTAGAGGGACTCTGAGTGGCGGGTGCCCGATCTGGCACCCCTCAGGAGGAGAGGGAAGAAGCAGGGCACAGAGCTGGGGTTGGACCTGTACAGGCAGCAGAGCCAGAGGAGCAGCTCTGAGCCAGACATCATCATACTACATACAGCTATGAAAATCATACTCTATTAGGCATACACACCTTTTTTTTTTTTTTTTTTTTTTTTTTTTTTTTGAGTTGGCAGGGGGAAATCAATCTCAAAAAAGCCAACAAATATCCTGTGAAAAGTGTAAAGTTTAGGGCTTAAAATGTTTTCATACCTCTTAGAAGGAGCTCTGCTACTTATTGACACTCCCCAGTCTTACCTCTGCTTCACTCTTTGATTTCAAGTCCTGCTGCTTTTATGGACTTAAACATTCACTTGTTATGGTCCCATCTGCTCTCTGGGTTGGGGGCACCACATCTAGCCTTTACCAATAGTTCACCTCTCTGTTAATCAGTCCCCACAGACTAAAAGTTCACTGCTTGTAGTGAACTTGGCCCTTGCTCTTCCATGTACAAATTGTAACTGCCTTTCCACCTCGGTATTCACAGCAGCTCCCACTAAAGAAGCCTCAGAGGTATTAGCATGGTATGCACCACAGTCCCTCGAGTTACAAGAAGCCTTTTTATTTGTTATGAACACATTTGTCAAAGATTAACACTGTAATACAGGAGCAACATGCACTAAAATAAGGATTTTTTTTTTTCAAACAAATAAGCTGTTGGCAGCATGTGAATTGCAGTAATTCCACCAACTCTTACTAAACTCCAGGGGACCAAGTACAAGGTCTTATATCACCGTGGCTACCAGGTCAGTATTAATGAGGAAGGAATGTCAGTGTGACCACAGGCCCCTCTCAAGTTCCTCTGTGCACAACAAATACAGGCAGATAGAACAGAGCAAAGATTTGTTTTTACCATACCTGATCATAAATGGAAGAGCTGCTACAGTAAGACTACCAACCAGCAATTTTATTGTTTTCAACTGGAATGTAATGCAGACAAAAGTAAGGCATACAGCTGAGGTGCCTGGTATTCACCAAGAGCTCTTCTATTCTTACATTTATGTTTTGATTTACATTTTCCAAATATGTAAATATATAATGGCATAGAATTTCTGCTATAACAAACTCCTAGAAATTCTAGGAGTAGAACTAGAACTTCTGCTATAACAAACTTCTCCTAAATCCCAGGCAAAACAGGGAAATCTTTTCACTTTTATCAACTGCAACAGCAGTCCTTCCTGACCTCCCATAATTTCACAACTTTATCAATAGTCCTCTTTTTAATAGAAGGTAGGAGTTTTGCACGGTGCTGCATTTGTGTTATATGAGATCAGTCAGTGCTGAAGCTCTTGCTGGGGCAGCCTCTCTTTTACAAAGATAGGAACAGGTCTGAGTATTTCTATTTGACCAGTGCAGTGTCGATATGACGTGGGGAAGAGATCACCCACCATTTTTAGCATTCCTCTCTTGTGTTCTGGCAGCAACAAAGAGGCTGAATGCATCCTACCTGTGAGGACTCCTAAGGATAAGTAGAGATGTTCCAGACTGGTGGCAAATGAGCTCAGAATTAGTCCAGTAGATGCAAGCAGCCCTCCTAGCATGATACCAACTTGGCAGGATACGTGATTACTGATTAAACTCCCAAGGGGGGCTTCAAAGAAACAAATAAAGCTGGTAGTTAATGGCAAGTTCTCACACACATTTCACTGCAACAGCTATAAATGAAAAGGAAGCAGGAGGAAGCAGGAGAAAATGGCAATTGTAGCTACAGAATGGTCTTCCCCTGTCACAAGGGCATGAGCATCAAATATAAAGAAAAGGACTTCTAAAAGTAATTTTCCTGAGAGTCAGGATAAACTTGAAACTTTCAGTAGCTTTCTCAGAAGCCATTTCTGTAGATCAAGTCATTATGGAACACAGCTAATCTGCAGTGTCAAGGGGTCAAGGCAGGCCACAGCAACACCACACACTGTTCATTACTCCATGCTTACAATACTCAGAGTTTTGCCCACCTGGAATTTGCACTTCAAACCTCAGTAACTTTAGACATCCTTCCTCACAGCTCCCTGGCCTCGTGGACTCTGGGTTAGACCCAAACAGGAGAGGTCTCACATCTTTTGGACAAAATCCAGGGCTGCTACACTTCTCCTGCACTTCTCCAAATACCGATGTCTCCCAGATCACCCTGCTTCTACCATGGGATGTCATCATCAGCCCTCTCCCCGTCTACTACCTGCAATGCCAGGGCAAAGTTACCTTTACTTTTCTATTTTCCCCAAGATATAACCTGGCTGTCACAGGTGAGTTGTTGCATCTCATTCTAGCTGTGTCCCTCTGCCTTTCTAGCAATTCTTATGGATTGACTTCTTCTACATGGCATGGATCCATGGATCCAGGGCATGGATTTTCACCAAGCTGTACAGCTTTAAAGCAAACCCATGAGAAATTCAGTACAACTGCTGTGTTGATGCACATGATTTCTAATAATATCAAATTTTCTTTTAAGAGAGAAGATTATTTGTAAATATACACTTTTGATAAAAGGAGGATGTCTGTGACTTGATCTGGAGGCAACATCCTGTGCTACATCTCAAACACAACTCTAATCAAAAGGCAAAAGAAATAATTGTTCAGTTAATAGTTCTCAAACTCGAGGTGTCCCAATAGACCTCAACAAATGACATTTCTGAAAATTTACATCATTTCACACAACAAAGTTCTGCTTCTTTTCACTGGTATGAAGACACTCCCTTGCACAACTCTGTTGGGGGAAGCAGCATGGAATATACCATACCCCAGAGATCCCACAGTATCACTTTCCCAGCTGACTCCACCAGCTTGTGAGCATGCTAAAACCAGATGGAGCTGATGCAAAAGCAGCGACATTACTCTTAAAAGGATGATACACACCACAGAGCATCGTAGCACAGTCGACAATGGAGTGGATCCAAGCAGTTCTGGCATAATCCTGCCCAAAGTATGCCTGGAACTCCACAAAAAAAATGGAGACGCACCTAAGACAGAAAACATGAACACCAATCTGTTAAACATTTGCCTCACAGAAAATGCTGGTCTCATTCTTCAGGTATAAAAAGTACCCACTTGAAGGTCCTATCCAACTCCCAGGAAAGACAAAACTGTGGTCATGAATATGATAATATTACATGTTTCTTGCTAAGGTATCTGCTGCTATAGTTCTTATAACTCATACTATTTTGAACTAAAAGGAAATTGAAATGCTAATTCCCACTGGCAACTTACAGCCCATATGATAATGTTGCTTCCCTGGCACACAAAGCCCTGGCTTCACAGTTCTTCACTGGCCTTTGTTGCTTGCTATTCCACACCCACACAGACTGTGAGGGTAGGGTCAATATAACACCTACAGAGCAAACACCTCCTGCAGCTGTGTGTTCATGGTGGACAAGAGCAAAGCAGCTCCTCACAAACAGAGAATCAAAACACAGCAGGAGCCTGCTGACCTTCCAGCTGTTTAATTAAATGTTTCCAGGAGAGGTTACTTGCTCAACTTAACAAGTGTTGCTGTTCAACATGTCCCTACAGCAGAACAGATTAAAAGGCTGCATGATTTCATTCTCTTTTCTGGATCAACCAGAGATACCTTTTCCCTTTCTCTTTTTCCCAAACCAGTGAATGACCACTTTCTTCAGCTTTTTTTCTTGCACATACTTCACTCTTTTATATAGTCTAATGTGTGCCAGACATTAGATGATTTCCTGGATGTAACACATTGCACACATGAACAAGGAATTAAATCCACAAGGAATTCTCTGCTGTTATTATGGAATTGGTACATTTGTATGCATTAACTAACACTGTGTAAGTGCTTCTATCCCCTTCGGTGCTGTTGACTCCAAGATACTAGATCCCTGAAGACTTAACATCCCTACACCTGGTAGCTTTATTTTAAAAGAAATAGGAACTTTAGTTAGGAAACACTGACTGTCCAACATTATACTGACTGTCCAACAAGACACTCTTTCAGTTTCCCTCACTTACCAGGGTGCTTATCTCTCTGCTTAATATAGCTAGATTTTCCATGTTCACACACACCAGGCTCCTCTATCTCCAGTTGACATCAAAGTCACTGTATCCCAGATTGCATTATGTTTATGCAAGGCAGCAGTCTAGTCTCTAGTCCTGTTCTGTTTTCAAGAAAATATTTTCTGCATATGTTGGATACCAGAAGGGTGTAGGGAGGGGTTTCTTCCCTAGGGCTTGGACCTTCTCAGGCAGGGCAGTACCTGAAATGCTCACAGCAGCAGAAGGGGGTATTTACATGCTTTTCACGTTGACTCGGGGGTCACACAAATTAATTGGGACTGGCAAAAATGAGCATAGATGTGGGGTCAGAGGGGCACAGTGAGCACAGAGACCCTACACGATTCCTCCCTCCCCAGCCAAACCACCACAGCCTGAAATAGCGCTACCTGCCCCGGCCTTGGCTCTGTAAGACATCAAGGAGCGGGTGCTGAAAGCTAGAGAAGCTGTCAGAGGAGGCGAGACTAAAGCCAGAGGGCTCATAATCCCTTGGTTGTCCCCACAGCCTTAGGGATTTCAGGAAGCCTTGGAAAATGCAGCAGAAGAGAGTTTGTACCTGACCAGAATAACCCTGTCTGCTGCAGGACATCAGGGGAGATCCCAAACCCTCTTCCTAAGGTGGAAAAAAGAAAAGAAAAGAAAAANTGCACACAAGGGAGCGATTTCTTCCACGTGCAGTTAATGACAATTTTTTGGAACCAGGAGGGCCATCAGAACTTGAGCCAGTGTCTGATATCACGTTTTCTTGATCATTTGGGTAATGTTCTCAGCACTTGGATCCTAGCACACAATCCCCTCTTTGCCCTTGCATGTCACTGCATACATGTAAAAGTCACCTATTCAGCCCCAGCAGGGCTCCTCCATTCACACCAGTCCCTGGCCTGAACTGCGTTTTCAACTGCATTCTCGACTCAAACTAGCTATTCTTCCTTGTACACAATTTAGTGCAAAAGTTTTGTTTGAGAGGATACGGTTTTCACCTTTGTACGAGAAGGGAATATTTACTCCACCACCAGAGCAGATCTGATAACAAAATCACCTCCTTATTCTCACAAGCTAAACCCCAGACGAAAGCTGTAACCAGCAGGACACAGCAACTTAATTTTGTGAGCATGGACAGTTCACAGAAGGTTAGAGCTAGCCTGTCTCCCTCTCCTAAGCACTTAAATCAGATCTGTGTCTGCGTCCAGGCCATAAAATGGTCTCTAAACGCACACGGGGTGCTGCAGGAGGCCAAACAGCACCCACTGGAGCCCAGGTGAGTCCCTGGGCCCTGTGCTTTGCTGGGACCCACAGCCCTCGGTCCCTTCTGCACCAGTGACTGAATGGCAGGGCTCAAAGTGCCCCAGTTTTCTCAGAGCAGGAACACAGTGCTGGCTGCCAGTGCTGGATTTCAGTCCATGTTTTTGCCATCACCAGCAAGTTCAATAAGTTATGTTCAAATGCCTGGATGACTGAATAGCCCATAAGAATCCATGAATTAACAAGGCACTCATAAAGTTCAGCTTATTTAGCTCAAGGGTTTTCTGGCAATCACAAGTAAAATAGTTAGGTGGAGTTTGCATAAGCACATGATCCATCACAGAAGGATCCTGAGCAATTCAGACATACCACGGCAGCACTTCTGCAGAGCCTTGGCAAGGAGAGGCTTCTTGTTTTGGGTCTGAGCAGTGTCTTTTACTGCCCCTTCTACAGGAATGCAGGTTGTTGGTTTTTTTTTTTTTNATGCCACGCAGAGGTCAGCAAGACAAGCAGCAGTGGCTTTACCTTGTCACGGCCCTGGTGCAGATGGTGACCAGGAAGCAGCCAGCAACAATCATCCATCCCCAGCCGCCGTCGGGCGGGCCGCGGCGGGCCCGGCGGGCCGGGGGGGCGGGAGAGAGG
>VXBR01000869.1:743103-757393 GCA_013400215.1 Cisticola juncidis
GGGGTGCTGCAGGAGGCCAAACAGCACCCACTGGAGCCCAGGTGAGTCCCTGGGCCCTGTGCTTTGCTGGGACCCACAGCCCTCGGTCCCTTCTGCACCAGTGACTGAATGGCAGGGCTCAAAGTGCCCCAGTTTTCTCAGAGCAGGAACACAGTGCTGGCTGCCAGTGCTGGATTTCAGTCCATGTTTTTGCCATCACCAGCAAGTTCAATAAGTTATGTTCAAATGCCTGGATGACTGAATAGCCCATAAGAATCCATGAATTAACAAGGCACTCATAAAGTTCAGCTTATTTAGCTCAAGGGTTTTCTGGCAATCACAAGTAAAATAGTTAGGTGGAGTTTGCATAAGCACATGATCCATCACAGAAGGATCCTGAGCAATTCAGACATACCACGGCAGCACTTCTGCAGAGCCTTGGCAAGGAGAGGCTTCTTGTTTTGGGTCTGAGCAGTGTCTTTTACTGCCCCTTCTACAGGAATGCAGGTTGTTGGTTTTTTTTTTTTTCCAAGTTCTGATTACTTAGGGTGGAGGAGCCACTAACTAATTTAATGCACAAACAGTAGTAGCTGGGTGGCATGGTCTCGGCCTAGATCTCTGGCCCTACTTCCCAGGCAAGCTTCAGATCAGGGTTGAGAACCTAGTTCACATTTTTAGCTGTACATTAACGTACTTGGGAAGATTTGATGACATATCAGGCTAAACAAACATAGATTAGCTATTTGGTACATGGTTACTTGCTGTTATTTTCCCAGAACCCTGCCAGCAAACATTTAATGAGGTTACAAGCAACTGAAAACAACCATATTATAAAAAATGCCTGGCCAACAGGAAAAGGCCACCCAGCCTCTCTATAGCAGATTAATGCAAACCTCTTTTCCTTGATTCCCTACTTGCTTCAAGGAGTGTTGTGCCTTTCACAGCCACTGAACTAACAGGCAAGTTAAATGATTACCTTTCTTACCTGCACATGTCTAAGAGCACTTATTATTATGTCAACCTGACAATTTCATTCAAAGGCTAGGAAACTTAATTTGCTTACACACCAGTGCTGTTTTCTAATTATCTATATGGTGGATAGTACAGATTGTGGACTCTGCAAATGAAGTTGAACAGCAAGAAAGCACACTTTGTCTGAGCAACCATGTCCTTCCTATTCGCAAATGCCAGTTTGCTCTCATGTTGTTGCATCTTTTTCTTAAACTTTCTGGTATAGGATAAGACTCTTTTTGCATATTTTCTCCACTGTAAAGCCTGGCAGCATTGGCTACTATTATAACATATCTCAGATGTACATGAAAGTTCCTGCTGCTTGAGACAGACAAAGGAAAGCAGGGTTAAAATATAATCTCTTGAAACAGCTCTATATTTTGCTAGATAATTTTCACCTGAGCACTAAGTAAATGTTCTTTGCTGTGAGTTCCAAGAACATGCAAGTGGGGTGAAGATGTTACAAATTCTGCTGATCCCTTAGAAGGCCTTAGTTACCCAAGGTGCCCTGGCAGCTCACTAAACAGTGACTCTGTTCCCCCAATTTAAAACATTAGGTTAAATAATTTATCAGTTACTTCAGCAGCTGTTTTTGAGAAGCCCAGAAGGAAAACGAGTGCTCCTTAGTCACTCAGCAAGCAGAAGGAAGTGGGTGAGGTTACTAAAAAGGCACTACCATAACCTTGCACCTCATCACAAGGTCTCTTTTGCCAGGAAAAGGAGCACAAAAATCCACGGCAGCTTAGCAACCAGGCAGCACAGCGACAGGAGCCCCTGACCTTTTAAACAGCTCACAGCCAGCAAAGCGCTCACTGCTCCCTCTGCCACCTCTCTTGCCACCCTAAAAGTTTTCTTCTTTAAAGAAATTAATTCAATAATGATATCACAAGAGTGTGAAGATGCAAAGCATTCGTTTGACAAAGGACAGAGAAACAGCAGGTACAGTCCCACTGGCCTGCCTGGCAACCAAGAGTGGCGTTTTCCTTACCTTGTTCACCTGCTCCATTTACAGTGTTGGTGTACCTGTGACAACTCCCTCATCTCAGGAAATACCACCTCCAAAACATACAGGGCACCTCCAGTGCCTGACAGTCTGGGTGCTTTTTGAAAATGCTGCATTTGCAGAGGGATGCAGCTTCAGCCAGAGGAACAGGCATAAGGTGAGTTTTGTATCACAGCTGCCCCACAGCAGAACACACAGATTCCCAGACCACAGTGGGGGTCCCAGTCCACTACTGGCTTATTCTACACCCTGTCCTGATTACACAAAATCAGAATATCTCTGTGTGTTTAGATGCCTTTGAAATTTCTTTCAGAACTGCATGGAAGGATTCTGTGCAGTTTATCCCAACAGAGCTGGCCTAAATATGTATTACCAGCATAAATAAGCACAGAATCCAACACTTACTTTTACCTGTTCCATAATGCAGAGATGTACATGTCAGAAGAATGAGAGACTTACCTGGAATTTTCTTTCTGGACCAGTGTGAGATACATCCAAATAATTAAAGCTGTATGTGCCATTTGCTGCCTTTACCATGAATATGGGGTGGGAGAGGCCTGAGAAACTTGTGAGAATCTGTGCCCAGAATGCCAGGACACACTTCCAGAACAGGTTCATTCACACCTATGAATTTAAACTGTACTTTTCTGGTGAACAACAACACACAGCTTTCAAAGTCACTTTAAGAACATTCGTGCAGATGAATTTTATGAGGAACAAGTATAAAGCAGTTTAAGCATAGCTGGAAAAGATTCATTAATGCATGAAAAGTAACAGAATTGCATCTATTTGCTACATTTAACCTATGCATCTAGCTTTAGAGCAATTGACTATCTTGTATTTACCCTATTCACAGAGCTCTGAACAGATCTTCTGCCTTTCTTCTTCTTTAGATTGCACCAAATATTATTTCTAGGCACTTATTATATTCATGTTGACCTGTTGCTTTAATACTCTCTTGTTTTCTATTCCCTTTGCTGCATCATTAATGAAATGAAAAATAAACAAACCAAAAAACTATGAATAAAAGAAAAAACAAAAAGAGCATGGTATGAGTATCAAAGACAGAAGAGGAAGAGAGAAGAAGGAAAAAGCTAGCTAACAAAAATATGTATGTTCTGTGGGACAGTGGAGCATAAGATTAAATATTTTACAGGTTTTGAGAGAGTTCATTTTTTTTGCATATCTGGAACGATCAAGGATGAGCACATCTGATTGCTGACCAGAGCCCTTCCCAGAAGTTTGCTAGCTACCTTCACTTATACAATAGAGCACACTGAAATGGGACATGGTATTTGATATGAGCACAGAAAATGCAGATAGCTGCAAACCCTCTATTGACTGGTCTAGTTAGGAGAAAAGGAGGTACTCTTTTTGGTTTTTTTTTCCTGTTAGAAAAAAAAAAAAAAGACACTTTTTCAGCCTCTTTTGCTTCCCCATATTCCCACACTGGCAATTGCATACTGTGGTAGGCACTACAGCCAGCATCCTGGCAGGCAGTTAAATCCTAAATTGTTCTTAAATGCATGGAAAAGAAAGACTTCAATTCTGTACAGCTCTTGGGATGCAAACACTGTTTCTAATCTAATCTATTTCTCCAGTCAACAGCTGCCCCATTCTGTACCCTGAGTTAGCTATTTAACTCAAAAAGAACAGCTTGTTTTGATTTCAGCAGTCTATTTATCAATAATTAGATGATTATGACTTTGGCTTGTTAAAAACAATCCAAGAGGTTCTTTGCAACCCTATGTTCCTAAATAAAAATATTCCATTGAGCATCTTAATGCTGTGATTCTATATTGTCAGCTTTTTTTCTGTTTAAATATGTGTCTGTCCAGTCTCTAGACAAAAACCAAGTTTATGTTTTCCTGAAAAGAATGGTTGATGAATCCATGGAAATATTACTTGTGCAAGCAAGTAATTTTGCAGATTGCGCACATCTTTACAAGCAGGGTACATATTCAGCTTCTCAGACCTCCACAAAATCAGTATTTCTCCAGCACTGTCACAAATGGTTAAAAAAAGAACTGCTTACCTGATAGCTCATTTAGGGAATTGTACTAAAATCAAAAGTAAACAAACAAATACCTAAAAAAAAAAACCAAAACAAAACTAAAATCCAAGTTTACTTTAACTGTTGCCATAACACTAAGACAAGAAACACATTAAGACAGATTGTAATAAATGCTTCATAATTTTCCCAGCTTTTTATCCATAATATTCCTGAATAAATTTGGATGTTTTATTTTGAAAATGTGTAACCTCTTTTATATGTTTATTTGTATTACAGTAGTACTTCAGGGCTTCTAATCAGAGAGCAGTGTCACAGGCCTGGGCATCATACAAACATCTGATAAAACTTGCCCTCCATCCAAAATGTATGACAGAGAAGACAGAGAAGATGAAACGTGTGACAGCCTAGCTTATTAACTCCTGTCACTATGCTGAACAGCAAATGTTCTTTGTTTGCCTCAGTTAATTCATATGAGGGAGGTGGTGGCTGGAGACAGACGGAACAGGAAAGCAGTCTGGAAAGCAAAGGGATGCTAAGCAGCTGGCAGAGAATGGAGGTGCCAGAGAGGGGCATAGGTGAGTAGGATGACACAAAAGAAGGGCAAGAGTTTAGAAGACTCTTTTTACCCAAAAGTAAAAATACTCAGAGCCAAAACATGAAAAAGATGGCAAAAGGAAGGGCTAGAGCAGCAACACTCTTATATCCTTAAAGAAATGTTAACATCTGATCATAATTATTGGGAAATTCTGCAAAAGCTTTTTAATCAAAGTGGTTTTCAAGTGACACTTTCCCCACATCTGGTATATAAATTTTGCCATCTTCAGGACAATCTTGCCCTGAGAAAGAATGCCACTTCAAAGCTGCAATGGAACATGTGAGAATAGCACATTTTTTTTCAGACCATTATGTAGTCAGTCTGTGGAAATCACTACTCTCCCCTTTATTCACTGATTCTGCACCCCAGATTCTACTTTGGTGATAAGGATCCAGAAATTAACCTCACTTAGGTTAGTTGGAGATGATCTGGTGAATCATATAACAAGCAAATGCTGTTCTGATCCCTCCTGAGAAAATTAGGGTGTTCTCAGGCACGCCAGGAGTGTTCAGGCACAAAGAGTGCAGCTGTGCCTGGGTAAAACTGAGGAGCTGACATCATGGAGACACATCTCCCTGAACATACCTGGAAGAGCCAAAGGCTACCCAAAAGCTATGGTTACTGCCAGCTTTTGTGTCTTGTTTCTGATAAGAAATGAGTGCTGCTGAACCCCAGTTCCAGCAAACGTCCTCAGTGTGGAGTTCCAGCCTGGGAAGCACTGACAACCCCTCTGCAGTGTTCTGGAAGAGCTGACACCCAGTCCAAGCTCCTGCTCAGCAGAGGAGAGCCAGGAAAGCAGGAGGCAAGGCCAGGGGACACTTGTATGCCCTCGCCTAGAAATCTCAGTGATATGCTTAGAGAATTTGTATCTGTACTTGGAGCTCTGTCACAGTTATCACCTCTTCAGCCCTTCTGTTCATGGAAAAAACTTGTTCAAGCTGCGCAAAATTAATTTGGTTTATAATGTCCTTGATGTGCCTGGCTGGGTTTTAATAAGATGCATTTCAACAGAGACATATTTTCCTCGTGTTCTTGAAGAGTTCAGAGCCCAAGTGGCATTGTTGGTTTTTAACAATTCACACAGAAAAATACTTTTCAGTTAATTTTCAGGTTGTGAATCTTGCACATGTGCGTTCTAAAAGGAAAGGAGATGACTGTTTTAGAAAACAAATTCTGTACCTACAGAACAAGCTATGCAGAAGGTTGTCTCTATTTATCAGATGGTTTAGGGCTGCTGTTAGCGTCAATTCATCATCATCCTCAATGTGCAATATTTGCCAAAGCTAATCGGGCATGGAAAGGCAAAGCAGGTTATTTCCTTTTGTTCACACAAGCTTATGTTCTGAAACGAAGCTATTAGGATACTTGATGCCATGCATGCTCTTCTAATGGACAATGTGCACCATATGACAGCAAACTGTCACCCTGACTATTATTTGTCTTGGGAAGTTTTCAGCTGAAATCTTAAACTCTGTAAAAATATCAGCTAGCCCTACTATCATGTCAGAGCCACAAATGATTTTTCCTTTAATGATGTTAATATATTGTATTTTGTTTTGTTAATGTATTGTACATTGTAATTGTGCATTAATCTCTAAATACTGGACAGACAAATGTTCAAGACAAAAAAAAAAAAAACCAGGATGTTTGTAATTTCCTGAAACAGACTTCCAAAATCAACTACTGATGAATGGGGCTTTACAGGGTTAGGTATTTCTGAGAAGTCATTGTGTAAATCACATTTATTTTATATATAAATCAGAATATATTATAATAGATCCATAGGTGCATTCCAGTGAACACATCTCTGCACAAGTAGGCTCACATGTGTGTCACTGCACCAACCCTTCAGAAAGTAACAAAAGGGAAGCCACTAAGTTGGGAAGGAAACATTAAATACTAAAATAACAGACAAGGAAACAGATAGAAGCCAAGAGGAAAAACTCTTTGCAAGCCATACAAATACATCTCTGACCAGGAAGAATGCATTTGACAGCACGCACACAGTGAAAATATGCATCAACTCACAAGTAACTGTCTTGGTGAAATCACATGCTGGGAGTTAATAAATGACCCAAGTGTCTTGGGCAGATCAGCACATTCTTCATGCTCAGTCTTCCATCCAGCCTCACTGAGCCATCCATGTCTTAACTAGATCCTTGTTTAATACTGTATTTTAGTTTTTAGGAAAATTCTAAAGCTTTCAGAGAAGTGTCCCAGGTTCCCTTTGCTGAGTGAATACTGGTGCAGCTGCTCGATTACATCATTTTCAGAAATGATCAGCAGGAACTTTCCATGATACTTAAGGGTGTACTCCTGCTAGTCAGCATTGCAGCCCAGTCTCTCAATTTTATGTTAAAGAACATTTCTCTTCATAGAATGATTTTTCTTTGGTAAGTGAAACACAGAAAAAAAACCCACCCTGTTGTACTTTACATATTTTTTACCATTGCTCCCCAGATTTCTGTTTTAATTTCTTTAAAAGTTTGTCTCCATTTTCATTTTCTCTGATGTTCCCATACATATCCTTAGCTCATATCTTCTCAGCTCCACAGACACACAGAACTGTCAGCAAGCAGAATGTTACAATAAGTGTTCAAACAAGCCTGTGATGGAGATGTGATTGGAAAAAATATTTGAAAAAATGTCTGACCCCAAGAAGCACGGGATTATCTTAACTCATAAAAAGCATGAGACCAAGGGCTTTGCACCAGGGGACCCAAGGGTGCCTCTGTCAAGGAAACGAACCTGTAAGCAGTGAGGGCAGAAATTTTATAGAAGAGACGGCTGAGTTACTCTAGCAGTAAATGAGACGGTATATAGAGAAACAGGAAACTACTTTCCCCAGATTGTAGCACATTTGTCTTTTCTCTTTAACATCTACACTGTAAAGCCAGATAGCTATAAAAGAAGGACAAAAAGAGCCCATCTGGAGGAGCAAGACAAGATGTGAGGGAGTCATGTTGTTAAATGTTAGACAGCAATGATAAGAGAGCCCATAAAAGGTGACATTTTCAAGTACTTGAAAAGGGAAAGAAAGAAAGAGGCTGATGCTATCTAAGAAAAATGACCCAGAAATTTATGTAAGAACTGGTTATAAAAACATCGGTAAAAATTCTCTGTTTCTTTTTTCCTATTAAACCCTGTCCTAATTACAGCAGCTGAATATTTACAACCCAGAACCAGCATAGCCTGCCAAACCTCCCATAAAACAACCAAAGGCTCCTATGGGCAAACTCTCCAATGGAAACACTTCAGAATCAAACTATGCAGCCTCTGCTTTTTTCATCTGATCCTACAGGCCATCTTGCTGGCCATTTATCATAGCATCTTGAAACACTGAATTTGAGAGTTTATAAAAGCAAAAACCTGGCTAAAAAAATCAAGAATAGATTTTAGAACTAAGTATAGGCTTTCAACCTGGTACCATGCTCCAGGATGTACTCCATACGAGCTATAAGAAAGTTTAAAAAAAATAATAAAAAGTACTCCTGTTTTTTCACTCTCAGCTTCCTTATTCACATTAGTGGTCAAGGTGCCATGGTGAGGAAATGCATTTGGTACCTGTTTAGACTGGACAGTCATATGGGTATCATTTGGTCAAAGCCACACCACATGTCACCTTGGGAACAAAAGAACAAGGTTTAAAAGGATGACCCAACAGTTATCCTCTTATCCTGTTATTCCAGCCAACCTTGTAGTTGTCTCTTACCTAGATCTTGTTATCAATAATCCTTTTAGTGGGATCAGTTTCACTTTAAACAGCTTATTACATGGATGAAAACAGGAGCAAAAATAACTCAAAAATAACTCACTTTTTTATCAGAAAGCAAAATCATTTCTAAAACCAATGTTCATATACTGATACACAGAGGATGACAATCCTTAAAATCTTCTCAGTGTGAAATTAATTTTTTTCTGTAAAAATTAATAGGTCCTAGTGATTTTTTCAAGAACATCTTCTACTTGCAATGGAAATTCACTCCCCAATAGGGAATAAAATATTACTATCAAGATAGTATTATATAAATTACATTTTCTGAATTACCTGAAAGAATAACTTGCAGCATCCGAAAGAAGAGTTGTTACAGGAGCTTGTTGGTTCACCCATAAATTCATTGGCACCATACTAACAAAAGGTTAAACTTGATCTCATGCTAAAACTAACAAACAAAAACTAAGGTCAAATTAAATTATTATCTTGTGTTTTAGCAACAAGATCTCTCACTGAGGTAAGTTTCCATTTCCAACTAAGTACCACTGGTGTATTTTGGTACCCTGAAAAACATTGGAAAGATGTTTTTCAGCAATAGGCAGCAACACCTGCCTATTAACCTACTTAAAAAAAGCTCTGTTGCACACTCCAATAGAGTGTTAGGTAATTTCTGTTCTTGAGTGGGCATTTCACATTAGGGCAGATTGCATTTAATAAATCTTAAATTGCTACAAAGTTCTAAATTCACCTGAAGTAAAAATAGAATCCCAGCAAACTTTTAATGAGTTCACAAGTGTCAGCAGATTTCCTTTTCCACCTCCACTGCTACCCTAAAACACACTCCACTGGTTTCACACACTCTCCTGTCTGTCACCAACTTCACATCCTCTGTTTTTTTCCCCACACAGATTTTATTTGGTGTCCTGATGCCAACCACATAGACCTTCCTTGTCAGGAGGCATTGATACATTGACAACAGCATTTACATGCTTGCTATATTCTCTAGAAGCAATAAAACTAAGAGATATTTTATTTTCTAGGAGCTGCTTTGTATACCAAGTTTTCAAAACTGTCACCCAAGATTTACTTTCTCATTTGGGTAAAAGTGAAAACTGCCTACTAAAGGAGTACTCTGCAAAGTACCTCTGCTTATATGCCCAAGATGCCCATGCAAGTCCTCTCATCTGCAATACTTTGTTAACCCATACTTTCTGGCAAACAAACAAAGCTTGCAGGCTAACAAGCATCATTTCACCATCAGTCATGTGTGGGCTGATTTTATGTAGCTTACCTTGCACCATAGGCCAAATGCAGAACTGCATCCTAAGGGTTGCAACCCCTCAGAGATTACTCTCCACTCCATTAACTTGATTAGAAATAGACCAGCTGTGTGGATAATTCTATTTATTCTTTTCAACTTGCTACTCCATCAGGCTAAATTAAATGGGCACTGATAGAAAGATCAGTGTGATCACAAACAAGAGAGGAAACACTGGCTCCATGAAGAGCAGAGGATAGCAGACCAGGCAGGGAATGAGTCACCATTCTCCCTTGATTTCCCTTTCTCACTTGCACTGCTTTGCTCTTTTCCCTGCCTACTGTACTTCAGGATCCCTGAGCTAACCAGAAGGGGAACTGTTCAAAGCTTTGGGTCTGTGCTGTGTCCCACAGAGCTAAACAGCGTACAGAAATGACAGTGTTTACTTCTACAGGAAGCTGACTCTGGCTGGGATTCACAGGGATGTCTCTGCTAACAAGGCGTTTTTGCCTTGCCAGTTGGCATCACAGCCATGTGCCAACCTGCAAAAATGAAAATTAAATTTGACCAATTTAATTGTTCTCCAACTGCATACTGTTTTGACTGCTTAGATTTTCACATATTTAGGGTGGAAGCCAGGTCCTTCAGTACATGATGACAGAAATTGTGTATTTTTTCTGAGAGTTTTGGGGTCCTATGTGATCAGCTGTGATGCCACACTCAACACATTGTTCACCCAATAGTAATTTTTCTGCTGACATCAGTAGCATTTGTATTGTATGCAAAGTAACCAATAGAGTTTTACTAATGAAGACTAAATTCATCCCAACTCACTAACAAAATATATCGTTGCATGTCCTCAAGCCAGTTCTACAGTTCCCAGGTGCTGCAGGCTCTGGGGAAGAAATCTGCCACAAATTGCTGGCTAATCTTACCAATGAATAGCTTATCTTGCTGCTGAAGAGATAATCTGCTGCCTCAGGGGCTTGCACAGTTTAAAATGCTGCAGAGCCAAAAGTGATGGATTTTTATCTTCCAGTGTTAGGAAAGGTAAATGCCTCCTGGCTATGCCTGAGTTCTGTGGGCTCCTCTCTACTGCCACAGTGTCTGTGACCGTGCCAGACAGGGATCATCTGAGCAGCAAGCACCCTCCAGAGCTGAAAAATGCTTCTTCCAAAAACAGGAGGATGAGGGGCCTGAACACCAGGATTTCATACTTAGCAGATCACAGCTTTCCCTGCAGTTATAGCATCCTACAGGCTGCAGAGAGACAAAGACCCAGTCCAGGAAAAGAGAGTCTCCTGTGGGTGTCTTCACCCAGAGCAGCTGACTCATTGCCCCACTGGCAGCAGCTCTCCCACTCCACAGCAAGAGCAGAATGCTTTCAGGGAGAAAAACTATCAGTTTAATACACTCCATAGGAAGCACCTTCATTTCCATTGAATAAAAGCAGAGTGATCAGCTTGGACAGCTTCAGATTTGGTTTTTAGAAATTGCACCTTTCCAATGTCTCCATGCCACAGGCTGGGAGCCCATCTCCTGCAGACAAGCTGTAGCTTGCAGTTCTACTGCTCACAGCCACATCAGCGTGTGCCAATTTACACAGGCAACAATATAGCTCATAAAATATGTATTTTGGTCTCATAAGGCTGCTGTAAAGAAAACCCTCATAGGAAAAAATGTATAAAGTTAAGATTTTTTTATTTCTTTTAATCTGCTTTTTTAAACTGACATGAGACTCTACAATGATAATGCAAACTGCAGCTGTAGTGACCCACCACAGGACAGGAAAGGGAAGATATTTTTCTTCAATGCCATGAAGTTTTTTGTTTCAGGTTGGAAGGAAAAAGTGATTCTTCTCTGTTGAATAAAGACACTACTAACATGTAATTTCTCCTTCAAGTTCTCTGAACGAGAACATTTATCATCATCCTCTAAATATGCACTCCTGCTAAATGGACAATGTGCTATGTTTTCTTACTGGTTACAATAGGATCATGACAGAGAAACAAAGTGTCTAAAGTAGGAATGAAAACAAGTCCTAAAACAATTCACAAAAGCATCAGTGCTTTCCAGACTAAAATAAATGGTAGCAGATTATGGAAATCTTACATTAAACTGACTTCTTAGTTTCATCATATTAATTAAAACAGTGTTGTTTGTCTAATTGCTTCTGTCATTCATAATTTAGGAGTAGGTGTACTCTACATTCAAAAATATATTTAACATTTTATGTAAATGTAAATCAGAGTAAAGTGCATGCATGTAACAATTATGCTCTCTAGGATTAGAGACACCCTCTAATAGGAGTGGTTTAATCTTCTCTTTTAGAATTTTAGGCATTCACCTATTCCAGCTAAATACAATCTGATTAATAAATTTCTTACTCTTATGATGCCTAGGTCTATTTTCCAGAAAAGAGAGAATATACTCCTAGAGAGAATCGTATAGGGAATATATCCTTGAGTTGGATATAGCTATAGCTATCCATCATGAAAGTAAAATCATTAGGTGAAAACTCAGAGTTCCAGCAGAAACAGAATCATATCTTTCTGTATGCAGCTAACAATTTGCACTTGCACACAACTGTATTAGGATATCTGAGCATTCAGCTACGTTTTTCAGGCAATTGCCATAACCACATGTCATCATCCCCCTCTGACCACAGTTTGATAAGCAATCACTTCTTTCATCAGCAGTGATGCCGGCAGAAACAGCCCTTACCTCCTGCTCCCTGCCACGTGTTCCCTCCTTTCGGGCCACCTTCTCAGCCCTGACACAGCAGCCGCACAGTCAGATAGACCAGGGTAAGAAGTTGTGAACAAAAAGGAAGAAAAGGTGATTTTGAAGCCAGTGCAGTCCCCCGGTGCAGCACCCCCACAAAGGGTTGTGCTAGTCCGGCTCAGAGGGTGGCTGGGGGCTGCTTACGCAAGCACGGCTCTCTCAGGAAACACAAGCCAAATCTCTCCCTCAGGAAGCAATTGTGTTTGCACCAAAACATCTGAAAAATCTTCCCCCCTGTGCCCAGCCTGTTGGACCTTGGCCTGGGAACACGGATCCGGAAGGGATCCCTGGGGGTGCCCTTGTCCCCTTCCTCACAGCTGCGGACAAGAACCAGCAAACCCCGCCAGCCCGGAGCCCGTGCACAGCAAAGCAGCTGCCAGGTAAACGGGGCACGGCTTGAGGCTCGAGTGAGTGTGCAAGCTGGGCCCAAAAAAAGGGTTCCTGAGGCTTTCCCTGTTTACATATCAGCTGAATCACACAAAAGAAAGCTTTGCAAAATCAAATTACACACGGTGCGATATTGTTTTTCATCATTGCCTCCCACCTTCAGGTGAAGGCAAAAGTTAATGATTGAATTTTAAAGGCATTAATGTGAAAAGCCCTTAGGGAAGCCCAGAGAAACCTTCCATTAAAATACAGCTTCTGCTACACCGCTGCAAAAAATGGAAAAGTAAACATTAAATACAATGCAATGGAAAAAAATATAAAATAAGAATATATTATGAGTTATGTAGCACTAAAAAGAAAAAAAATACAAAAAGACAGTAACAGCTAATGATTTGAGGTGAGCGATAACACGGCCCTAAATGAGGCATAATAGAATCACTCTGAGGAAAATGCAATCCTGTTTCACTTCATTAAGTTTCATGTTATCCTCCAGTTTCCCAGCTCTAACGGAAACATTTCCTCATTGCCACTGTAGGAGTGGACTTACAACAACAAACAGACTTAGCTCTCCCAACCAGCCTGTTAACTTAATGAGATCAATTCGGTCAGAACACTATCACACAAACCCAAATTCATCCCAAAGAGCTGATAAACAACTTACCTGTTGAGCTATTAAACAGAACATGTCGATAAGTGAGTGCCAAATTATCAGGATTATCAGGATAAGGATAATACTCACTGTATCTTTTAGCTTCTTTTTTTTCATTGAATAGATTCCCTGAATTTCATCAGCCTGTGAACACACAATTTCCTACATGACATGGACCACTTAGCCTGAGTCTTTTACTGCGTACCGGGTTGTCCTACAAGGGACTAAGAATTCTTCTGGAAATCCATTATTTTAATATCCCAGAAGAACTATCAAGGCTGTTCAGAACACGGATGGCTGTGATTAGCTGTCCCTGTGGAGGGCCACAGGGACAGCTCTGCAGCCTGGTCCTCGGGTTTTGAGCCCTTTGTGGAGCTGCTCACACACACAAACACACACAAAAACACAAACACACACACACACACACACACACACACAAACAGCCTCGCACGGCCATGCCGGCGACAGCCGCGGGTCCGACGCACGGAGACAGCGACAAGGCACAGCGCTGCCGCTCACACCTGCCTTCGAACAGGTACGTTTGTTCTGTTTGTGCAACAGAAATAAAAGACACCTTAGTTTCCTCATACCATCTAGCAACCTGAAACGCTGTTTATCCTTACACGCTGTTTACCTGACTAGCATCTTACCTAACCAACAGCTTTGATAGATAGATAGATAGATAGATAGATAGATAGATAGATAGATAGATAGATAGATAGATAGATGATAGACTATAGATGCATATATATACAGTTCCTTCATTAAATAGTGGCGTTTAGATTAATTTTTATGGATTTTTCCGTGTTTCCCCTGCTCTAAGGCTCCACGGCTCAGGCAGGGCACAAAAGCGACTCGGCTGCCGCCGCACCGCCGGGGAGCCGCGCTGCCCGCC
>VXBR01000869.1:757584-792432 GCA_013400215.1 Cisticola juncidis
GGGTTCGGCTCAGCCCCCTCCCCGCCGGAGCTTGCCCGGCCGCCCCGGTCGCCCACCTGGCCGGCTGCTTGCCCGTGGGCTCGGCAGAGCGCGGCCCCTCGCCCG
The DNA here is from genome assembly GCA_013400215.1 of Cisticola juncidis. Lineage (NCBI taxonomy): Eukaryota > Metazoa > Chordata > Aves > Passeriformes > Cisticolidae > Cisticola > Cisticola juncidis. Next base: position 757,690 of record VXBR01000869.1, read on the forward strand.
GCTCCTCAAGCTGTCATCGGAGGCAGCCGGAGTCCCTGCTTCGTGGTACCTTCACCAACACCACGAAGTGCGTCTCAGCAGTGCCACCGGAGCTTTCATCGCATTAAAAGGGATTTTTTTTCCTTCCCATCGAGGAAGTCAGTACTGGGATTTATGGATCAGTGCTCTCAGGCTTTTCATAAGATATTTTAAACGGTTCCAAAGTCAGGCAACATTCAAGAGTGGAAACAACACCAGAATTTGTGCATAAGGATGGTCCTTACACACACCAGCCCTTCCTGCCCATTAGGAATCATGCTGCTGTTCGGTCATTTTTAAATTTTCAAACTCAGTTCAAAACCTCAGACCAGGGGAAGGACTCAAGCAGATTTGGACCCTTGGAACAAGTTTCAAATTCCAGCAGCCTTCTGTTTATCCAAGAAAGATAAACTAAGTGGCCTGCTGAATACTGCAAGTGTTTTTGGGCAAGATCTGTAAAGCAGCAGGTCTTTGCACAGAAAGGACATTAAACATCCTGTGACACTTCCATGAGAACAAAGATAAAATGGGATCTTTTCTTACCCTTCTTGCTGCCAGACAAGAGCTGCCTGGTACTTGTCTTTCCCCAGGACCCTGCTGCCTTTCAAGTTCTGCTACGAAAAGCAAGTGCAAAGCTCCCAGGAGAGTGCAAGCAGAGCCCTTGAAGGGTGGCAGGGAGGTGTTTCCTCTGCTGGTCTTCAGGATAAGTTCAAGCATGCATGATCTGAGTAAGCATGGCAGGTTCAGGGTAGATGATTAATTGGAAAAGGCTTCCCTTTCTAGGTGACTCTAGAACTACTCTGTGCCATATAGCAGCACAAGAGAGCTAGGAGAGCTGATCTTTGCTGTCCTGCACACTGCAGCATGAAGCTGCACACCGCCTGTGCACACCTTCCCTAACACACTCCCTCCTGTGCCATGTGGCCCACAGCAGCTCAAGAGAAAAGGGGCTAGGTTTTCCCCACCATGCATGTGCATGATAAAAACTTGTCCTTGAACAAAAAAAGTGCAGCTCTCACTTTCTTGTTGAGTTTTTGATTCCCCACCCCATCCCACCCCTCTGTTTCTTTTGATGGTTAATGTTTTGGAAAGATTTTTAATCTTACCTGTATTAAACTGTGCTTCACGTTGGAAGATTTCCTTTGCCAAAATACACTGCTTGTATATTACAGCTGACTTTATTTGAACTGCTTAACACTGCAAGATAAAACTCTGAACAAGACGGTCTGGGCATTAAGCTGCTGGTCAAGAGATTGGGGATCACAACATTGCAGCAAACTTCCTCTGGTTGGCAAGGCTGGTTGGCAGCATCTCTATGACAGCTCCCCATCTGCAGTGGCAATGACAGGGGTTATCTACATTGGCCACTGACATTTTGACATCTGGCTCAACAACAGGTAATGTTTCTTTGGCGTGGAAAGGAAATTGTCAGAGCACTACAGCACATTGTGCATTTTACATGCCAGGCAAACTCAGAGAGGCAGTAACACCATTCACACTCTGCTGACCTGCCCTTGGCCCTACAACAACAACTTTAAAACACTTCTGTGCTATTTAATTTTTATATAAATTTGGTTTCAGCACTGAAGGGTCAGAAGCTAGATATCGTCAAATCAAAATACTTTTGGTTCTTGGGTCCAAACTCTAACACTAACAGAAATAACAGGGTTTGGGTTACACACGTTTACATATTCATGAGAGGCTTTCTTTTGTCACTAATTTTTATCATGCAAGTGTTAACTGCTGAAACCACATAAATGACCAAGCAACACAAAAGAAGTCATTAATAATGGTCTTAATCCTTCCAAAGTTGCAGGACTAGGCATGTTGCTTTCTCTAGAGCTGCAATCAAGATAGGAAAGGAGCACAAGCCCTCACCTTGAGTGCCTGACCAGGCAAAGAAAATACAATTGGGCAGGGGATTGTTTTGGTTTGGTTCCTGTGCAAATAAGAGTAATTCCTTTACACACTTTCACACTTTGCAAACCACAAAAATAAACAGAAAGTATAATACTATAGAATTCAACAGGTAAAATAAAAGTTTTTGTGGTTTGGAGCATGGTTAGGTGCCATGGTACAGCGGATGGATGGCCTTCCTACAGAATGAATGTTCATTTGAACCTTTATATACAAACACCTGTTGGAAACTGAGAACCTCCTTACCCTCCTTCCATTGCCCTCCTCTCCCACCTCCCTGGGAGCCAGCCAGCCCTGCACTTGCAGCCAGCCAACTGCACAGGGACATGCTGCAGTGGCATGCTCAGAGTAACATTTCCACATCTGGTCACTAACATTTGAATCTACAACCTCTGGCATTCTATAGCCAAAGGAATCCAGCTTCCCTGGTATCGCTAAAAATTAAGCCAACTTAATTGGGGAAACTATAAGTCCCTTCAGCCCTCTCTCAGTGTCTATAGTCCAAATTTTGCCAACTCTAAGGCACGAAGGTAAAGTAGGCACCACCTGAGAGCCGAGGCTCCCTTCTGGAGGTGGAGGCAAGCTGCTTCTTACTGACACACAAGATTTTAGCAAGAGATCAAAAGACTGTGATGAATTCCTAAAAATATGTGGCTGTGTAAGTCCTATATGTAGCCTGGGCTAGAAAAAAGAGGGTATGGAATGGCTTCCTCACTTTTTCATGCACACCAGCAATTCCTGGAACATAAGACCATCATTCGGCATCCGATCAAAAGATGCATTTAAACCCAGACAGTTTCTAATGACACTCAAAGCTAGATGAGGGTATGTCTTGCTACCAACAGAGTGTATCATCTGCAGAATACTAGGAAGTTTTGGCAGAAGTGTCCTCTCTTCCTCTCTTTCTTGATATAAAGTAAGTATAGGCAGATCAATATTTAGTATTAGTTGAACAAGAGGATGATTCATCTCCTTTTACTGACTACAAACTTCCACATTTCAAATCTTCTGCCTTGCTCATCTTTATCCACGTGTCACAGAAGTCCTTGGTCCAAGCACACACTGTAAGATTTCTGGACACATTTACATGCACGTATTTTACAAAGATCTGCATTCCAGCTAGCAAGTGCAATAATTTTTCACTGGAAAACACAGATTCATCACTACAAATGTCCTATGGAAACATCATTTAACAAAATTTGGCTGTAGATTTGCAGGAACTTAAAAAAAATCCTTTTATTTCAAATGACTTGCTTTTGGCAGCCTGCTAGGTTTCCTTGCTAGCAGGCTTCATTTTGGTGGAGAAAGTGAAATGACATTTTGAAATTTCCCATCAGAAGATGAACTTAATTAGACATTGGAATTTTTCACAGCATGGGAATAATAAATTTGAATTAGTTGTACTTGGAAGCATGCCTTTGCACAGCTATTCCAGTTTTTCTTCCATATTCACCTAACTGTGGACAAGAATCTTGTGCTACATCACCCCAGTACAGGAATATGACACCAAATATAGGCTGTAATGGTGCTCCAGTCTGAGGAGACTTAACCATTTCAATTGTTCTACAACTTTTCACAGCATTATATTTTTGTTCTTCCGGATCACAAGTATGGATGGCCTGCTGTGCTCTGCAGAAGAAATGGTGTTAGCAGCTTATCCTGCTCATCTGCAGCTCTCAGGGAACTGCACAAGCTGAAGGGTGAAATGGGGATCAAGGCCTGCAGTCAGCGCTGGTGGTCCTCATCCTATTCACCAAATCAGCACACAAAACTGAGTAAAAGAAGATAGTAAACCACCAGCAATTCTTCACATCTCCACAACACAGAAAACAAGCCATTTGGCAAGAATTTTCTGTACCTCAGACAAAACTCTGGCTGCTGTTTGCTTCTGCTGGGGCTTTCAGAGAGACTTCCTATCCAGCCTGGGGTATACTGTGCCTCTGGACAGGTTTTTGCTCCAGCTCACCTGTAAAATACACAACTTAACACCTAGGACTACTTCCAATTCAGTTTTTACTACCTAACTGTTGTGTTTGATGTGTTCACAGGCTGGGGGAGAAGTTTCTTTGGTTTAAACTTTGATACGCTCCTTTAAATAAAATATTCCCATTGATAGTATCTACAGCAAACATTTACAGAGTTAACAAACACAGAAACTATTGTCCTTCCACACAGAAAGTTACAGGCATCAAAGATTTCTGTTTTATTTGGAGATGTACCAGATTAGTTCCAGGAACGCTTATGCAACACAGGATCCTAGAGATAATTTTTTTTTACCCTGTGCTTGGTACAATTTTTTCCCCCATTCATTTGCTTTTTTCTCTGTGAGTAATGCATGTACAGACAGAGGCCTAAATCAGAGCTGGCTAAAAGTCCATGAGAAACGATGTGTTCTGAGTAGCACAATATTCTGGTAAATATTACAGCCTTGATTACCCATGGCCTTGCATTTTGGGATCAGCCACGTGGCTGCAGGGCCGTGGCACCACCAGGGCTCCCTTCCCTCTCCCCACAGGGCAGCAGATTTCAAACCACCCCATTCCTCCACAACCACTGCTCACTTTATAACTGGTGACAGAAACTTCATCAGCAGATTTCAGATTCAAGCCTAAGTCATATTTTACTACAGTGTTTTCTTGTATTTTAAAAAAGTTCTCTGCTATTCTCCCTGTTTGTGTGTGTCCCAAATTTCCCTTTACTGAGTTGCCAGTCATGCACCACTGCTTTCCAGCACAGCAGGGCAAGTGGAATGGTCAGGGACTGAAAGGGAACTGACTCTAAATTACCTTCTGTAAGGCAATAGGCTAGAAAAGGAAGAGCCAGATCTTACACTTTTGTGAATAAAGATATTTTAATTCCCTAACAATCTCCACACACAGGACAAACTTCTACAGTGTCTTAGGCCCAAAGTCAATGGACTCCACAGAGCAGGATCAGTAACAGCTCTTTTGCTCCTAGCCTCATCAAGGGGTTTATAAAGCCAGACTTGATGTCTTAGAACTTTATAGTAATGTACATAAAATTAAACTAAGCAAATTCCCACAATGCTGTGAACCAGATGTTCCCAAAAACCTCACAAAGACAATTCTGTAATGGCCTTTCAGGTAGGAGAGCTGGAACAGAGATAGATTGCACAGTACCTTAAAAAAAGTCAAGCTCCAAATTGAGGAGAAAAAGATCAGAAATTGAAAAAAGTCTAAGCTGACCTCTGATTCATCCAATGAATAAAAGGTGAATTAGTCTGCAGGGTTTGTGCAGGGTTTGGTGCCTTTTCTGCCTTTTTTTTTTTTTTTTTTTTGATACAATTTCTTATGTGGTGAGAGCAAGGAGTGGACAGAAATTCAGTTCTGGAATGTTTTCTGCCCTAGCTGTAAAAGAGCAGGTGTGAAGGGTGTCACAGGCCAGCCTGCAGCCATCAGCAGCAGTTTTAGCTCCCCTTGCACTGCTTTTCTCCCTTCTAAGACGCTAATTAGTGTAGAGGGGGCTGCTACACTGTACAGGCAAATCTGCCGGGGAAAAGTCTACAAATCTCCTGTATTTGAAGAGAAAACTTATTTTCTAAGCTAAAACAGAAGTGACAAACACTGGGAAAATTGGGACTCTTTTTGGTTTATCTTGTACATACTTCTGGATTTTTTTGTGCACAGCCTTTTGTAGCCAAGTGCAATATGCTGAAAGCTAGCTGGGTAACAGCATGCTGCATGCTCAGGACATAGGAACAGCATGTTTTTGTTTACTTATTCAAATAGCAGTAGGGGTGAGGTTGCTCAAAAAACAGAACAATTCCACTAAAAGGAACTAATTTTTTTTAAGTACACTCAGCATTTTATTAATTTAGCATTCATTTAGTCACCTGTGAAAATGCTGCATTCGTTTAGGAGTTTTTAAATTAACATGTATTATTTCACAGTTAATTTTTCAAATATAAAAAAAAATAAGAACAATTTTCAAAATTGAGGAGAGTGTTCTCACTGTTCAAATCAACACAAATAATAAGTTTTTATCTCCAGGTGAAGCCTGTCCAATGTTTTCAGATGAGAAACCTCTCATAGCTTCAGTGGCCTTAGCCACATTACACTACTGCATTTCACAAAACAGATGTTCAAGACCACCTTGGTTGTGCTGCCTGCTGACAATCAGGATGGCAGTGGGGTCGTTCCAGTGGGAGCACAGAGGGGGCAGATACAGATAACAATCCCACTATCCCAACTCAGTATTACATCTACAGGTTATGGGAGATAACCTGTAATGATTTACTGCCTCACATGAAAATATTTTGATTGCAGTCTCCCAACTGATGCAGCTGTTCTAAAAGCTTGTAGGAAAGAGCATTTTGGTCAGCTTGTCTTTCCTATGGACTTGAAATACTCATTTCTTCATCCTTACTGAAACACAAGTATTTCAACTTCCACCCAACCTAGCATCTGCATTCAAAACTCCTACAAGCTGAGACCAGCTGTATTCTTTTTGTGCAATTTGTTAACATATTAATCCAAAACAAATCCCCTGAACAAGTCACAGCACACCAGTGCTCAAAGCACTAATGTGTCTGTTGTGACCAAATGCATTATCACACCCCTGTCTGCCCATGCTGAGACTGTCTTGCTCTCAAGGGTGCAACAGAAAATGTGCATTTCCTTGCAAGGAAAAGTTCATCTCAGAAAAGATTTTAAACTCAAAAAAGCATGCCACTTGGAAAAAAAATTCCAACATATTATATGAGAAAGTGGTAGCATGGTTAGCTGAGACCACATCTTCACGGATGGGCATAAATGGAAATCTCAGTGAAAGGTGAACTCTACTCTGCACATGCACTGCCAAGGCTGCTTTGGTACCTCAGCATTTGCTAAAGGGAAACTTCTGCTTTGTATTAAATTGCCAGATTCACACAAACTTTTAAGTTTCAAAAGAAACAAATGGGTCACCCACCCAAAAACCTGGAAAATTACAAAGTTGTCAACTTGGAAAGACATCTCTGAAGGTGGAAGTGCCATGATCATCACAACAAAATAAACAAAACCACTGAAGAGCAGGGAATAACACATGGTTTTAAGTAAAACATGATGCCACTTCATGCTGTTTGCTCACCTTCATTCCAGGTACCAAGACACAAAACAGACCTTGGTCTTTTTTATAACCTGTGTTCCATTTAATTCCAAATTCAAAGATACCTTGTACTTTAAAAACAGAATTCAGTAGAACTCCTCAACGGACTGGAAACAATCATGCATGTTTATTTTGTCATCAGTTCAACCCCATATGGTTCTCCCATCTCTCAAGGTCTGCTGTGTGCTGCCAAAAATCACTTGCAAGTATCTTGTGACAGCCTAATGGGAACAGAAGTGCTGATAGCAGTGAAACACCAGGACAGCTTTGCTGAGGTTGGAATGAACTGCAAGCACCCTACTTGTCCTAGAATTCAGATTCTTCTAATGCCCCCATGGTAGCCTTGTCTATCAAACATGGTAAAGTAAATACTCTTAGTTGTCTCACTCTTCATCCAGCTTTAGGGATTTTCCCCCAATATTTTAGTCCAAGAATCTTCAGAACACAAACCCTTCTTCCTAGGGGATGTAATTAGACTTTTTGTCAAAGCCATTAAAAATTGGGCTGTCTTGATGGTGGTGGGGAGAGAATGAAGAGAGTAGCATGTGATTCAAGAACAAAGTGCAGAAGAAGCACAGGCCACAAAAATTGAGAGTGATGAGTCTGATTTGTTCTGCTCCAACTTACCTCAGTAATTACCCTGCCATGTTTCAGAAAGAGAAGCTAGATTAACAAAGCTTGGCCTGTTAAAAGGTCTCTTTAATTTATAAAAAAACAAGTACTTTCAATACATACTAAATCTGCAGATTCACTGATCTCCCTTAGGGAAGTCTCCTTCTTCAACTTCAGCATTTCCAAAACAAAAGAGATCCAAGAATCTGGATAGTTCTAGGTTCTCAGTAATACTCTTAGTGCTGGAGTTGAACTTTGCTTGCACAAATTTCCAGTTTGTACCAGTTATAGTGGAGGATTATCTGTGCAGTTGAGCAAGAATGTTTTCAGAGTCTTTCGATACCTCTGGATGACTGATGAAGTGGGACACCTTGGGGAACCCCTTCCAACAGATCACTGCAGACAGCAACTGGATACCAAACACAATCAGAAAAATTCAAGACAACAGAAATGCTCTTAGAAATGCCCCAAAGTAGTCCCCTATGGCAAAAATATTGTAACAGTGCCAGAAATCAGTCACACTCTCATTCACCCATTACCTTAATTGCAGAAGGGGGACATGGAGGAGGAAAGCAAGAGCTGGGATTAGTGGAGGCAGGCAAAGTCTGAAGGTGAAGAAGCAAGTTATAGTACTAGCTGGTTCATAGGATGGTACTGATGAGGAAACAGGAAAAAGTAGTCAACTTTAGATTTCAAGGCAATAAAGAAATTAGGCTTTTTCCCTCAGGAAAGGAAGAACTGAACATACAGTGTCATTTTCCTCTAGTTTTTCCTACTTTGTGACTTTGAACACTCTCTATCCTAGTTAAAGTCTGCTAATATTTTTCCCAACCAGGAGTACTAATTTATGTAGTGTACAATTCAGAGTATTTTTTCTCTTTCTTTTAACTACAGAAATTCACCTATTAGACATTTTAAATTTCAAATCAGTATTTAAGGTAAAGTTTTATTTTGTGTTTCTCTTAGAACTGTGATCAACTTACCTGACAGTCTCTGGAATCTTAGAGCTAACAATTCTGCTTTTCTTTTTTAACCACTCAGCCCAAATTTGTGCATCTTCAAAGTTCTTACCTATTTGTCTGAATGGTTTGCTAGGGTTTTTTTGAATGTGTGTGGGTTTCTTAGTTTTTGGTTTGTTTGGGGTTTTTGGGGAGGGGTTTGTTTGTTTGTTTGTTTTTGAGATGTAGAGGATTTTAATCTTAAAAGAACAGCAGTTCTTTTCATATTTATTTACTTAACATTATAGCCTTCCTTCACAAGTTCAAATGTGAAGAATGCAAGAACACCTAAGTGGCAGACATTCCCATGCCAAATTCCCTTAAAAATAAACAATGGAGAAAAAGACGGGATCTTTCTCTGAAACAAGCAGTTACATGGCTGATGTCGTGCTTCCCCCTACTGTTTATCCTAAGAAGCACAGTTCACTCTTAACATTCTGAAGTTTTCCTTAAAAAAACCAAAACAGCGCACAAGTGAATCTTTATTCATAGGCAAAACTTAGCCAATAACCTTAATCAAAGTTTTCTTTTCTTTATTAAAAAAATAGAGACACTGAGTAGACTCATCTGCACTTATCTCAAGCTCAATATTACAGAAAATATCAACGTCATGATAATATGAATATGCTAATATTAACGTTACATGCTAATATTATCTCATATTTTTGTTTACAGTCCTTTAAAGTCAATTTCAAGCAGGCAAAAGGCTTCCAAGACTAAAGCTTTGTTACCAAGAGTAAAAACATGTTAAGAACCAAATGATTATCGTGGAAATAAGTAGTCATGTATGTCACAAAAAAAGTGTTATGTGTGTCACATCATTGCTTTCAAGAAATAAATTCCACAGATACATTAAAACTGTCCAAACAGTAGTGGTCTTTATTTCCATCAGACAAGTTAACACTTCAGTTAATATTACCATCTTTCAACATTTGGGAGATATGTTAAGTTAATGACTTTAAAAAGTGAAATACACCCCCTTGCAAAAATATCCTGAATTTTATACTGTCCCTTTGCTGAGTCTTATACTATCTGACATCACATACAGTTTTGCAAGACAAAATTTATGAACTGTTTTTCAGCCTCTCATTTGTGAGCCCTCAAGGTGTCCAAGGAAAGCAAGTTTATACATGCTCTGCAGCAACCAAAGTACATGGATTGCAAAGGGATCTCAATTCAACTTGGGAAAAATAATCTAGAGAGGTCCACAAATCAGAAAAGGTAGAAAATACTCTATTGGAATAAACACTCAAATTTTAGTGTCCTGGAGGGAAAGTTAACACTAGTTTAACAGCAGAAAATACTATAGTCAGTATTTTTCTAATTTTAGTAATTGGGCTTTTAATGCTGTTACCAGTTGTTTTCAATTAAGAACAAGTTAAAACTTGCAGACTACAGAAAAATAATAGAAGACAATCTCCCTTTGCCATCTAATACCAAGTGTGAATAACATCTTTACTACAGAACTCTTTATGTTCATCAGAAACAGATTTTCATTTTAGTGTCACTTGAATAATTGAAATTTTACTTCACATCTTCTTTCAAATTTTTATTCTAGAGAAGAATCAGTCCTGCAAAACCACTTGACAAGTCTCTTCCTGTTGCAATTCCTGACTACTGAAAAATTACAGTCTTAAAGTCCCTGCTGTTACTAAGCTTCCTCACAGTTCTTTGAAGAAAAACATTTAGCCACAGAATGGTTTCCAAATTCATTTTGGGGGGGGTGGGGCAGAGAGATGTTAAAGTGTCTCATCTAATGAGGAAAGGAAAGGCAAAAAAATCAGTGACTAATTTTCACAGTAAAATGCATCAGCTTTGTAGTTTCATTTGAAACCAAGAACAAATCATGAAACGTCATGAAAATAAGATAAAAAAATCTCCTAGAGTGATTACTAAATGAAGTTAAAATTACCACACTAATCAGTAAACCCCAGAAGAAAAGCAGATGCTTCATATCACAGGTTCTACATTTAACAGTATCCATTTTTTAAAATAAATCCATAAAATCTGTATGTTTGGCCACTTTGCACATTTTCCCCCTAAAAAATACAGTGTACAGAAAAAAACCTCGTAATTCCCATTATGAATTCTGAAGTATAAGGTCAAAACCCAGAAATTAAAGGTCAGGTAAAAGGATTTTAAATTATTTACAAATCCAGCAGGTAGAAATACCATAATGGCTTCATTTCCATCCTTGTAGTGGCTTTCACTCTTACCCAGCAGCATCTGCAGTAGGAATCTCTTCAGACAGCTTCATCACTGATCTTCTGTCATTTTAAGCATTTCTAGAAGAGCCCCAACAGCTCCAAAATAACCCTTTAAACAGATGCAAAAGAAAACCAAAACCAATCAAATTCCAAAATAAGACATAACATAAACACAAAGTTTTCAGTTCTGTTAAGGCAACTAAAAGAATGTCAGCCCTGCCAAATATTTGCTATATCTAAAATGCGGTTTAATAAGATCATCCTTAGGTAGAAGAAAGGGCCTGATACAGGAAAAAGTCTTACACAGTTCTCCAAAATTATTTATAAAAATAATTACAAAACTGTAATATTGATGCTGAGGCAGGGCAGTTTCCATTATGGACCTGTCCATCTAGTAGGCACCTCCAAATTATGCTTACAAAAATCAATTATGCTTGAAGTTTTCATATACCAGCCCACACAAATGAACATTGTTGCTATCAGGGTCAGAAAGCAAACAGAGAAATGGGCAATGTTTAACAACACAGACCACATGATTAGTGACCAAACCAAGGAGTTAACAAGTAGTATTTTCAAATTAATTTGTAAACTAAATAGCATTTATGCAGAACTTAGCTTGTGCATTCAATTCAGAGCAATGGCATTTCTCCCCTTTCAAGTTCAGTAAATAAAGAACTACAAGAATTTTGTACTTACAAACAGAAGTTCAACACCTATTTTCTTACCTCATGTTCCAGAAACAGGGCTTTTAGCTGTCCCTTGGACCAGTAATCCATAGCATATGCTAGCACCTTCATAGAAATCATATTAATTCTGAGAAAGTTGCCAACAAACACCACCTTGTCAATATTCTGTAAAATTGAATTTGAAAAAATACCAGAAAATTATATTCAGCTAGATTACTTGCTTTATTTAACAGGTACCTCTGCCTCTAGTACAAAGTTAAATGGGAATTTTAGGTTACATTTAAATACTTCTAACTGAAAAGTCAAAAAATATTGCAGTTACTGACTGCTACGTAAGAGGCATTGCAAGAGGAGGGAGGTGCAGAGTTTTATTCCAAAGAAAGTGGGAGGCTACTATCATAGATGATCAATATTTGCTTAAAATATTGAATAAATATCACAACCTTCCTAACATGACTTAGATTATGAGCATTTTGGTGGTGGTGTTTTGTTTTTTTAACTGTATATGGCCTGAAGAGATTTTTCCTCCCCTGCATATTAAATGAAGCAACTTTCCAGAGATCACTATGATTATTAAATCCAGATGGAGAACCTCTGAAGGGTATCTGAGAAGAATTACATTAGAGATGGGAAGAAGCATCTTTCATTATCCTTTATCAAGACAGAATCCCTTTTCAAAAAGCAAGTAAAATGGGGCCCATTTAATACTTGACATGTATGGCATTTCTTTGTTTCAAAGCTCATTTGAACTCAGTTTTCATTCAGGAAATTAAGATTGGTTGGAACCATCAGCACTAGGCTGCCAGTGAGAAAGCTCAGAGCATCCTCACTCGTATGTACACCCCTGCAGTAGGCAGTGGCTCTGTGTGCAGTTTGAACAGTGCCCATAGCTGTCTTACCAACCCTGTTCTGCCTGCTATGCACAACACTGCATTTGCATTTTCCACTCATGTACCAGATGATGTCCACCACACACTAGAATTGGTCTAGAAGATTTGGTAGGAGGCCACGTCCTGGAAATAAAAGCTCTTACAGGAGCCCTGAAGAGCCCTAGGAATGTATCTTCAAGAGCCTTCTGCAGAGTTTGCCAGAAAGGCTGCATAGGGGCTAGAACTAGCAAGTTCTACATTGATCCAGCTCTACAAAACCCAACACTTGGCTCAGCAGCAATTCCTGTGTTACAGCCACAGCTGTGCCCTGTCCAGGACCATGCCTGGGACCCAGGGAATTCCCTCACTGGAATACTCAGTGTTGGAGGGAGCCAACCCCCGATGCCATAACTCATTCACCCACCCAGTCTCCTCTGAGTGAGGGACATGTCTGACTGCCCCCAAACCAAACACAGCAACACAAACTTGACTGAAATAATTCAGTTTCTATCTATCTCCTCAGACTTTGCAGTCACATCAGCACGCATTCATACTCAGGCATTTATGAATGAAAATAAGAATGTCTTAGATTTCAAAATGCTGCTATGGAATATGGCCACGAGCACCCTGCATCCTTGGATAAGGCAGTTTCATCTCTGAAGCAGCTTCAGACAAAGGAGGGACAAGTATGCAACTAGTTAGTTTCCTGTAATGCCATAGCATAAAATTTATTAGAATCTACATTTCAATTTCACATGCATAGATTTTTTCTGAATATAAAAACAAAGCTCCTGTTACCAGAAGCAATACCTACCACAGAGTATAAACATTCTGCAAATTTTTAATCTAAAACTACTAGTCATATCTACTAGAATAACAATTTTAAATGAACACACGAGTTTCAATTTTGTTTCAAACATTCCTTGAGTTGACAAGGTTAAAATTTGTATTAATATTATAGTTTCCTTGATTTTCTGAACTGAACAAAAAACAACTTTAGCATGTTTCAGAAGTCGAAATGCTACTCTTAAGGGAGTCTTGTCAATTCATTTTAAAATTGTCCACTGCTGAAACTTTCAAAGCTGAAAGACAGAAATCGTAAACTGCTGAAGGGATGGTGGTGACATGCTTATTTAAGCTAATCCAATTACAGTATCCTGGAAAAGACCTGCACTCTTTCACTCTGTGAGGTCTTGTTAAATTGTTCAACTACCCTGCAGCAGAGAGCTGTAGTATAACTTTAATATAGTATATTCACATATTTGCCAACATCATTGAATAGGGAAATGTATATCAGTAACACAATAAAAAACCCTGCACGTATTTTTGCAAGGCAGCTTGTTCAGATGCAAACTTACATGTCCTGTGAGTAATAAAAGTATAAACCAGGAGATCAGTTTCCTTTATGCACTTCTGCTGTGCCTAGGACAGGCCATTTCAAAGGCTCTGTGGCCAAATGGTTCCAGACTATGGAATTTTTCAACCCCACTGCCAGCTTTGTGCAAGCAAATTTGCTTTGAAGTTCTGCAGACAGAATATTTCATTTATTCCCCAGCTTCATTTTTTCCTGCACATATGCAAGTCATTTTCAAAACAATATTAAAGCTGCAATCATTGGGAAAAACTTATCAAAAGTCTTGCTTCGGGGCATAAATTGATTCTGTCAACATAAAAGTGAGCTTTACCATAACCCTAATCTAATACATACAAGCTCCACAAAAGAATAGCATATTCAACTGTTTATTAAGCTCTTGTTCGAGGATGTGATTCATCAAGCTTGCTCTAAGTCAGAGCTGTGTCTCCCAAACACAATTTAGGTGTCTAGATTATTTAGCAGAATGTTAGCATTAGTATTTTTTCCCTCAGAGCAAGCTATCTGAAGATGAGCTTACTTGAAATGATACTACATGTTTTTCTTTTTAATAGTATGTAAAGTGACTAAATGAAGTTTTTATTCTCTAAAACTACAAAGTGATTTACTTCAAGTTCTGAAGAAATTCTGCTTTGACACTGTGAAATGAAAAATATTTAACACATCAATTCACATTCCTCCACAAAATTCTACGGATCACAACCCTTTTTAAGAGGCCTGCCCCCAGAACAGAGGTGTTAGGAACTCCTCCACAGCGACTCAGAAGCGTTAGTTTGGTGAGCAGCCTGTCCCTTCCTCTGAATGCACTGCACGTGGTTCCCTGCTGCAACTCTCCATGCTTTGATAGCCCTGTACAATGCTGCTTGAACTCCATGCCACAAGGCAACACTGTAAAGAAGCTGAAAGCAAAGAGAACACTGAAAGAGCATCATCCTGACAGAAAGAGTCGAATTGCCAAGGAAAAAAAATATGTCTGTAGCCACTTTTCACAATGAAGGAAGGTGATCAGTGGCATTTGATAGAGGCATACCATACAACTTGTGCTGATCAAGGTATATTAAAAGTCCTCTAGAGAGGAGTATGAGCAATAAACATAATAATGGCATACAAAATCAAAAGAGAATAAAAAATGAACAGCATAGCAGTGCTGAAGAGACATATCCCGTGACTGAGGAAAAAAATGGAAGATGAAGCTCAAATGTAAAAAGTGAAATGACACAACTGAAAGGAGGAAAGACAGAGACATTTGATTATGCAGACACAATGAAAGACTTCAAATTAGCCACTTTAAGATGATACCATAGAGGGATTGTTGATGGTATCTTACAAATGAGTTACATGCTCACAAAAATGAAATATTATGAACTGTTAGTAAAGGAGCTCTGAACACAATATTTATCAATATCCCATCACATAAATTCATTGAGCACCCACACTCTGAATATTATATGGAGATCTTATAATTCAATCTTAAAATCACAGCCATAAAAAGATTTAAAAGACAAAATGAAGCATGCATAAAAGAGTGTTTTCTCTTTTTTTAGGTAAGGACACTAAGCATTAGGACCTTTTTTCTTGGAAAGACCAAGAGGGAGATGTGGCAAAGGTTGATTAAAAATCACATCAAAACCCACACCCACCAAAAGCACTAGTGATTAATTATTTACCATTTCTGATAAAGCCATAAGCTAGATGGGACCCAATAAAGTGATTAGATGGCAGTTTGGTGAGTTTCTTCAGATTATTTTGTTCAATTTTTCTGGCTATGTGTGTGCATTGTTGATTAAAAATATAAAAGCAACAATTTTTTCTACCAACAGAATGCTGTGCAGCTAAAACACCTGTGTATTAAAATAATTATATAAATTCATCATCTGCTCAGAGCAGATAAAAGGTATTAGTTACCATGTCATTGTAAAGGATGCAATCTGCAGATTAAAGCAAGGACCTAATGTTTGGGTTGGTGGTGGAGTTTTTGGGTTTATTTTTCTTTAACTGCTGGAAGATGTAGTGTATGGATGGAACAATCCATCCCTATTTATCATGCCTAATGAAAAGAATGTAATAAGCATCTGATAGGAGTGTGAGGCAGGAAAATGAACTGCATTTTTCTTCTTTCTGACACAATGCAATGGAAATTGCACCTATCCCAACATTTAACACAATACACAATTTGAACCCATCCTGCTATAGAAACAATCCAAGCAAAACAGTATTCAAAATAAATCCTCTCATGCTGTAGTAAAACCTGCAAATAACTACAAAGTAACAGAGTAATAATTAGTATTATAAACATGTTAATATTTATGTATTACAGCTTGAGAACAACTGAACACTCCAGGTTGAAGCTCAGTGCCTCAAAGATTTTTACAGACTATTTTTCTCCCCTCTTCCCTAGCTTTGAAGCTTGATCAGCCTTACACTTTGCATAAAAGCACACACATAACAAGCCACAAGAGTTGATATGAAATACACGCATATTTACCAAGGCCAGTGACACACCTACTATGTCAGCAATTTACATTTTTGCATCCTGATAATTTTACTATGTTGTTTCTAAAGGTTTTAAACATATGGTAAATAACTTACCTCATTTAATGCACACATGCGAGCAATAGAACCTATGTTGTTCGTGATGGTGACCAAAGTAGCTCTGGCCAGGTCTTCTTTACTGATGGAATCTCTCTTCTCTTTACTCATCATGTGACCAAAGCTGTGTGAGGAAGATCATGTCTTTTAACATGAGACATTCAAAAGTGATAAAAGCCCTTAAAATATTATAATTTAGCAAGCTTTGTTTGGATTTGATAACCATTCCTTTGTGACAGATTGGAAATGTGAAAAGGAATCTCATTAGAAACTCAGAACACTGAGCAAGGACACTTCCAAAATAACTGCAATTTAAATGGAAGCAAACTGCATCAGGCATTACTTACACCTGTTTATAAAAAAGAGAAAGAAGTAGGTGAGAGATCTAAGGACAAACCCCATGGTACACTGAGTGCCATTTCCACATGGACGCAGTGCATAGTCCAGGGATTATGCACTCAGGTTAGCATGCACAGGAAGTCTCCCAAGGGAAAACAAGCAGCTCAAAGAACACATACCTTGATGCTACAGCAGATCCTTGAAGGCCAAACCGCTCGTAGTCTCCTCCATAAATATCTTTCACCAGCTTATCCACATTGGTGCTGTCTCCCTTCGCGGCCATTTCCAGCGCCTCTTCAAACGTCTCGCAGCCAGTGAGCAAACAGCACAGGCCCAGGAACGTTCCTCCTCCAAGGCTAGAAAAGCACAGTCCCTTCAGACAGCAGCCTGAGCTGTTAGCACAGCCCTTCAGACTGCACTCACAGCATGCTGTACACAGGGCCAACCATATCCCACAACGCCTCCCTCAGAGCAGTGGACACAGACACTCTGCACTGAGCTCCTGTTTAACACAAGAGTCATCCAGGGTGGTTTTAACTGAACTAGACTTGAGTTTTTAACCCTTAAATAGGAGATATTATACTAAAGGGTTAGCTAAGAATAAGGTCCAATCCAAGACCACAGATACCACTTTGTTATTTGTAGCACTCTGTTCACAAAGTTTTCTGCACAAGAATAATTAGCCAGCAGACCACTCAAATGAGTGAGGCAAGAATGAGCAGTGAACAAAGGTAAATCTGTAAGGGCTGGCAGCCAAGACAGATCTTGTCCCACCCCTAGCCAGTGGCAGAAAGCAGCCGGGCAGGCTCCTTTTCAAAGCATGCCTAGCATCAGCCCTGAATGTTCTTTCCCTGCAAGAACTCTGACCAAGGAACACTCACTTGAGTATTTTGTAAAGGCTGAAGTACAAGACTTACTGACTACATAAATTTAGCAGGGAGTATTTAATTGTGCGTAACATGTTGCTAACTCATCAAGTTCTACTTTGGACTTTTCAGTTTTACAGACATGAACTTCAGCTTACTTATCTCTACATCCCTCCTCGTTCTTTCTTGGCCACTGACAAAGTTAGCTTATTTGCAGTGACTGCAGTCACAGCAACTGGAGCCACTGAAAACAAGGTGATCAGTGAGACATCACACTTGCACTTCATGAAAAAGCACAGGAGATCAGACAGGAACACCTTTTAGTCTGTGCTCTTGGATTACTGGGCTTTTCAGAACACATCTCATAGCAGTGTAACATACTCAGTATCTGAACAGCAGAAAGCTCTGCACACCAGCCACAAGTCACTATTGATTTCATCATCTGTAACAGTCAGCAACACACTGCACTCATGTTTTTCCTTCCATAGTGAAAAGGATTAGAAGCATGTCTGCCAAAGATGCCAAAACCTCTGTGCTTGAAAGATGCCCAGAACTGCAAGAAATCCAATACCTCCCAGGGAACTTGTGTCCATCTGTACTGCACATTGAGAAACAGAATGCAGGGGAGAGAAGATTCAATTGCTGAGACAGTTTTATTTTGGCAGTCCACAGCAAGAGAAGGGAAATAGGTAAGAACACCAAAAAAAGACTAAGGCAGGTCTAAAGTTGAACAGTTCAATGATTTCCCTTTCATAGATCCCCTCTCTGAAGGTATCCTGGGTTATTTTCAGCCTTGCTACTGGTAGGCTTTAAAAGAAATGGGAATACATGCACAATTTGGAGGAGCTGTAGCTACTGATCACACTCCTAATTCTACCTGTTCAGTTGTGAAGGAGGAAACAATTAAAAGAAACAAAAGTAAATTTACCTGGATCCTGTAACTCTTTTATAATTGTCCTTAGAATATACAGCTAGGATGCTGACCCCTGAGCCTATGTTAACCAGCAGCATAGGATATGGATTATCAAGGCAGTAAGGCTTTTTCTGGCACTGTTCAGGATCTGTAGGATTTTCAAAATAGTAACACTCTGGTTGGCCATTGAAACCAACCGAATCAACATAAAGGAGGCCCTGGATCAAACAGTCCAATTCATCCAGTTTATAGAGCTGTAGATCAGCCATCTGTAAAAGAATAACAAGAAATTAAGGAACACATATTTCCTAGTATAATACAATAACGAGAAGGATAAAAGGCTCCACTGAAGCACTCTGATCACTTTAATAGTAACACTTTATGCTGTTTAAGCAGTACAAAGATCTAAGCATGAAGTCTGAAATAAAAATTCACTATCTGCCTGACAACAGGTACCTCCCAGAACAATGATGTGCTATGCAGTAATGCCATCTAGTTCCTTTGCCTTTGAGACATTCTGGGCTCTGCAAGCTGGAAGTTTTTCTCCTCTTTAGTATTCTGACACAGTAAATGTCTTTCCCCTCATTCCCAGCCCAAGAGGAGCTGTGTTCTGCAGTTTTTGGGCAGTATCAGACATATGCCTACAGAGCAGCATTCCTCAGGGTGCAAAGTACTTCAGCTCATAATCCAACTACGTTTCCCAGCAATGTAATGAATTTTTCAATAGAAGCATTAAAATTAGCATGTTATGTTAATATGCATTAAATATACAGTGGATTTTTTTTTTAGTACGTGTCACTAGTTATTGTTTTTTTAAATTACCATGGGCACTTTAAAATGCCTCAAGAAAAGAAGAAGAATAACCCCTATGTTTGGTGAAAAACCATACAAAAAATCCAAACAAAAACATTGTCAGTCCCATATCCCCACCAGAATATAACTTAAAGAGAAGGCAGACGACCAGTAATAAAAGCTGACAAAAGACATTCTCTCTGAGATCTCACAGGTCACCATAAGTGTACTTCAACCGACATGTCTACATGCCAGAGCATTCTATTCACTAGAATTAACATCCCTTTCTCAAAATAGGATACACTGACCAACTGTAGAAAGTCTCCTTTCCATTTTTAGGTAGAGGAGAGGGCAAAAAAAACTATAAAGTTGCCCATCCAAATTCTGAGGTCACTTCACCTTCACACATGCAAAGCACGTCATGCCTAACTCTACTTTCTAGCCAAAAAAAAAAAAAGCAACAGAGTATAATGGAGTTGTACAGTACACAGCTGGGTCTCCAGCATTTGCAAACTGCAGGATGTTTTCATAACGGCTGATGAAGATTTACATGGGTAACTATGTCCTATTTTTAATTCTGGAAGCTATATTAAGCCACTATAAAGAGGGAAGATATTTCTGTGGAACAGGCATGGTCATTAGGTTACATTCTTTTAAGCTATTTAAATCTCCCCTGTTAAGTCTTTGCTCTACTTGTACACAGCTCTAACTTGCTGTAAGTGAAAGCCATCCCACTCTTTGGTCTGTCCTTTTGTTTTACTTGCCACTCCTAAAATCCTGTAACCAGGGAAAAGAAATAAGACCAAAAGGACCCCAAACAAGCAATCTCAAAGACCTCAGTACAGATCCAGTTATTCACAGGACAAGTGAGAGAGGTGGGAAACATTTCCTCTTGCTTCTGTATTTCTTCCTGCAGCTTCTGCAATCCCCTCATTTTTTTATTACCACATTGCTACACAAATTAAAATTAGAGAAATGCAGCATAAAAGACTTGAACCATTTAGCTAGCAAATACAAAGAATAAGCATAATTTGTGAGAAAAAGTTTTTCAAGAAATCTTACAAAATTCTTAAGGCTACTTCGTGAATATCTTGGATTTAATGATTTCTAACTATTAGACCAAGAGGAAAGGCTCCAAGATATGATGAAAGATATCAACATATAAACCCTTCATGCACTCTGCACAATGAACATTGCATGGAGTCCACTAAGACATCACTCCTTACAGGATTTATTTAGTTCAACCAACATTGCACACACCTGGATGACATAAGGAAATATTCTGTACTACACACGATCTTTCCCTAGGTTATGCTGTACAGTGACAGTTCCCTCACCTCGGTGTGTAAGCTGGATGCAGCATGACCTAACACAATCTAACACAGATGCACAAATGTGCTGTGAACCAGGAGCTGTTGTACAAAGATGTCATTAGCAGGTTTATGGCCCCTCCTGTCCAAACCTCTGTTCTAATGTAAGCCAAATACCCAGCCACAAGCTGCTTTTGTCTGATCCATATGACACTTTTACAGAGACCTTGCAAGACACAAACAAATAATACAAATCAGAGTAGAATACTTCTGACATCAGTACAAAATCACAGATAAACCCCTTGATTCTACAAACTGTTCAGTCACCTCACCAATTCTGTAAGAACAGAATAAGAGAAACTCATCAAGTTCTTTCTCAAGTACTACACATAGAAGTTTCATTAGGTCCAGCCCTCTATGTATAAGAGACACACTAAAATTAGTTCTGCTTTTTATAGCTCTGTGCTATATTTAACAGTTGATATACTGTAAGCAGAAAGTCCTATTACTGCTTTCTTTCATGTATGCTCTTCATAGCAAACTGAAAAACTATTTTCCTGTGTCGTTGCAGCAGTCTGGTTTTGATTTTTGGAATAACCAAGACAGGCATCAGTATTCTATGTCAATCCACCTTGCTTCAGAGAACCAATAGCTCTGCAGCCACCAGACACCCGAGGCTCCAAATAGCTTACTGAGCCACCACTGTTCTTATTTCTAAACAAATCAGGCAAAGTTTCAAGAAATGTAGTAACCCAGTCTTCTACAAGAAGCCACGACAGAGCCACTGTCACAATTCATATACAACTGTGGTTTTGCTCACAGTGTCTCAAAGCAGCAAAACTGCATGGCAGAATAGATGTACCAATAATCATTCAACTAATTTACAAGTAGGCAATCATTTCTTCTGCTGCCATCACCTACCCTACCACACTCTACTCAACTTTTAGCTGCTCAAACTGCTTCTCCTTAGAGGAACCAAAGTTTATGTGCAAAAATATGGAAGCTGTGCCTAGAAACACATTTTAATTGGACGTTTTTCCTACATCTACAAAATGGATTTGCAGATATTTTCCAGCCCTTTGCAACTGCTAATGTGAAGGCAGACAGCAAAATGGTCAACTTGCCCTACTCTGAATCTATAACTATATTCAGCACAGTGCTTCTCTAGAGGTTGTGCTGAAAGTTGTGCTATGAGACAAACAACTGCAGAACAAAGTACTGTACAGGACCCTGGAGGGGAAATTTATGATGATTACAGGGAAAACACATGTGCAATTTTTTAAAGAATAATTTTTCTGCATTGTAGCCAGACTGTAGCCATTCCACTTTTTTTAAGACTGTTTTTTAAATACTCGGCAAGGAAACAAACATTTTAGACCTCAAGGAACTCTCTAGTATTATCAAAAGGAGTGACTTAGGACTTCAACCATGCTTGCAAGCAGGTGCAACACACCAAGAGAAAGTAGCCAACATTTCCCCCTATAACCCTAGCAACAAACTCCTGAAACACAGCTGGTTTCAAGGATACAAAAGGTCTGTTACTGTGTACAGATGCTATTCCAAGAACAATGAAAGACCATCTCTTGCACAAAGTCCTGGATAATTGTGTTATCTGCTGAAATTTAGATTTGGTTTTCTTTGTTGTTTGGCTTGTTTGTTTTTTAAATAGTATGCATAACATTAAAAAAAAATTTTGTATTCAAGTACCAAGCAGTATAAAAAGAAAAAAAATTGTACCAGCTTGTTTCTGCTTTCAAGTATGGAAGCACATAAGTCAAAGACTTGGGTCCCATTTGTTTTTTATTATGGGTGAGCAAATAATCCACTTCAACAAGGTAAACATGAAAGAGCCCAGTCCTCTGGAAGTGAGCTGAGGGCAGCCATGACATACACGCACTGAGGTTGAAGTCTAATGCATCACCATTGGTGTTCAGTCGTATTTTTAATGAACCTCAAGCTCACAAAACATTTCACCCACTTTTACTGTATTCTGGTGAACACAGGAAAGTCTGAACCTAGATGCACTTGCAGGTTCATTTTTCGCTTGGACTTGCAATGAGAAATACGATTTTTTTTCTGTAAAAAACTGTTACAAACATAACATCTTGCAAGTTTTTAATTATCAATTACAACAGCCTCATTTACTGTATCACTCTGGCTTTTATGACTGCTGGGCATTGCTCCAGTTTTTATTTCTTAGAATAGCTTATAATCTAGCTTTTCCTTCCATCTCTCTCCCATTACCTCTCCTCCACTTTCATAAAGACTTTGCTTTCTTTATATTTTGATTATTTTCACTTCAACCCCCAACCCTGCTTCTTTATGGAGCTAAAAATAACCACTTGCATTTGAACAAGACCAGGTCTAATGCAAATAAACTGCAAGTCCAGCATTCACTGAGGCAGAAGATTTGCTCTGTATTAGCTTCGGGCAAAAAAAGCACTCCTCAGGAACCCTGTGCAGAGCTCTGCCCTCTTGCACTGTGAGCTGGAAGGATCTCTCCTCTCTTGGCAGGGAAGAGATGCACACTGTTTCTGCCCATTCCCTCTGAAGAGGTTACTGCACCCCTCTCTGGATATCGCCTTCAACTCCAGCCCGGCTCAGACCTGAACAGCTGCCTCCAGCCTCCTCACCAGGAAGACTTTTGAGTGTTTCACACTAACTGAAAGAGTTACACAGATTACTCATCCTACAACACAGGACAGGGAGTTTATTCGTTTCAAGATGAACACAGTCTGTAAGTCATCCTCAGCCATTCAGCTCATATCACAAAGTCAAGCCTTAGAATTAGCTAATAACTGGCAAAGAAATCACAATCCAACAGCCAAGCTCACTTTTAAAGAATTTTCCTTTATGGGAAGGTCAAAGCCTGAGTTTGAGTCTGTGTTGGTTAGAGATTTCCTTCTCCTCCTGTCCCAAATGTTCTTGATTAAATGATTGGGGGGTTTTGGCACAGATGCTGCTCCCACTGAAGACAGCAGTAAAATTCCTATTAAGACAAGTCAGGTTCTGCAGGTGTCTGTTCAGGAATACAGAGATCCCACCTTTGAGCCACTCCAATCACCAGAAATTTTATAATAGAGTAGATTTTAATCAAAAGTCTGAATAGTCCTTCCTCCCCTCATCCTGTCCATCCTTCACTATGAGCTGCTTTACAAAACTGAGTGGCAGTTTTGTAAAACTAAAATTTATTATTTATATTATTTATTACATTAAGAGCAAACTTCTGTGCAAGTAATGTGCCTGTGCTATCCTGGAGGAGTCACTGAACACAGACAGATCCTTCTCACAAGTCTAAGTACTCCTTATTTCTACAGAAGTGGTTACTTGACCATTTCCAGCATAAAATGTGAAGTGACAGTACGTAGTTGGCGAAAGGAGGAAGGATTATCAGAATTAGGTTGCAGATTTATCCATGCCTTAACACCACTGTTACCTGAAAATAAAGACAGCCAGCCATAAAGACCATTCAGAGTCACTCAGAGAGGAGGTAAGAAAAGAACAAAAACACAAGAAAAAAACCCCTAGGCTGGAAATAGTCCTTCTGGTGAATTACTTACTGATGCTTTCTTCACTGAACATTAAGTATAACCATATGGTTGGTAAAATTATTTCTGTGGTCTAGTTTAATGAATAGAGTCAATTTTCCTACTTTTAGGGGAAGCACTCAGATCTTCAGAGTCAGATGATTTGCCAAACTACTGACTGACAAAAGATCCAATGTACTGCCAGCAGTCAGCAAGCAGACGATGGGGACTTCTTCAGGGATCCACCTCTCTAACACTGCAGATCATATGAGGGAGGTGAAATGGCTAAACCTAGGTAGCTTTGTAGATTTAGCTGGTTTTTTACAGGAAAAAAAATCTTAAGGTGAACAGAATATGGCTCACCATTTTATGTTATTTTTTAATACACAAAAGCATCAGAGATGTCTAGATCAAACCTGTTTAACTCATTTAGGGATTCAGAACCAGAAAAAGGAACGGAGGCAAGTAATAACAGGGTATTTGTCTATCTATTATACGGAGAAAAAGCATCTATAAGGCTTACTTCTTTGGGATTTGAATGTTGTTTTGCAATATATTGGATCTTTTGTCCTAAAACTATGCAATCATACAGTCACATTGAGAAATCTATGAAAGACAAGCAACTTAAAAGCATATACACAGGAAAATAAAGGGCCAGAATAAAAGCATGTTAGCTAGGTCAAATGAGTTTACTAGCATTTAGCCAGGTTTTTTAAGGAAAATAACAACATTCACAAACATACCTTAGTTTTTCCACACTGCTTCTAAGTAACAAACAGGAAGGTTTAAAGTCTCCTCCACATAAGGCATTTTACAATACTGAATCCTGCAATAGCAAGATTTAGATTTGGCACATATTCTCTACTTCTAGAGGTGAATTAGTGGTCAAATACTTGAAACAGGTATTTCAGGGCTTTGACAGAGCAGTCCTGAAGCTGTTGTCCAGTGTCAATTTATGCACAGCAGAACACACTGATAGCCAGCTGCTGTTACCATGGCTAATGAAGTGTGACAATTAAAGTGCCAGTACCCAGAACACTCAGCTCTTTGAGAGAGATTAAGCAAGCAAACTTCTGTGTAATAGATAATATTCTGCTTCTTTAATTCTCTATGGATATTACAGTTTAAGCCAAGAAACAATTGCTATAAAGAGGTATCCAAAGCACTCCTTTTAGTGAGAGTGCACTTTATTGATTGCTTTATGCTAGAAAACTTCTCAGTAGCCTTTATAGGGTTTGTTTTAAACTACCTACAAGTGTTATAGCACACAGGATGTTAACAACACTGCAGAGATGTGGAATTTCACGCCTAAGTCCACCAGTCATTTGCTATGTGACCTCATATCTATGTTCAGTAGCTGGCAAAACTCCTTCCCCTGCTATACTGACTATACTACAGCTGAGACAAGACTGATCCCTCACCACAGAATGCATATTTACAGCCTGTAAGGCCAAAGGTACAGAGAGAAATGCTCAGCTGTGAGAGCCACCAGCTACCTTCCAGTTCAGTTCTAAGCTGTGGGAGCAAGGGACATGAACTTCCTTACTAAGCAACTGTAGCTGTTATTACATGATGCAGGAAGAATCAATTTGGAGACTGACCATCCCAAGGGGATAGTCAGCTTCTTCAGAAAGTCCTGAAGTGACCTCCCATTGTCACTAAAGAATGTGACCTGAATCATTCCCAAGACACACAAAAAGATACCCAAAAACACCTACAATGAGACCACACTGACTAGAACTAAAACTCACCTTCTGTGAGGTGAGTGCCAACATCCTTACACAATGTGAGGCAAACAAGTTTCTTAGGACTTAATCATTAGTGGACTCTAACTTGTAAGGAACTTGCAATCAACCTAAAAGACAAGAGATCTAGCACCAGTGGTGGACTACTACAGCAATTCAGAAACTTGATAGTCCTTCCTTGGACATGGAAACAGTCTAATATTCACTTAAAGTGACTGCACAAGAGCCTAACAGTTGGAATTCATGTTAAGTTCTCACAGCATTCTTTTTTCTCCTTAGAATCCTGGTCATCTGCTATGTGAGGATATCGATGACAGAAGGGTATTGATAAAAAAAACCCTCTTGTAGAGCAGGAATGGATGCTTGGGAGTTAAAAATGAAGCACACAGAGCCAAGGACTGCAGTCAACAGCAGTTGGTGATTCAGTATGAGAGCTCCCTGGACTGAAGCAGAGACAGAAAAGCAGCTGTAACCTGTCATACCCAGCAGCCATCCCTCAGCCCAAAGATCAGGTCAAAAGTTAGGACAGAAGAGCCAGACCCACCAGTCAGGTAAATCATTCACATTACTCTTAGTGACACTGTACTGGGACAATCAGATCAATCTCTTTTTCAAAGAAAATAAATGAAGATATTTCTCAGTACAGATGGATACACAACAGAAAACTGTCTCCTGAATGCTTTTTTTCTTCAACACAGTTTGTACAACAGCTCTTCCACGCTTCCTCACCACAACCAACTTTTGAAGAGTACTCTAGTGCAAAACTTGACATTTACATCAGCTTCTGGCATTCCCTGCAAAAGCTGTTTTTAAATCCTTGGGGATCTGAGACCTACTCATCTCATGAAATGCCTTTCTTTAAACAGCACACTCACAGGATTGAAATCAAAAGATATCTAGTGTTATGCTCCCACACACTGTTTCTCCCCCATACTCCCTGATGGGCCTTCCCTACTCTTGACTTCAGTTTGTTTGAAGGTTAATACAAAAGGAAGGGAACTTGAATCAAATCTCCAGCTTGTATGGTTTCATATCTAGTTTCCAATAGATAACTAGTTCGTTAGTACCTATAGTGCCAGGCTTCTAGGCTGTTACAACATACCCTCAGTTGATTATGAAGCATCTGATCATCCCAGATGTTCTCTAAAAAAACTCCACATTTACTAAAAACATCCTGCGCAGCAATACTTCAGTAGAATACCCAGCAAATAGAATACCCTTCCCTCTCCCCTCCATGTTCTCAGCAATGTCACCAATTAAATACGAATTGATTCTGTTGCTCCTAATCAGTTAAGATGGACTAAAAAAAAGTTAATTTTCCTAGCAAGTTTTAAGAGATGGGCTCTCATGATGTTTTCCCAAAGCCCTTCCCACTGAACCCATGTGAACTGTTCACCTACCGTTCTGAAGTCCTCCTCAAACTTGTAAGCTCCGCCTCCCGTGGCACAGAGCGTGGTGTGCAAGCTGGAGAAGTTCTTCTCACTGCCCATCTGTATGAAGCGGTGCATGGCACAGCTGGGAAAGCGGATGAAGTGCAGGTTCCCTTTGCGTCCACACAGAGTCAAATTTTTCAGTTCCAGGTGGACATCGCGGATGCCAGTTTTACCATAGGCTGTATTGGAGGTCAAGTATTTCCTGATGCTTTTCAGGTTTTCCACCTCCTCCTGTTCCTCCTCTGCAGTAATGTCCTTAGGTTCAAAGTAGACCAGTTTAACCAACGTTCCACCGATATCCATTCCAAACCATGGGAATGCTGAGAACAAGGGGGTTTGGGAGGAAAAAAGAGAAAGTCACTATAAACATACAGGCTAGACAAATCACTTACATCATTTGCTGAATGACAATTCAGTGCAGTCACAGTAGCAGTATCTACTCCTGAGAACCGGGGGTCACATCTGATTTATATGGTTCAAACACACCTCTAGGTTAAGAAAATGAATAAAGAAAATCTCAAAATATTCTTGTCTGAAGAAGCAGGTTTTAGTATAATGAAAACATTTATTTCCCAGGAAATCATTTTACTCTTCAGTCACCACCACCTGACAGAGCATATTTACTTCATTTCACCCAATCAGCACCAATGGGTGAGAAATGAAATGAAACAGTGTTTCACACAATTGGCACCAATTCTGCTAAGAATTAAGGGGATGAGGAGGCAGAAGAAAAAACCAACCAAACGGGAGAACAAGATTTCTCAAGTCATATTCCCACTGCATAACATCTACAATTGCCTTTCCAAGCTCAGTCAGAATTTCCACGGTCACAAGGCTGTGTCTGAAGAGCAGCAATACAGAGCTCCCATTATGCAGGAGGCCTCCAGACTCCAACCCACCAGAACCAGCAGCTCTGTTGGACTGCAACACTTGTATGGAATAGCCAAAAGTGAGCTGGCTTATGTTCAGTATTTACCACTAACAGACCCATCCTTTGAGCACAGACTCCCTTTGCTGGTACATGTGTTAGTCTATCACATAATGATGTAAGAAATGCCACTATTCTCAGCTTGCCACAGCTGGCCTAGGTCCTCCAAAATCTTTGTTTTGTTAATAGCAGGAGAAAATGACTATGGAGAACACCCAGCAGAAGACGGTAACCAAATCAAGCAGGTCTACTTGCTCCACTTATATATATGCATACATTTTAAATAAGCATTACCTGGTAAGCCAGGTAACTTTATGAAGCAATAAGAGTTGAGAATATAAAATCTATACACAGGCACTGCAGATGGAGGGAGCTAGAAATGTTTCTTAGAAAACTTAAATTAAAATTCTGAGTATATGATTAACATATACGACACA
The DNA here is from genome assembly GCA_013400215.1 of Cisticola juncidis. Lineage (NCBI taxonomy): Eukaryota > Metazoa > Chordata > Aves > Passeriformes > Cisticolidae > Cisticola > Cisticola juncidis. Next base: position 786,354 of record VXBR01000869.1, read on the forward strand.
CTTCTAAAATAGCAGTCACACAGTCACCTTCCTGCTTTTTAGGGAAAATCAGGTGGACTTGCTGGAAAAATGATTCTACCAACTAGGGCACCTCAACTTAGTGTTGATACAAACTTGAAACCATAAATACCATATGCAGAGCTGATTTTTCTGCCAGTGAACCTAAAAATAAACAACTTGGGGCAAACACTTTAATAAGCATAGGAGGTACTTATCACACTGTCCTTCCTCATGTGATCACAGATCACTGTTAAGTTACTCAGCTTCAGGCTGAAAGAGTCTTAGTCTTTTTTTCTTACCACAAGTGTCTCAGCATCATCTGGCTGAATAATTTGAAAGTCTAATTTTCCCAATTCTTAATATGCTCTCCCTGCCCAAACCAACCCTTAAATGTCATACATTTAAAACAGTTATATCACTCCATTGCCGTATGCCAAGTGATTGAATCATTGCTTTTCCCTCCCAGTTCCCCATGGACAAGGCAGGCATAATGCATAAACTCAAATGAAATAGCTGGTATCTGTTGTAAGGTCTAATATCTTTTTCCATGCTGTACAAGCTGCACAAAGACAGTGAAATTAAAGTCTAATTTGAGGTTTGGGAAGAAACATCATCCTATGCAGATACATGAGAGTTCCCTGAAATGGGAAGAATTCAAAACAAGTGTTTTACAAAGAGGCTTTGTGTTAAATAAGAAAAATATGTTATAGACTAACCTGCAACTCAAACACTTGTGAAAGTACAAGGTAAATATTTATGTGAAAGCTGTCTGGTCCACACTGCACAACATTTCAATGCAGTGGAGCTCAGGATGCCAATCCCATTAGTGATTTACACAAATCTTTATTAAAGCTACTGAGAACTTTAATTACCTGACCCACTGGAACAGTAAGTCTCCTCCTCAGATGTAGCTTAACTATGCAAGCAGGAAGTTTAATTTTAAAAGCAACATGGTTGGCCAATGCAATACAGAACGAGCCTGTAGCTAAGTGTATGCCAATTGCCACTGGTTTTCATTAAGGGCATAAAACCTCCTACACTCTACCTGCACTAACATTTGTTTCAAAGCCATAGTGCAAACTTCATCTTTAAGAGAAGCAATAAGTGTTCCATTCTCCTATCAAACACAAACCCAGCAATTAAAGTGTTAAAGTAACCACTAACAGCTGAGAGTTATTCGTAAATGATTGCCAAGACATTTCATTTCATATCTTAACAGTCTAAGGAGTTATAACCAAATAATTCACAAAGAATAAGTACTGTAGAAAACAACTATGAAGTTTCTTCAAGTCTGCATAGTTCTTGAGATAGCCACACATAATGCTTGCATTTATAAAGTGAGCAGAAATACCAGGACACTTTTTTTTTATAGCTGATTCTTTCTGTGAATCCAAGCTCCTTTCATTTTGTTGTGAGCCAAATGGACTGCTGCAGAAAGAAAGGAACTTTACTTTTAGAACACCAGCACTTTTCTTCAGCACAAATAAAGAGCCCAAGATCAGACAACAAAACCAGATATTTCAGTTATGCAGAAAAACAGCTTAGTTTTCTTCTCAACTTTTAACACCAGCTCTCTGCTGAGATTACTTGCAATAATTCAACAACCATCTTGACTGATCAATTAGGAAAATAAAACAGCTCTCAAGGTTTCTAACAAATCACAATGAAATTCATATAATTTCTGCACAACTGGAGTGAGAGTAGAAAGACTATTTTCCAATGATTATTTTAAAATGCATTCATTGTATCTTTTGTTACTATCAGTATGTTCCAAATCAAAATGCATCTTTTACTCAGTTTTTTCCATATCTATATGTAATTTATCTCATCTGGTACCTATACACTTCAACTTTGCTGGTGCCACAGAACGTGGTGCTAATGGAAGTGTGCACACAGACTGAAGGTGCTCCTGGGGTTTGCTGCCTCTGAATACAGAGTAAGATGATTCAGAGGCCATCAAAATTAACTGAACCTGCCCAGTACTACAACCAGGGGATGTGAAAGAAAGGTGTTTGCATAGGTAAGTTTTCCACAGACTTGAGGGAAAAGGGGGAGAAAATAATGCAAGTTGTTTGTAGGGTTTTTTGTGGTTTTTGTTTGGGTGGGTTTTTTTCATTTGTTTGTGGTTTTTGGTAGGTTTTGTTGGCATGTAGTTTTTTGTTTGTTTGTTTGTTTTGCAGGGGCAGGGGAAGGGAGCAGTGTTTGAGGTTTTCTGTTGGTTTGTTTTAAACTGGAAGTCCAGCCTTTCATTGATAGCCTGAATAAGTGTCCCTGAATTATGAAAAGCCAGGAAAGCAACGAGGGGAAAGTAAAATCCATCCCACCCCCAACTCAGGCTGATCTCAGTTAGTCAAAACTGTGTAATTTACTACAAGGCGTAAAGACATCAGATAGGTTACAGAAATGTTCTCACAACATAAAAAAATGCACTTCACATTAAAATTGCCTGATAAGGCTTATGAGATGACTTCTCTCTTTTCAGTAGCTATGCAACATACCTATTGGACCAGTTAAATCTAAAACTGTGGCAAAACCAGACCTATTCTACTGCATTGCTACACAGCCATAAGTCAAAAAATAACACTTAAAAATCTAGTTTAAGGTGCCACAGAACCGATACAGAAAGCATCAAAATGTGTTGTGTTCTCAAAAGTCTAGCATAAATCAAAGACTCTATCTATCTTCTTAAAAAAATTAATTCTCTTTATGCTAATGAACTATCCCAACGTAGTGGTTTGTTACCATGAGATAAAAATCTGTACTAGTGCAGAAGCATGTGACAATGCAAACAGAAGGTATCTCCAGCATTGCATAAGTAGGTAATCTGATGCACACCGACAGCTGTGGATCTGGGGCAAAGGTTCACTCACCAGAAATTCCACGATACATTTTACCTAGTTTCTGCATTAACTCTGGAGTGTCAGGCTATTTCTACAAGGCATTATTATATTCAGATTTCAATACCTTGGGTTTTTAAAAATCTTATGCTTAACATACAAATATAATGAGGGCATGTGGAAAGTAAATCTCAAATCACAACATTCTCCTCACGGACAAGAGCTCAGGAGAAGAGAGAATGAGAGGAAACTCCTGGGTCACCAAGTAACATTTACTGCCATTAAAGAAGATAACCAAGAGTAATCCTTTTCATACATTTAAATAACCACCACGTAAGGTTAGCTGAATCTTTTTACTCCTCAACATTCAGAAAGATACTGTGCTTGAATTCTGCTGTTTAGACCATTCTTCTCTCTACCTGAGCCCTGGATTTATTCCCAACCTGTTTGCAGTAGCTTCTTCTTTTGCCAATACTGTTTCAGCCTGTACATCTCTCTTACAGAACCTGTATTTTCTCAAAGATAGGCACGGTATTTCAATTTTTTTATCAATAATTTGATTGGTGGTATCAATACTCTAATATCTTAGTCATAGTATCTCTGATGAAATAGCTCAGTTTCAGTTGCTTTTCTTTCTGAATACACGTATGTTGAAATTCTATTACTTCATGTACATTTCAGTTGCATTGCTTGACACTTTGATGATTTAGGAACTTCCTAGGTTAATTGGGCCCAGAAGAGATGAGAGAGCAAAAAAACAGTAACAGAGGAAAAAAATCAAAACAACACACACATAACATGGCATAGTATTCTTACAGCTTCTGAAAGCTGATTTTTATTTAAAAAATAAAGGGATAATAGCTTACATGTATTTTTCAATTACTTCTTACCATTTTACACAGTTACAAAAAGAAATAAAATGGAAGCATTTTTTTCTTTGAATGAAACTAGAATCTGTAGCAAAAAAATTAATTATATCTGCTTAGTAATTAAAGTTTCCTCAAACCTTAAAATGCTAGAGCTAAATTATGTACATACATCAGGTGAAGCCTTCCAGTTCATCTTCAGTAGCAAGGGCTTATTGAATGCCTTCCTCCTCACCAGAAAAACAAATAGACAAAACCCAAGAGCGACAACCAACCCCATAAAAAGTTCAAACCCAAAAGCAGAGAGCTTTTTGTTAAACAGGTGTGACCATCCCCACCAATGTAGTTATATTACCACAAACTGATTTCCAAAGAAAAAGAAAACAATGTAAGCCTAATATCCCTGACAACCCATCTAGTTAAAGTAAGGAAAAAAACTAATACAGGATTCCCAGCAGAGACTGTACTAGGAGAGCCCTCTCTCACTGCAGGCTTGTCAGCAAAGTACTCTGATTTTATGGGGAATCTTCCCTTCTGAGAGAGAATTCTCAGAATTCTACCTCGCTTTGTGAGAAAGTAAAAACAATCAAGAAAATAAGGGTTTAAAGAAATAATTGCTGCAGAAAGATAGGCTTCATTTGTTGAAATATTGGGAAATGCCAATTATGTCATTATCTTCTGCACTACACAAAGCAAACCCTGCAATCAATACTGGTCTCACATGCCATGTGGCAACTGCACTTCATTTTGCCATCTGTCCTTAAGAAAAGAACAAACATCTGCAGGATTAAAAGCACTAAACAAGCCAGTAAAAATGGTACTGTGTAGTATTCACAAGAGGAGGATGCAGTGGAAAGGTATGCAGTACCACGACAATTTGAGTGATAACATAATTAATTTTTTATGATGGTGACAATGTGCTATCATTATTTCCTGTATGACTAATATTAAATTTCAAACTTTTTCTTGTACAAAATAAACGATATATTAAAAAGCACATCAGCAAGCATTCATGAATTTTAATCAGCAGATACACTGCCCACAAAATAGCTTTGCTACAAAGCACTTCCCTCAGCTGCTGTTTTCATTAAAGGCTCGTTTCACTAAAACTCCACTCCTGAAGATTCAGTTGTCATACATCTTGGGCAATGTACTCATTTTTACTGTGCTTTTCACTCTGATGAGCTCTTTTTTCCCCTCAAGATGGGCTGGAAATTCCAAAGCCCTCATTCTTTCTTAATCAAGTGATTACATGAATCCCTAAAAGGTTTATTTTTGCTTCAAAATAGTTTTCACTATTATGGACAGTTTGATATGCGAGTGCTGACTCCTCTTAGTTACACCAAATCAAAATGTAAGCCACTCCAAGTTCTGCAGATTTTGTTCATGAAGAAAATGTGAACCAGGAGAAAGATTATAAAAACAGTTTGTGACAGAGAGCAACTGGGTCACTGATAGGTTAAACTTGATACAAGACTAAATTAACTGTCAGTTACTGTAGGCACTACATGATTAATCAATCAGAGAACATTCTAAGGGAAAGTAGCATTATAGCTCCCCAAAAGCATTGAAAAAGCCAGAAAAGGCACTGGCTAATACACAGTCCTGTGAAAGGTGCAGCTCTTCAAGGCTGTTTCTGAATATTTTGTTCTGTTTAACCGAGAAAGTTTTTCAAATAATCACTTCAAGACAAAGGAAAAAAAAAAAAACAACAAAAAAACCCAAAACGCAGAGTAGCTGAATGCACACTACTTCCTGCTGAGTAGAAACATCTTTAAGTTTTGGCAACAGGCAGCTGTAATCCTGACCATCCCTATTAACCTTCTGGAACATGCTGAACTTGTAACAAAGAAGCAAACATTTGTGGGTTTATGTGAAGGGCTAGCAAAGTGAGAGTGAAAAGAACCTGAGTATATTTTCCCCTAGATTGTTTTACTTGCAGAGTTTACCATGGAATTATTCAATACCTCCATACCTACTACTAAGCCAGACTACAAATCAATAAAGCATAGAGAAGGAAACATAGAATTAACAAGGAGGACTTTTGAGTCTCAGCCTTAAAACCAAACCTGAAATAGCCAGTTCACGAACGCCTCCTAAATGAGAAGTATATTACAAAATTAAGCTGTTTACAAATATCTTTCCCCGCCAGTCAGAATAACTTGCTCCGTGTTCCCAGGTTCACTTTTCCTTCATTCTAACAACGTTTGGGAAGGAGCACTCTCTAAGCCCGCGGAGCCTTCCCAGGCTGCAGAGCGCCCCGGCGTTACTCACAGTGTTGCTTGGGCACTATGAGCTTCATGCGTGCGGCGGGGAGGCGGCGAGGCGGGCAGGACCCTGGGCACCGCCCGACGCGCTGCTGGGCGAGGAGCGGCC
>VXBR01000869.1:792864-808069 GCA_013400215.1 Cisticola juncidis
GGGCCGGCGGGGCACGGGCACCCGCACGCCGCCCCCGCCACAGCCGGGCCGTGCGCGCTGAGCGGGCTCCCCTGGCACCGGCCGCGGTGTCGTGTTCGCTCCGGCGTACCCGGGCGCACACCCCGTGAACCGAGGTAGCTGTGTCTAGGAGGCCTCGGTGCGTGCGCTCACGGGTACGCCTTGTACCTGACTCAGTTCCTTATGCATCGGCAGGAACGTTCAAGTTTTTGTCTACATTCTCACGTGTCACTCAACAGCTTAGAGGCACTAGTGTGACCTTGAACGTGTTTGACCTCATGCTTTTTTAGGATCTTGGCTTTCCCTGCACAGCACTGATAATCTTGTGACTGTGATTTATTCTCTGACCGCTGAGATATCCAAGTGTAAAAATGCATTTTCTGAATGGAAGATATCAAATATTAAGTGAAGATAAAACTGTGATCTGTGCTGTGGTGTCATGTATACTTGAAAAGAAACACTAATTGAATTTTGCTCTGAACATAAAGGTCATTTCTTTATACAAACTGCCAGTCACTCTACACATGGTTGTCCTTTAAGTAAAAACAGGTCTCATAATGACTCCTCCTTACACCTAGAATTAGTATAAGACATGGGGCCCCCACGGTAGAACACACACAAAAAAATGAAGAGCTACTATAACTGCCTCCAGAAAGGGATACTGCATTAAGAAATGGCTTCTTGAGAGGTAATGTGGCATTCTCTCCACTTCTTGGCTGGGACCAGTACATTCTGCTTAGGTAACTGTGAGCAAGCAACAGAAAAACAGGCACACCAAGTTGGGAAAATGAAGAAAGAGTGTTTGAGAACAAAGTAAAATTTTCTTCCTAAAAGCCTGCAAGTAATATTATGAAGATAATTTAAATACTTTGAGTTTTCGTAATATTCTTATGCATAAGCACTTGTAATTGCCAGCCCAAAAGCAGTTGCCCTGAAGAGGACAAGAAGGAAGACAGACTACAAATATTTACTGCTACATGGCTTAGTGCTTCCAAAACCATGACATTCCTTGTGAAGTCCCTTACTTACCTGATCATGTTTGAACTACACTGCAGAAGGCTGCTTCCTGGACTGGCACAGACCCTCGTGTCATCTGATGGCAGCTGGCTGGGTACACTTTAAGAAATTGTCAAGTCCAACCTCTTAGGGCATGAGGAATCCTTGCTACTGTCCCCAGCTGGTAACAGTTGTCCCTTCTCGTCCCTGATGCATAAACTGACTGCTCATACAGCCAGCCCAATTTGGAACAGGAGATCAAACCTGTTTTTCTCTGCACTTGCTGGGAGCAGACATATGAGCAGTTACTGTGTCTCAGCTGAAAGGTGGTAACTTTTTACCTTACTCCATCAAAAGCAAGAACACCTTTAATTGCACACTTAAATTTCCTTGTGGTAGCAGAACAGTTCTTCCACTGACTCATGGGAATACTGGTCTCAAGTACTGTGTCCAATTTTAGGCTTCTAAAAACTTTTGGAACAACTAACATAATGAAATGAAAACATCAAGTTTTAGTCTATGAAATGAATGAGTTCAAAGGGTACACATTCTGGGACAGGTAGCAGCAAAGGAAATCATCACAATTGTTGAGAAATAAAATTCCTAAGTGGCAACTGCAGGAAGGGAAATTTACTTTACACTGGAGGCAGACATTTCCTAGCATGAAGTTACATAAGGATTAGAGTGAACTAAGAAGACTTAGCTGTTCATTGCTGGCAAGATTTTAGGAGAAGCTAAGTATCTGTGGATGAAGGGTTTAAGTAGAACCAATCCAGACTTGAAGCAAGGAGAAGGCACCTTTCTGAAGTTCCTTCCAATCCTTTATTTCTAATTAAGTATTTCCCTAACATTTTGCACAATTATGCCACAGATAGAAGTGGACTGGAACACATAAAATCTGTAAATGAAGTCACGGCATGTATTACAAGTGAAGCTTCCAACACCGTGGCGCAACTAAAGTAAATTTTACCCCTTCCTTTTACCATAGCTTTCTAAACAAACCCTGTTTGCCCATTCAGTTTCCAGTTAAACTTGTAAACCAATCTAAATAGAATTTAGGTGCAATGTTGACAAACTAAGTCAAGGATGATTTAAGTTCTTTCAAAATTAACGTTTACTAAGTATTTCTGTCCTTCCTCTTCAGCTGAAGCAGGTGGAAGCTCCTAGATAATATTTTAAAATATTTTCAATATATCTTACCGTAAACCAGCAATCTGGTGGGAAAAGGACTACAAACACATTGTATGCTGAACAATCCAGGACACGAATGACCTTGCATCACTGAACAAGTCTGCTATACTGACTCATTGCATTACACATTCGCACAGCAAACACTTCATGGATTATTCCATACCCGTCTGTGCTTCAGACACTCATCTTTCTCCCACCTCTTTTTATTTGTTTATAAACACAGAGGGCAACTTTGTAATTCTCTATAATGCTGTCAGTTTCAGCAAACTAATGACTCTGTTGCAGTTAAGATAATTTGCCATAGATCAAAAGTGCTGTGCTCCAAGTGTTACAGTTTCAAAACCAATGGAACTGGGAAAACAAACAAAACACAAACAAACAACACCACCCTTTCAGGTATATTATCATCAGGCAACCTGGCTTGAAATTTTTTAGGAACCTCTGAGAGATGTATCTCCCTCCTTCCTTCCATGGGACTCCTATATCCATGGTCTAAGGTTAAGCTAAAATAAGTACCAAGCATGTGCAGTCCACATGTAAATCTGTTCTCCAAAAACAACAACAAAAAATCTTACAGAGTAGCAGTGGTGTTATTCTAATTCAAAGCCAACCAGCTATAAAGGTTTGGCCATATTTGGAGAGAAGTGGTAATGAGACACATGTACAATCTTCTCAAAGTATACAGACTGTTTTACACAATGCAAAGAATGTAAGGCAAGAGACTTCTTCTACAGCTGCCTGAGGAGTTTTATCCATGCTGTTGCTGGCACTCTGCCATTCCTGTTTATATTTCTATTCAAATTATTTCCATGTTTATCCAATTTCTATACTGCAGGCCAGTTATACTAGTTCTTACTCTTTTTTTTCTCTTTGAAATAAAGCAAATGCAGTAAAGCAGAATAAATTAACTATTTACAACATTCCTCACAAAAAAAGGTTCTGTTGATTTGTTTTAGGTATATTCACATATTGCATATATCAAATAGAGAGTGCCAAGTCTAAGAGTCTGGTTATTTCCTCTCAATTTCTCTTCAGAACTGTAAAAAACTCATACTGTTTTGGTGTATGCAGGACCTTTGGCAGACAAATGTTTTTTTCAAGTTCTTTTTCTCATAAATTGCAGAGCTAGAAGACCAACAGTCAAACATAACTATATAATGAGAAGTGATAGATGTGTAATCAAATGCAACAAAACAACTCTAAAACTGTGTAAAATTCGTATCTGGAAAGTGCAGTGTCAGAGTATTTAAAAATGGACGTAAAGACCTCTGGAATTATTGGTGTGACTCAGGAAAGCTAAGGAAGTTTTACTATCAGCTAGCTCACATGAGAATTCTGCTCCCCCTAAACACTAATGCATCCAAGAGGGGAAACTGATTGCAGATGACAGAGGAAATGAATGGCATAAATTTAGTTATATGCCTAAATATTTGTCAGATTGAGGCCAAGAAAGATGATATTGAGAGCATCAGTTCCTTCCCTTTTCACCCACCTATTAGTCCAGGCTTCTTTCCATTATGCCTTCTGTGGCACTTAAAGAAAACCTGTTGATGTTATGAAGAAAAGCCCTGCACAGAGGGGAAGCTCATCTCCCCCTCACTTTCATCAAGTAAGAGAAACATGGAAAAAGGCACTCTGTCTAAGCAGGAACGCTGCTTTGGCAGTCTGAATAGCCCTGAGGAGGAATGTTCTTTCTCTTTGTTGATGACAAATAGGGCATAGATAGATCTTCTAGTCCAAGTGCCAAGCTCAGTGGCCAGGCAAGGCAGCATGAATGCCACCTGCAATGCTGTCTGGACTAGGACACAGAATTGTCTGGGGTGAAAGGGACCTTAAATACCACTTAGTTCCAACTCTCCCGCCACATAGAGGGATGCCACCCACCAGGTCAGGTTAATCAGGGCACCATCCAATGTGGCCTTGAACCCTCCCAGGAATGGGGCACCCACAACTTGTCTGGACAACCTTTTCCAGTGCCCCACTATGCTCTGAGTAGAGAATTTCTACCTAACAACATCTAATGTAAATCTCTGCTCTGTTTGCCTTGTCCAGTCACTATCTGTCTGTGTAACAGACTTGACTTACACATCTAATAACAACAGCCAAGACTAGGGAATGAGTCAGAGAAGGGTACAGAGGTGTAGGCTGGTCTTACCATCATGCCCATTCCTGTGGCCAGACTTTGCAGTGGTCCAAGTGGTTTCTACAGTTCTCCTCTGGCAGTTCTGAGGTGAGATATGGGATTGTGGTTGCTGTCTTTCATCCCAACTGAAAAAAAGCATGCAGCAGTCACAAAGCAGTGATAACCTTTTCTCTCTAAAGCCTTCTCTGCCAATAGCTCTGTTGCTATGTCCAACTAGACAATTATAACTTAGTTTACACTCAACTCTCTCCAACTTTAACTGGCAGTTAAAGAGCTGTTGGTGCTCCTCTTTTACAGGAACAAAAAATTTAAGTGCAAACCCTCCTCATATTAGTAGCATTTAGGGTCCTTGATTATGAGTACCAGACAGTGAAGATAAAATAGCTGTTGTAAGTGAATAATATTTTTTCCATGCCATAGTTTCTATTCTGCAGAGAATTTCTTTTTTAAAAAGAAAACAAACAGGTAATGGATTCAAACTCTTAGGTATGTAAAAAAGCTAAAAACCTCATTTCCAATGCACTCTCCTTTGCCCCATAAAGTCTACTTTGTAACCAAGTATTTGGCTCAGTGTACTACTGCTTATCTTTAACTATCAAACTTAAATATACAAAATGTGATTGGAAATCATGCAAGTTCACAACCCAGTGATTGAGAAATAACGTTCATCATAATAATAAAAAAAATGTAACAAGTGGCAGAGCACTTAGTAGAAAAAACAATGGCCTTTGCTCCTGACTGCTCCCCCAGACAATTATCCTCATGTATAGGATAAAACATACTGGTTTTGCTCAGCCTGAATGTCTTCTCTTTCTTTTCAACTCAGCATTTTCATATGGTCCTTCACAATGCAATCAGGAGGTTAGTGATAGTTTCAAAACAAGCACTTTGAAAGAAGTGCCAAGTACAAGAGACAGCCTCTTCCTTATTCAGCACTGCCATATCTAAAGAGGAGGAGAAACTGGTTCTCCTATCAATAGTCAGCTGCACAAGAGACTTTTTACTTGCATTGGTCTGGTATTTCCAGAGCTTAAATGCTGACATGAAATTTCCATGGATATTAATAATAATGAATCAGGCAAAAGCAGGGAACCTGACTTCCTGTGCCTGTGTTTGGAGGAGATAAAAAGGTATTTCTTTAAACTATTCTAGCTGCACACACATACCTCCAATGCAGACAGAATGGCTTACTCCTCTATCTCAGGAGGGAACACACAGTGTCCATCAGTGCTTAGAAAGGACACAGAGGTTTAAATTTCCTTCTTTTAAACTAGCCAAGAGATGGGAATCAATGTAAAATGGAAACACACCACACCATTAGTATTTCTGCAGTAGCAAGGAAGCATATGTCTTCAAGGAAGCACAGCAAGGAACGAACATTTAAGCACAGGGTTTAAGTCCAAACACCACAATGCACCTGGAGCTAAAAATTTAGTAGAATATGTGCTTTCAGACAGATAAACCAAAGGTCTGTTTAAGCTAAAAAAAATTAGTATATGCTAATATTTTTAAAAATACCTTTTAAATCCATGTTTGCAAAGAATGGGAGTCTTGTGTAGGAAGGAGCTACGCTGCAAATGACAAATCTGTCTTTAAATGCTCCAACTATTGTTAACAAAGAAGGGAAACAATCTTATACTAGCATTGGGTGGGTTAGCCATACTTATATCTTTTGAATATTTCTGGAGCCATTGACTTTACCTTAAAGTAAACATCTTCTGTGCTGTGCATTTTATTATGTTCAAGAGGCAAATTTAGAGCTTTCAGGTTTTCACAAGGGCAATATAAACTATGTATACACTGAAAAAAAAACCAGAACTAATTATAGACTTCTGTTGCTTTATTAAATACATTGTGAAAAAAACCCCTACCATTGAAAGCAACTTTCAGGGTCTCTCCTGCACAGGAGGCGATTTGTATTTCACTGCAGGGATCTTAGTGTCACCAAAATATTTGTTTTATTTTAATAAAACATATCTCATACAAACACACGCTTGGTATAGTGCGAATTTAATACTTAAAGATACCGAATGTGTGATCAAAACAAGTTCTTTGGATCAATTATTAACATGGAAGTGTCTAAGAAACATATGCCAAGTACCATGGAACACAAAAGATTTTGTATCTTGCAACATACAGTGTAACATCCTGGGATGTTACTTTAACACTCACATATAAAGCTCTGATTATACACATTTATTGTTCTTTTCAATCCAAAATGGTAAATCAGACTCCTTGATCTCATGAACACTGCTAACCAAACATATTGTATTTATCCTTAATTTTGACATGGATGTCAGATAAAGAAGCTACCATTTCTCCTGGTGCCAGTGACCTCACACATGGAATGAGAAAACAAGGGGGAACCAAACCAAAAATCAAAACCAAACAAACAAAAACCCAAAACACACACATGCACAAAAAGGAAAATAAAAAGACTGAGAACAAGCAGAACAAGCACACAGATCAGAAAGGAAGGTACACATACCACATCAAATAAAGGTATAAGAAAAATACTGATGCAGTGGTTATGAGGCATCAGTGTTCATGGACTGTCATAACATAATGCCCACAAATATGACATTAGTCTTCATCCACAGGCACAACTGCAATCTGATACAAGCTGAAATCGATGCGTGCAACCTAAAATTCTAAACAAAAAAAAGAGTTGTCTGTTTTATGATCTCCTTATCATCGACAGTTTTCAGACCTTAGATCCACCCAGCACATCTACAGACATACATAGACAAAGTCATTTTTGAAGAGGATTCATTCCCAAATTTTGAAGCAAATGTAAAGAGCACCAGTGAAGAATCATGACTATTTTCATAGGAACAGCAAAGACAAACAATTAATGAAAACATTAAGGAAAATAACTTTTCCTGCAGAGAGAAATCAGGCTGGAACCCTAATTTCAGTGAACTAGAAAGTCTGTGATTAAAACAAAAATCCCAAAAGTCACCACCCCTAATTACCAACCAAGTTGAGATTTGATTATAAGCAGATGGACTTCAGTCACAGCATAGACTGACATAGGGAAAAAAGGAAGAAAACATAACACAGTTCTGAATTTAAATAGTTTTCACCTACATAGTGCTCTGTGCACACAGATCTTCTAAACCTTTACAAACTCCGAATAACTGTTCTTCTCACCTTCCATTTAAAAAAAAAGCAACAATGCTAAAATAAAAAGTAGCAAGAGAACTGAGAAAGCACTTGCAGACAGGTCTAACTTCTAAAATGAAAGCTATATTTGGATCAGTTTGACCCAAACCAGAAATTTAAACATCCATGCCCCTCAACTGAAAAATTTAGTAGCAGAATTCCATAGTCATTCTCAGATTTTTAACTGAGAATTAAACTTTCATTTGCCTAGGCAGGGTCAGTGCTGAAATGGAAGCCAGAAAGGCTTCTATTTGAAAAACATCGGAATATCTTCATTTTCTCAAAAAAAAGAAAAAAATGGAAACAGGTTCAGTTCCCCAGAAGCTGTATTCTCAGGAAAACTGGCTATTAATCTAGCAGTGCACTAGGCAGCCTGATTAGCAGTCAGACTTACATTTCATCAGGTAGAGAACACGCTGTCTTCCACGCGGTATGGCAGTGTCCTGGAAATACTCCTCCTTCATGCTGCTTATTGGAAACAGGATCCATTTAAGTTTAAAAACCAAACAAACAAACTACCTTGCTTGTTGCAGCAAATTAATTCATCAGTATTAGCTTTCTTTGCTGAAAGTCCTTGAGCATATTAGAAACACACATTTTCACTGCACTGACATTTCTTGTTCTGCTTTAAAATTCAGTGAAAAGCTGCCTATTTATCTTTGCGTGTACATCCACCCAAGTCATGTCATCTGGCCATTAGCAGTGTGATCAAAGTTCCAGGCACACAGGTAATTGACCTCAAAGCATGGTGTTTGAAGTCCTTGTTTGACATGATTTGTGTTATTCTATGCGTCAATAATTATTTCATCCGGTGTCCACTACACTTACAATCAAATGAAAGAAAGAGAATACAAACTACTATTCAATACAGCTTGCTTAAGACACTCTCCTGTCTCACTACAGCAATCATTTCAGCTATACCAATGAATAGCCTACTTTCTGAGAATAAGGCTGTGTAGGTATCTGCAATAATTATGATTAGTTTCTAATGTTACTATAAACTTAAATTCTCAATTTAAAAATCATAGTTTAGAAACGTGAACATTTCAGTAAAATATGCCTGACTTTCCTTTTCATTGCTTCAGCTGAAAATCATTCAGAACTGTTGAAACAAAATTGTTTTCTATTTTCATTGCATGATGAACTCCCACCATAGAGGTAAAGTGGTTTCTTTAGACTGTGTGTACACCCAAGTGAAACTGGGCTCTCAGGAAACAGTGACACTGAATTTCAATATGAGTTAATAATAAAGAGGAAGAACAGAAACAAAGGGAACCAACGGAGTGGAAGGGGAAGATGAGTGACAGACTTGCCTGTTAAGAGGCCAGAAATCCCAAGTTTACAGTCTGGGTTCTCTTCCCATCATAGGCAGGCATCAGCTTTAGTTGTGGTTTCATCAGATCAGACTTGCACTGTGATAATACTTTAGACTGCAGCCAAGGAGGAGCAGGGAGGGCATGGAGAGAAAAAGAAACAAAACAGAGAGGATTACGGCTAACAGCCTGGAACTATATCCATCCTGAGCGGATATGGCATGAATCTTCCCACCAGCTCCAGATCAATATTCTCAATAATGATCATCAAATGATTTATTAAGAATCTGAAGTGAAAAGTTTAAGCAGAGAAATGCTCCTGTGATGAGGCTTTAACAAATCACCCCTCCTGGATGGAAAGAAATACATACCAGATTAGATTTTCCTTGTCCAAATACACTCCTGAGATTCTTGGTGACCATGGCTGCTTTAGACACCCTGAAGCCAGCTACACCATCCTACCTCAAAAGGAAAAAAAACCACATCAGATTGAAGGAATCTTCATGCGTAATATACCCTCAACCAGCACTGTGGCATGATTTGCAGGGTATAGCTACATTTGTTATACCCAAAATCACACCTCATGTTTAGTTGTAACAGCAACAGCCATAAAACTAAAGCATTTATTTCTGAGTCACTTGTCTTAGATAATTAGTTTGGCAAGAGCATGAGTCACCAAGTTAGAAATTAGTTACAGAATGACTCATTTTTAACATTACACTAATATTATCTTAAAAATAAAAAGGACTCCTCTCTTCAGCCAAAACTGTTAAATGTTTTGGTTCTTTTCATAATGCCAAATTGTGCTTTATATAGAATATCTGGATCAAATGTTGAAATAATTATTCCTCTTTATAATGCCTTTCACCAGAAGGATCTCACAGTATATTTTAAATGTGTTCTTCAGTGCATCCACATACACAATGAAGTGAGGCACTATGACAGTACTTGGCAACACTATACAAAGCACCTGACTGAAACTGCAGTCAGATCCTGTAATTTATTTAAACAAGACAGGAAAATTCAGATGCACAAAACCAAATTAGCAACAATGGAATTTCACCATTTACTTCTCAGTTTTTGCAAAACAGGGTTTATTCTGACTACTGAGGGTCAGATCAGCCAGTACCTAGTAGCAGTCAACCTCTCAGTTTCTTCAGATTTCAGCTATGAGCAAAGTTTCAGTGAGGAAGCCTGACCTGTTTCAAAATTCTGCTTATCCTTGGCTGCAGCATGTTGTGACAACATCAAATTGAGAACAAGATGTTAAACTACCTTTGGAAATGCTCTTAAACTCTGCAAGTCCGGATATGCCCAAATGCTGCAATCCAGGCAGGCACCTGCACATTTGAGTCCTTGCTGAAGCATTGCCAAAGATGCAACTTTACAAACACTTTATCCCATCCAAGACTGCCTAACAGAAGAGAAGCAGCCCTGTCCTCCTGTCCCATCTGCATTTCTGCCTGCTCTTCTGCTGCCTCAGCATCTGTTTGGCCACACAGATCTATTGGCTGATTTGGCTAAAAATAATGGCAAAAAATGTGTAAAAAATGTAGCTGCTCATTAATCCACCCTTTGAGAAGCAACTGAGACTTCATGAGTTTTCATAGCCTTTCATCTGCTGGTCCACTTTGAGTGAAGAAGACTGTGTTCAGTCTTCAAGGACTGCAAGGAGCACTCTCGTTCATTTGCATGGCACAAATGCAGACTCTTCTATTCAGGACTATGAGTTTGCTCTTTGCAGGGCAGATGTCTAGCATGTATTAAGCTCTCTGCCTTTTGTTTGTTTTTCCTCCAGGATGGCCAATGCCCAGCTGGTAATACAGTAAAATGTAAACCCTGGCCATTTGCTATTGCCAAAGAATGATTATTTTGTCCTTTAAAGCTATGTCACTGATTAAGAAATTTGTTTTCTCAATGTTCTTTCCACACTCTTCTATCATGCTGTAGGATGGTTATGTTACCCAAAACTAGGCATTAATGGGATCTCTAAGCTAAGAGGCTAGCGAAGAAAGAAGGTTCCTCCAAAGGGTAATTTGGGTTATAATTACACAACTTAGCTGTACCATGTAGTTTAAGTCCACTTCAAGAATAGACCTGGATCCATTCTGAGTGTTTCTCAGCACAGGCTGTACAGGAAGCCCAAGATAAAACATCTGAAGGTCAGTGGTGTGACTTGCCAACTCCAATCACATCTTCACATGAGTTAGAGCAAAGTCCTGAGTGCCCAAAGCAAGGATGACGTTCCAAGGAAAGGTATACAATGTCAGGGAATGGCACTAATTCCTGAGATCAAGACAGATGATTGACATTTGGCAAGAATAAAAGAAACTCTGGCCTGGGTGTCAGAGCCAGCAAGATGAGTAATACTACACTATAACATAGCCTGCTCCTTGGCTGTAGCCCATGTTGGGCAGTAAACTTCTTGTTCTTGATTCTTTTCAAGGCACCTTCTATTTCTGAAATATAAAATTGTCCACTCCTCTGGCTTCTGCAGAGAACTTGCAGATGTTTGTACACACACACACCCCTTTACTGGAATTATTTCAGCTTCTTCACCTAAAAGCTATATATCTGATATATATTTAGAAGTATCTTGGCCAGTTTCCCTATTTCAGAATTGCATTACTCTACGTACAGATATGTACTGAAGTCACAATCCAATTTATTTATCTTGTTAAGCTTTTAGTAAGATGATAGAGTAACAATTGAGAAAGTAAATTTTAACAGAATGTCTTTGGTAAAATTTTCTTGGGCTGTTCAAAAGGTTCTGAGACCATTGGACAGCTATTTAGAGCCTGCATTTTACATAGCAGTACAAAACAACCCCTAGCAATATTCTTCAAAAAGTAATACTAAGGATTAAAGCTTGAATTTCTTACACCATGAAGAATTTCCACAAGCAGCTTGGATGTGAAATAAAATTTTTGAAACTTCAATTGAAATAAAATTCAAACATATGTTTCATTTTAGGAAAAGCCAACCCTGAGGTTTTACCTTCAAATTATAGTTACCCTTGTTGGTATTTATACAGCTCAGCAAATGATTGAAAAAGAATCAATAACATATGGGGAGAAAGAGAGTTTTACTAATAGGATTTGGAATGCACCTCCAGCCCTTAACCCAGAGCTAGCACACTGTCTGCAAATAAAATATACAAAAACAGGCAACATATCTGGGCTCAGACCTGGAAGGTAAAATCAAATTATGGAAATTTTTGCAGAACTTAGGCACAACTTTAGAAATAATAAAAAAAAGCAGGAGGTATTTCAAGGAACCAAACAAAAGTTGGATGCACAGTTCAAATACTCTTCATGAAATATAAGCAACATACATTTAAAAAAATCTCTGTAAGCAGAGACTGGACTGTATCTTCTGTATCAACAATACAACTCCATTTTTATGACAAGGGGTTAAAAGAATTTGTAATCCAGAGGAAAATTAAGATCCAGACTATGGGAAAACAGTGCCAAAGCTCATCCTGATTTACTCTAAGTCCAGTATTCAATTTATTATTCCACCTGTAGAGCCATTTCTATGAGCATGTCCTGAGGTATCAGTATAACACTGACTAGAAGAAAAGAATATTAACCATCTATTCAATAGCAGCCATCAGCCTTCCTGCTCATGGATTCTCTGTCAAGATTTCCACTTATCTGATTACCAGTAACTCAAAAATGCCTCATTTACAGGACTTAACCCCAACGGGTTCTGACCCACAACTTGCCTAGCTGTGCTGGTGCTCATTTACTGGGGCACCACACAAATGCCCCACCAACTATATTTAGCTATGGAAAAGCCCCTGTTCCCCCAGGGCAAAGCCTTCCAAGCCAGGGAGCACCCATGAGACTGAAGAAGTAGCTCATTGCTTAAAATCGATGAGAAAGGGAAACATACCTACACTGCTAAAGAAAAAAATGTGAATCAACAGCCTGTGAAGTTAGGAGTTCATAAAATCAGCTGTGTGTGCATTAGAAGCCTGAAGGCAACTGATGAGAGTGGGGCAATGAGGGTACAGGATGGGAAATGCATCCACCAGTCTGTACAAGTAACAGGATAAACAACACACACTGCCCTGAAAGATGGGAATTTAAAAGGGCTGGCAAGGCAGACTACCAGGAGGATTACACAATGCATCACTTTCCTCCAAGACATCTATCTCTGTGGCAAGGAACAGGAGTGCTCCTGCCAGTCAGCTCCAAATGACCCCTGCAGAAGGACTTGGCCTGCACCCAGCTGAAAGGCAGTGCTGCCAGGGCACGGGGAAGCACAGCAGAACCAAGAGTGATGAGAGGAAACTCAAGTACTTGGTTAATTCCCTGGGGAAGGTGAGTTGAGTACAAAGAAACTGAAGCCAATTCTGGTTTGGCTGCTACTCAGATGTGCTGAAGGATGCTGGGGAATGTTGACTGTGTCTCTAATTACTTCTGACAGCAACGTAAAAGCAAGGTGAGATATGCTGTCTCATAGGGCATCATCTTATCACTGTCACAAGTAGACTATCCACAACTTTTAGAGACAGAATCCTGTCTCTAATATAAGGAACATAAATTTCTAAGGGTAATGGTAACAGTTCTAACAAGTTCTTTATAAAAATCTTTTCTTCTTGTGAGTGCCAAACACACTACACAAGTTATACAGAATTTGAAAAGAAACATAATCAAATTTCAGGGGTGAATGAGTTACTGAATGCTATTTTAGCAGCAGATATTTTTGTTGCAACTGGTGTCCTTGCACAAACAATTTAAGAAGAATATTTTGGTAGGAAGCCATAAAGCTTATTTACATAGATGGAGTTTCATCATCTCCCACTCCAGAGCAGGCTGGATTGGTTAGGCTGACCTAATGTTTTGTTGAGCGTGGTTTGCGTGAGGCTGGGAACACATGTCAGACTGGGCTGAGTCTGCCCTTTCCATATCCTGATGGGAGGAGTCCTTCCAGATTCCACTTTAATTTATGCAACATGTGCAGCATCATGAAAACCGTTTCAGAAAATGAAAATTTAAACAAAATCAAAATATTGCCTGCATAAGGAGCTTTGGCATGCCCCAACTTAGCAAGAATAATTTTCTGCAGGACATAGACCCCAACATTTTAGGAATATACCTTGCTAAGTATTCTGAAATCCTTGATTTTTCTTTCCAACAAGTAGAAGACAACAATGTTCATGTTTTCTCCCAGGAGCTGATTTTTCCCCTTATTTTGAGAGTCACTCTTAGTCCTTTCCTGGTATGAAAAAGATGATTTGGCATTAGGTAAGCTCAGTAGTTCATATTCTGTTTAAGATAGAAACCAAAATAATTTTTAAAAGGTTAGCCACAGTCTTACAGCATGATTTCAAGAACTTTTCAGCTTTGCTAGCAAACAATTTCAAATTCAACATTGCATCATTTTCTGCTGTTAAAACAGACCAACTCTTACTACGTGGCCTACAACTGAACTGAAAACTTTTAGTATACCTCTTTTACTGATATGGCACAGTATGGCACAGCCTCTGTTTAAAGACAGACAGGATTTAATGTTAAAGAAAACCTCATGAAAGCAGCTGATCCAAAATCTGTGTAGAATTATTCCTTTACAGAATTGCTTGCTTTCACTGGCAGTCTTTTCTTGAAATTAAAAAACAACATTTGGTTTTGGCAGATTCTGACTACTTTCAAGTTACTTGTCCTTTTATTTCAATTCAAAACTGGCAGACATTTCTTATTAAGGTTGAAAAAATTTGTCTGCTTCTAAAGAGAAACTCATGGTGATTTTTGTTACCAAATTCTGTGCGTTTCCATACCCTGACATTCCAGAAACCAGTGATCTCATTGGTATTATGACATTGTTTTGAAAATAAAGCCAAAGAATTCTCTCATTGCTGATTAAGAAAATAAATGGCAATCATGCAAACCTGGCACCCAGCAATAATTTCTGCCTGGGGAAGGCTTTAAATACAGGTACCACAATAAGTGTCTTCCACAGGTGTCATTTGTCAGGACTGGAACCCAGGGTATGGCACAAGCGCATCCCGATCTCTAAACGGGTATTTATTTCCATGTTCAGCTGATCCCTGCTCTGGAACAAGACATCAGCAGGTCACTGGCCTCTTCCCTCTCACCACCTGCAGACAGTGATTACCCTGTTAATAAACAGACCGCGAAAGGCCTGTAA
Source organism: Cisticola juncidis (assembly GCA_013400215.1). Lineage (NCBI taxonomy): Eukaryota > Metazoa > Chordata > Aves > Passeriformes > Cisticolidae > Cisticola > Cisticola juncidis. Next base: position 807,847 of record VXBR01000869.1, read on the forward strand.
TCACCCAGAGCTCCGACAAGCTCCAACTTACACTCGTCTTTCTGCCGCATCCGAGATAGGCGAAGTCCGGACGTTGCAGGCAGGGGAGGGCAGGCCCGGCGGGGCCAGAGCGCCTTCCCGCGGCAGCCAAGGTCCCGCTGTCGCTGCGGGGCCAGGCGCTGGCGGCACCGCGGCCCCCGCAAAGCCCCGGCCCCCGCAAAGCTGCCCCGGGATGTCCGACCCA
>VXBR01000871.1:260-87197 GCA_013400215.1 Cisticola juncidis
AAGGAACTCATTCACTGCTTCCCAAGGGCAGGCAGGTGTTCAGCCATCTCTAGGGCCCCATCACATCTAACAGTGATTTGGGAAGACAAACCCCATCACTCCAACCATCCCCCCTTGCTCCTTCTTTCTGCCACCTTACACACTCAGCCATGATGCCATATGGTCTGGAATATCCCTCTGGTCAGCTTGGGTCACCTGTCCTGGCTGTGTCCCCTCCCAGCCTCCCATGCACACCAGTCTCCTCACACCAGTGTGGCAGCAGGAAAGCAGAAAAGGCCTTGGTTCTGTGCAAGCCCTGCTCAGCAGTAACAGAAACATCCCTGTATTATCATCACTGTGTTCAGCACAAATCCAAAACACTGCCCCATACCAGCCACTGGGAAGAAAATTAATTTTACCCCAGCTGAAGCCAGCAGATTTTCCACAGACATACAGAAAAGTTGTAGCTTTTGCCATGACCTTATATATATTATTTTTCCCACAGAAGCAGTGAGGAACTGTCCAAAACAGTCTAATTCATGTACACAATAAAACTGAAAGTGCAATTAACTTCACCAATATAAGAAATACAAGAGGAGTGAAGCAATCTTTCAAACCTCTACTTTTTCCTCATCTTTTATATCTGAAATATCTTCATGATGTGAGCAGTAGATGAAGATCAGATTAGATGCAGGTGTTACTGCTTACCATTATTCCCTATAAAGAAGAAACAATGATTTGAAAATATGTTAGAACTAAGTATTATTGTTGATAGACTTGTGGGAATATGATTGCTGCATCATTTTATGAACAGTATTCATGCTTATGGAAAAGCTGTGCTTATTGCTAGTTAATTACTTGGTTTTGCCTTGCTCACTCTAAAAACTGGGGGTAGAAATTCAGAAATAGTGAGATAGTCTGAGGGTCTAGGACCCATTTTTTCATCATCCTTTCACAAGAAATCCAAAATAGTAGCCATGCTGTGAAATTGGTACTCAGAGCAGAGTATCCTTTTTCCTGCTCTGCCTTCCTAGTGACACAAACTGCATTTCTTACCCAGTCCTCATGGTGAAGGTTTGGTCTCGTTTTGCATTCAGCCTCCAGTCACCACATTTTATGGTTTAACTGCTCTTCTGGGTGATCAATAAGCCTCTCTGTTGTAATCCCTTGGTGCAGCATCAAACAGGAGCAGTAAACAGGGCAGTTGGCTGTACCTGCTTTTTAGGTATCTCTCTCCATATTTCAGCACAAGCTTTATATCTTAAAACTTCTATATTTTAAGCTGCCATGTCACCTGTCTCATGTTTATCTCTTTCCCCATGGAGAACTCCATGATTAACTCTTTATTTTTTTCTTCTATCTTTGGTTTTGTGTAAAATATATGTATTTGTTAACTTTGCTGACCACTTAGGAAGGAAAAATGAAATATATTTGATAAATGTATTTAATGTGAGACATTTTTCAAAAAGCTGTCTGCAGTGTAAAACCAGTTGATGGCAATCAAATTTGAGATACTAAAATTCTGTGTATGCTCTTTGGAAGCATGTCACTATTACAGTTTCATATTTTATTCAAGACTGTTTGAGAAAGCATTTTAGCATACTTTTTATGTCATGTACAGTCCACTGTGATTACAGATGACTTTGCTTTTAAACTAATTTCATCTAAAAATGGCATAAATTTTGTTCAGGTCCTCAGGCCATTTCCCTAAAATACTAGATTTCAAGATTCAATACTTATTTGCATCTGCCTTTTTCTCTCAGTAGTTTTGCATGCACAATCTGGTTTTTCTTATTATTGGTTTCAAAGACTGAAAAAACCCCAAAACTAACATGGTTGCCCTGGTTGTCCTTAATTCCTCTCTGTTTCTTTTATAATGCTTTCATTATCTCAAAATTACTTGAAGAGCCAGAGAAAAGGAAAAAAAGATAAAAAAGCAGTGAGAAATAGCTCTCCATTCTAGCACACTATTTTGAAAACATGTTGGAAAATACTAAGGTTTTTTTCCTCTTCTATGTTTTAACTGTGTTTTATGACCAGGCTTTGGTCCCTTACAACAAGCAGAAATAGTTTTACACTTTTTAAGTTCCATCAGAGGTTCTGTTGAAGGCAACCATCAGTGGCTCCAGCTGTGGTATACTCAGTTCTTAGGACTGCAGATCATCTTTTCTTTCTACTCTACTGTCTGACATTTCTGGGAAGGGGCACAGTTTGCTAGATCAGGGTGCCTTTAACATCTCATTTTTTTTATTCCCTGCTTCTGCTTCTGTCCCTGTTCTGAGGTGCTGTTAGGGCTGGCTTTTGTGAGAGGGTCCAGGATTAATTCCAGGGTCAATTCAGTGCACAAAGTCAGGCTTAACTTCAGTTCTGTTATGAATATAGAATAGAGGCTGGCTGATCGGAGATTGAATGTAGGTGGGGAATTACTGGCTGTTGGGTATCTAGTAGAAAAATCTATGGTCCATGTGTCCTCAGCAGCAGTCTGTCAGAGAGAGGTTTATTGACAGGCCATATCCTGTTGGAGATTGGTGATTGTCCCTGCTGATTGGAGGTCCCATGGAGTTGGTGGTCACTGAACCAGGAGCTTCATGAGAATTTTTAATACCATCTTCACTGTATTTGTCCTCTGAGTGGGAAACCTACCTGTCCTCCTCCGTAGAGTATGAGATTCACTTTTGTTTTGGGCATCTTTTGCTGTGTAGAGAGAGACTTTGCAAGCAGGATGTGTGTAATTTCAGAATACACAGGTTTGTTTTATGGTGTAATACATGCAGTACATAACCAGGACTAATACTCTGCTAGGGGAGGTATTCCCATGGTCAGTATTCCCAGTGAGACATGGATGTGTCTTTACTGCCCAGGTTGTCATTAGTCATTTGAGGACAGGTCAGCCTTTGTCTTGGAATGGGTTCATCCATGACATTGCTGGGTTGCCACCTTCTGATTCTTTGTTTTCTTTCCATAGATTTTTTTATAGCTTTTCACTTTAGAACTTTTTTACTGAGTCCTTGAGTTGTTTCTTAGGTATTTTCTCACACCTTATTACTTTTCTCAGTAGAATCAATCCCAAGAAGTGATTCTCTGCTGTACCTAGTTAGACTCTGCATCACTGACAGCTACTTAAAGATTACATGTGCTTTGGAAGAAATTGCTGTTTATGCTCCCCACAAAATATCTTTCTTGAACTTAGTCTGTGTAAGACACTGACTTCCCTTCCTGGCCCTGTTTGGGTGTGTCTGTGTGACTGTCCTTGTTTAAACCTCCAGCTGGTATTTTCCCTCATTCATTTTTCTCTGATGTATTACCATGGTACCTAGGTGGGATTCTTTGTGTAGAGATGTAGATTTGCTTTGTGAAATTTCCAGCAGAAAGGAAGGAGTGGGATCCCTGCCTAATCCATGCACATGGCATTTTCTGATTGCTGAATCACCCTGGCTTGCCTCTCCCCTGTGGAACCATTCTGAAGGAGCAGTGTCCTCATGTTATAGCTGAGAGGAACAGGGTGTCATTGCATCAGCACAAATGATGTGGTCCAGGCCATATTTATCTCCAGACAGATGTGCTGACAAAATCAGTGAGTTGAGGCTGGTGGCATTCCTGAGTGTTGGTTTTCTCTGCTGTCAGCAAGGAAAACCTTAGAGAGCTCTCTAAAGCCACAGCACACCTGAGGCTGTTCTCACACAGGCAAAACCAGCAGGGAAAGTTCTGTGTCGTATTTTAAGGCACTCATGCCTTCTAATATAAAGAAGGACAAAACTTAAAGATTTTTCTTTGTACTTCTCTGCAATCTCTTCAGGCCATACATATTTTATATATGTTTGTTTGGCCTATCACATGCCCTCTTTTTACCTTTGAATTTTACTATGTTGTAGACAAATCTTGATATGTGTTTGCCTGGAATCCATTCTAGTGAAATAAGTTAAGGAAATGAAAGGCAGCACTGTAACAATAAGCAAATATTCTCTGTTACTGTTGTCTTGAAAACAGTCCTGTGAGTTGAAGGATTAGGACAGTACATTCCCTTGACTGGGTAAGGAAATGATTTATCTGTTTCAGCATGCTCTCCTGAGGTTACAAAAGAAGAGAAAAGAAAAAAATATATATTCAGGATGCAAAAAAAAAAAAAAAAAAAGAAGGGGAGACATCAGAAAGCCAGATTTCACATAGTCTCACGGAGATCCACATAACACTTCCTGTGTGGCTTTATCATGAAAAACAGATTTTTCAGGTTATAATTGCCTCACAGATTTTAGCTAGGCTGTGTAGTAGGTTTCCTTCAGAATATCATGATTTGTTACTGGATATCCAGAGTACAGTACTTCAGACCATTTAAACTATGCAAATCATCCACAAGGGAGGCTGTTATTTCACATTATCTTGGCCTATTTCTCTGTTTTAAAATATCTGCTCTGTTTTATAACTTGATAAGAAGTTCTCTCTTTCAACTTCAATAGAACTAGAAAACGAAAAGATGATTAATTTTGACTTAGAATAGCATACTGCTCCTAATCTAATTTGATAACAGCTGTGGATGGACAAGGTGGAGTCAGGATGTGCCCTTGAATAAGACAGAACTGTTTAATTCCTCCCCTCTTCCTGATTCTTGTTTTGAGCCTTCACCTGTTTGGGTAATAAACCCAGTGAAAACTCCAGAGATACAGATTTGTTTCAACCTGTAAATTACTCAGTAAATCTGTGTCTAGCTCTAAATTGGCTATAAAAAATTATCTGCACTAATCTTTTGTTTCCAGCAGCACATGCACAGTGAGGAAATTACCAGCAATACCAAGCAGTTATTTCTTGAGCAAATTAAGAGGCTTGATTTTCTAGATGTCTGTTTTATTTCCATTTTCCCTGTCCTCCTCTGCTCTTGGAGCAGTGACATCTTTGTCTCCCATTAATTCATCTGTGTGTGGAAGACACTTCCACATCCATGCTGGACCCCAAACATACAATGAAGGGTGGGTTTCCCTCCTGCCCTAAACTGGCTGCTTTGCTGACTGAAAACTAAAATTGTTGATTTTGCTGCAGCTTTTCTTCATTTGGGTTTCTAAGTTGACTTTTCGTATTTATCCTATTTTATAGTTCTGAGAAACATTGAAGGTATGTTGGAGATGTTTGTCTAAACTTGCTGAGAGGATAAAAGACTAAAAATGAAAGAAACAACAAAAAAACACCCCATCCTACTGGCATTGGTATTAACAGAAAAAATGTGGAAATTTGGAACAATTACAGAGGGGTTTTTTTCCTATAGAGGTTGAAAACAATTACAGAATTCTTGGAAATACTCCCTTAACATTTTAAAATGAGGAGGTGGGGTATGTGTGGGAAATAAATTGAACCTTTTCTGTAAGAACATTTCGAGACAGAAAATCATGATAAAATTTTAAGTTTTTCAAAAGTAGGTCTGAAGGTTTGGGGGAAAGAAGAGCTAGTTGACTTTCTCCTTTTTTATTTTTAATTACTGTATATTTTCCAGGAGAGAAGACAAGTTAAACTTACCTTAAGTTACTATCCAGGGCACAAATATTATTTTAAAGCATAAATGCTAGAAGGCATTATTGAAATGGATCTTTCAACTTTGATATTTTATGCCTTAAAAGTACTTGATAATTACACAGTTGAACTAATGTTCTTTTTTTCATATACTGAGTTTTTCTAGAACATTTTTGTCAAATGTTTTCACTGATTTTTTTTTTTTCTTTTAGTCAATGAAGAATGGGTGTCAAGTATAAGGCAGAAGCTAAGAGAAAGTAAAATTATATATATACATATATTCATGTAGTATACATTCAGTAGTTAAACAACAATTTTTACCCACAGTGGTAACAAAATTCTCAACATCGTTGTGCACTCTTTAAAGTCAGGGAACCATTAAGGTTTTTCTTAATGAGAATTTGGCTTGCAGAACATTGTGTACTTCAGCTTGATTTTAGAGGTCTGATTTCCCAAGTGTTAAGCACTTTCCAGATCTCTGATGGTCCCTGTTCTGACCCCTTTTTTCTCATTCCAAATAGCATGAGATGTCCTTAGAGTGCAGTGTGAGGAGTCACTGGGCACAGGTATTTAGAGGATAAGGGTAAGATGTTTTTGCAAACCCTTGGTACCCTCTGTTAAGTGCTGTGAGCAGCAGGATGTGCCTGGAATCTGTTTTGGAATTCTGTGCAATGTAGCTCAGACTCAGGTGTGTTACCCAGGAGTGTCTCTTATTTTATCTTGCATTTCTGCAAAACCCAACCACACAAGTCAAATTTATACAATCAGGTCATTCCATAATTGTCCTGCCAAACAATTAACTTGCTTGTACACATTTTCCACAGCTCTATGGATTCTTCTGTCTACTTTCTCTCCTCAGAGCTCTACAACCCTTCAACAGATACACATTTCTGTTGCTGTCTGAAAGTGTTCTGAGTTGCAATTATGTGAAAGCTTAATCTGAATTGCAGTCAGGAGCAAATTGAAAGAAGAGGGTGGGTTTTTAAAATTTTTTATTCATTATTTTAGTCACAAAGTTGTCAGGACTAGTTGTTTGATTCAGTTAGGAAAGCTGACACAGTGTTCTGGCCATGCAGATGTACATTTTCTCCTTCTTGGTGGAGTCTGTGTTGTCTGAGCTTTAGCCTTGCACTGGGTGTGATAGCTGGATCCAGCAGTTTTTACAAGGAGCAGAAAAGGTCCTGCTGAACAAGGAGGTTTAACATTTTAGAGGATCTGGTTCTCTCCCCTAAACATCCCATAATAAAGTTTATATACACCTAAAGAAAATGGTTGATTTTGTGGTAGGGTATGTGATTAATTGAAATGATAGCTGCTAGCAGTTGCATTCACAAGTGAGATTATTCATTAGAGGGAAAGATGCATTTGGGTTGTTCAGTCTTGGCGCAGTAGCATCTTTGAATCTGATGAATTCGGGTAGGTAAAACAATCCCCAGATGACAAAGATTTTAAATTTAAACATCTGCCTCACTTGCTCTGTAATTACAGGAAATTTAAGTGTGTATTTCAGGCATGTATTCTAACTGCTGTGGTGCAAATAGAGGTGGGATTATTTGTGTGGCTAATTGTTTTGATAAATACTTTAGTATGCCCATAATCTATATGTTCACCTCAAAATTATTTATTTCTCCTTGCTTGTAAGATATAACCAGGATCAATAATGCTGTAGCTCCAGTTCTTGCCAAATGGGGTCTTTAAAGCTATTCTCTGAAGGGGGGGATAATTTAATTAAAATGAACATCATATTCTTCATACTGTGCTGCTTTCATTCTTCCCTAGGTATTTTGTCATACTATTACTATGATTAACAAATTACTCAAAATATCTTTTTTATGGGAAAGATAATAAATTATTCACAGTCTCATTAAAAATGGATAGCTTTCAGTTACCAGGGGGAATTTGGATTCCCTGATTTACTTCTCAGTCACAAAGCCTGAATGATTAGGCAGGGCCTGTTTTGTTTTGATAAAGCCATTGGGACTGTACCTGCCTGAGTGTATTTGCAAAAAGAATGCATAGCACTGGAACCCCTTCTCTCTTCATATAAGTCTCAGCAAAAAAATTTCTTTCTCTTCTCTGCTTTTTATGATGCATGCAGGGTCTTACTTTCAGCTTTTGCAATATTTATGGGAAATCCTTCTTGTTTACCTAAAGATCAGGTTGATACCTTCAGTCATCAACATTAGTTACAATCTTGCATCTTACAGTAATATTTAGGTTTAAATAACAGTTATTTCTTTAGATGTATCTCTGTTACCAAGCTCAAAAAACCCACCCAAACCCAAACTAACATGGGAAAAAGAGAATGTGACACTTCTGCTGTGTTTGCTGTGTGTGAAAAACGAGGATGTGCTGTACAAAACCCAGCCTTTGCCTTTATTTCAGTGTGGTGCTTTTTCTGCCCATAAACCATAGTATTTAAGTCAACAGAGGGGATTTTGGTATTAAGTACTGAACATTTTGTGTGTTCTCAGAGAAATGCAGAACCAGGACTTACATTGTAAATACCTGAAAAGTGTTTGAGTCGTGACCTTTACTATAAGGAGTAATACCTCCTAACCACTGAAGCATGCAGCACAGAATTCTTCACTGAGCATCAAAGTTTATGTTAACAATGTACATAAGATGCTTTATTACACTCATAGTCGCTTGGTCTAGTATCATCTGCTGAGTGGAGGGAAATTAACCTTACTTCTTTGCACAATAATGGCATTTTTTGAGATGACAGCACATTTAAAGGGTCATGAGAGCATTGGAAGAGAGTTTTACTTTATCAGACTCATCTTGCTAGGACATTATTTTTACCAGGCAGTAGTTTATGTGCAAGGATTTTACTCTTTTTACTGTTAATATGCTACATTAGGTAAAACCTGTGTTTGCAAAAATAGTTAAAAACTCTGAAATTTAGGTGGGTAGTGAAAATGCACTGAACCTTAAGTACTTTCTGCATTCACATCATGTTAAGGTACTTAATAATTTTATTTTCACAAAGCTTCTCTTACATGAGAGAAGAAATTTTATTCATTTTAAGCCAGGGAAACATTGTTTTATAGGTGTAGTTGTAATAAAATTTTCTCCTACTAAAGCCATGGTTGTTTCAAAATAGAACCCAGAGGCTTGAAAGGTAAGCAGATCCTCTTTCTCATAGTCATTTGGTGAAGCACTGAGAAAATAAATCTTCCTACAATGTCCAAAAGGACACTTAGAATGAAAATTATCATCAAATTCTTTGAAAATTCACAATGTGACTCTTTGTTTCATCTCTTAATTGGAACTATTAACTGCCTCTTTAAGGTGTTAAGTTCAGTCTAGTTAACATGAGGGTTTTTTGTAATAGGTGAACTTAAAGAATGCAAAGCTTGTTTTTTGATTGCCTCATTTGCCTGCTTGTGCTACAAGAATGTTTTGTACACTGAGCTATAGTATTGCAACAATTTCTGATGTTGAATTGTCTTTTATCTGGTTTCTTCACAAGCACTGAAAATCCCTTATAAATTAAGTAATTTTCTCCTTCAGGAAGATACTAAGATAAAACAAAGGTTATATGCCCACAAAGATTGGTATCTATTAATTACAGGTAGCACTGCCTTTTTCACAGTGAGTGCCAGTAATTTCAGCTGATCCCTGAGGTTTGTTACCTTTTTTATTACCTTTGCTACATACAACCAGCAGACACCAAAACTTGAATTACATGCTGTAATTAGGCTAGTTTTTTCTAGCCATTGTATATAATTTTCTCTTTTCCATTAAATAGGAAAATAAGAAATCGATTGCTGAAAAGAACTGTTTTTCAGACCTGAGGGGACAACACGTTTTCTACATGCACAAACAAGCAAATCAGTTTTATTACACATAATAGCACATGGCACTAGACAATATAATAGCTTGTCAGTAGCTGTTGAGGAAATTTTGGATAACCCTTTCCAGCTTACTTTACATCCCTTCAAATGAAAAATCACAAGCTGCAGCCTGTTAATCTTTTCTTCTTACTGATTTAGCCCTTTTCTAAATCAAGAATCAACTTTTGTGATTTTTTTCTTTTTTTGATCTGCAGATTTACCCAATTCTCCAAACTCTGAATTAAGTGGAAATGCTTTTTTTCCCTGCTTTCTGATACCTGCACTTTTTGATACCAATCTTACTGAAATACAGGGGGTTTTGAAACTTCTTGAAGCCTATTTACTTCTTAAGTCCTTGTATTTGGTATACAATGTTAATTAGCCTGGGTTGCCTTCTGCAGTTGTTATTCATCCTTGCAATAAAAACATGTTTAAATGATTCAAGACTGAGAGTGAGAGATTCAGTGAGCCCAAATTACTTAACTGACCAAAGAGAATTTTGGCAGCAATTTATTTGTCCTAGCTCTCTCAAAAGCAGAATGCTGGTGATGAAGCATTCACTGTCACAGAAAAAGCAGGGACTGAAAACAAGTCAGTGTTATAAAGTAGACAAATTAAAAGTGAAACCTATTTTTAACAATGAGTTTAATTAACTCTCAGAACAATTCTCAATGGAACGTGGAGGATTCACTATCGCTGACAAGTTTTAAATCAAGTGGCTGAGGTTTTTTCTAATTAAATTCTCTTGTTCAAGAAGAGTTATTGAGAGTGAACCTTGATTTTTTCAAATGAGTTCTGAGAAATCCTATCTATTTAAGTCAAGTTAGGTGATCATAATGGCTGAAATGTTTTGCAGTGAAGAAAAGAAAAAAGATCTCTTCAGAGTTCTGGACAAGCAAATATGCTTTAAACGTGCTTTAAGAATTCAACCCAAAATGAAAAGAAACCAACTTTAAAGTTTCTGAATTAATATTTTCAGAATTTCCATTATATTATTTTTCTTATTCTTTTACTTCATCAGGATGAAGACAGGATCAAGAAGTCAAGTACCATTAATAATTACAAACTGCACAAGCTTTCTTTTTTTGCCATTGTAGCCTATTGTCTTTAAAGAATCAGCATCTTAAGTTTTTTGGTCATTAGTCTGTATAAAAAAGGAAGGATACCTAAAAACAAAAGTAAATTTTGATAGCCAGTATAGTCAATAAGAAAAACCTATAGATTGTAGGAAAATGAACTACTATTTTAAAATTCTTTTTTCTACTCTTCTCCAACACCTTGCTTCCGTGTATCAGAAAATAATTTTTTTTTTCCTTTAGGTTGATACCAAATGACAGTTTGTAAAGATTTGTTCCTTGTCATCTTTACAGACAGGATCTTTTTTTCCTTTGCCTTTTTTTCAGTTGGCACCTATGACAAACTGCTGTTGGGAAGTGCATTTGTCTCTACATTTGTTCAGTGTTTGACTGCAAATCACTTGTGCCTTGAGCTGCTTTAGAGACTAAACCATATGGAGAGGAAAAAAAGTCTTAGATTTGAAGGCTGGCAGCTTCTTGTTTTGACAGATTTAAAATGGATTTTCTCGATTGATTAAGTTACTTGCATGAAAATTTTCATTCCCAATCATCTCACCACAAGTTATTGTCAGAGGAAGTTTCAGTTACTGACCTAAAATGTCTCCTTTCTATTCCAGAAAGGTATTGTAGTTTTATCTACGGCTATATTTTAACTAAGTTTTAGAAAAGGATCAAAAATTATCAATTTTCTTCATTCCTGATCAAAAAAACCCCATGTCTCTTACTGTAAACTCAGTTTGTGCAAAACCATAAGTAAAAGGTACATTTTATACATTTGTTTTTGTATTTCTCATGTGAAAGTGAAGTAGTCTTGGCTCCCTAATTGTGGCTGATGGTTTCCCTTTCTGGATTCACACAGAGGTGCAGGATCTGCAGCAGCCACCCCTGTTAGAAACACTGCAGCTCCAATTACCATTGAGTCATCCAAAGCCTGTCTTCTGTGTGATTCACAATCATCCTGACACTGTCAAGTAATTTTGGTCCCTGATCCTTTCCAGAATATCTTAATATTAATTCCCTCTTTTAGGCTTAATTTTATTTGTTTTTTTAATCTGGTTCACTTCCTACGTTTGCTTCTAAACATTTTGTTCTTTTTCATGAGGCCCTCAAGTATATCCCTCTGTGTTAATCTCTGAATTTCAGAGGTCACCAGCTCATCTATTTATTGGATTTTTGGACTACTGATTACTGTTCACTCTAAATTACAGCTGTGGGGGAGATTTTAACCTTGTCCACACCACAGGAATCAATGCACAGTCCCCAGCCATGAGCTGCTAATTGTCCTTATGGATGGAAACTCATGCCACATTTCAATTGCCCCTCAGGTAACCAGGAGAATTGTAATAATTAGCATATTAACCACAGAAATTCAAGGAGTATAATATTGTGATGAATGAAATTTAAATGAAATTTAAATATGATCTGGAGCCATACGTGAGTCTGACAGGTGAGTAGCCATGTGTCACATTCACTGATCCAACATCTCCCAGATCTTTGTAGCAGGGTAAAATATTTTTGGATATTTCTAAACTGATGTATCCTACCATGGTAGGATAATGATTGAGTAGCAGGAGTGTGCATAACCAGCATGTGAGATCACACTGACAATAAAAGATGATACTGTGTAGACATGGGTATTTTCAGAGTTTGAAAAAATGGATTCTGTCAGAAATCATTACTTGTTAAAAAAAGAACAAGTCAATGTGAGTTACCAGTTTGTCCATAAAAATCAGAAATGTCTCTGAAGTAGAAAGGCACTTGACAGCTCAACAGTGTTTCTTGCTAGAGAATATTGCTGCTGGGTTTCTTCTGTATTTTCTCTAGGGACAAATTACTGTTCTGTGATAGTCTTGATAAACTCTGGAGCGGGTTTTGCAAGCCAATGAGAGCAGTCAGAACATAAGATGTGTATTCTATAAATTGTCATCCTAGAGGTATCATTTTGGCCTCTCTATGAGGCTACTGCAGTCAAGTCAGTACTCATTCCTAAAAATAAGATAAAGTCCAACAGCAGTGACAGCCAGGGTATTGTTTGGCTGCATTTTCTCCTGACCAAGGAAATAATCAAAATGACACCCTAATAAATAGAATAAAAAAAAAGAAGGGTCTTAGTCTGCTCTCAGGGATTTACTTTTCCTGAAAAGTAAAGTTTTAACGAATTGAGTCCTGCAACCTTGTTTTCAGAGCACAGGATTTTTATCTTTTCTTTTTCACTTTCATAAACCACAGGAAACATCTTGAATTCGTAACTGGCCTTAGGAAGAGAAGAATGCTTGGTTTAAGTACCAAGTTGTCTGTTGATGTTGTTAATGGCTTAGGCTATTTCTGTGTGAAGTCCACATCCTCTGAAGACATCAGCCCCTAGCTAAGCCCCAAATGCTTCAGGTACATTGCAGCTGTATCCTGGCTGACCTTTGAGTATTTTGCCTGTAAGGATAAGGATAAAGAACTTGAAAAACTGTGACTAGGAGTAAAGTTTCATTTAAGGGGCCAACTTTTAGAAGAGTCAAAGACTGAACCTGCAGCTCTAAAAACTGGTACTCTGCCTAGGGATTTTTAACAAAATAAAAGCATTTTCTTTTGTATTTTATTTGCTCTTCTTTGTAGGTAGGAGCTTGATATATATTCTCATTTAAGTCAGGTTTATTTTCAGATGGAATAATAAATGTAACTAATTTCTTCAGAATTTTGAAATCTGGAGATTATCTGCTTACAAGTGTCATGGTTTAAAATTGAGGCTGCCATTGCCACATGTTAGATTTTAGCAAGTTGCACACAAAACAGAGTGGGTCAAAAGGATACAGAAGTGGAGCAATAAAAATATTTCTCTAGTTCGATAGGCTAAGAAGAAGTTACTATTAATCCACTTACAATAATACTGCTTTTCATAGCTATGAAATACATGTAGCATATGGTGGGTTCTGTCATTCACTGAACTACTGCTTTATGACACAAGTCAAGTTAATGGGTAAACGTTACTTTTAAAGAGATATTCCTCTTACCATCTTTATCTATTTTCTTGAGTATGAGGAGACCCAAAAAATAAGTGCAGAAATCAATTCAGCCTTACTACAGGCACCTGTAAAACCTCAAATGATGAAGAGTGTACTTACCAGGATTTTGAAAATGCATAAATTGAGATATAAATGTATATGACTCAGAGTCACACTATTTCCAGTCCCTGCCTGCTGTATGAAGTGTGAGATGTCTTCTGAGTACTTGTAGCAAGCAGGGCCATTTTGGTTGTGTGTAACAAGTGGAAAGATGTAGTAGCACTGATGTCATTAGCGATTTCAACACTTTGCAGATTTTGATTAAAATCTGCCATAGCTTCAGAATTTGACTGTGCTTGCAGAGATCAGACTAAGATACATATATCTGTTAAATTTGAAGTGGAAGTAAAAACACATCTGTCAAATGTAATCAGATATTTGACATATGTCAGAAATTCAATTACATCTGAACTGAAGCAATTACAGTTTCCTTTCAGGCATGAACTTAAGACACTTTGGTGTATGTTTCAATCTAGAAAAAGATTAAGAAATAGAGAAGTTGTCATAGTCTTAATTCACTTGCTAGTACTTTATCTTAGGGTAACATGAACTTTTCTTAAGGGAGAAAGGACAAAGTTTGGTGGGGTTTTTTGTGGCTGGGCACTAAATTGAAAGTCACACTTGGTTAATAAGCATATGCCATTTCTTGTGTGACTCTTGCATTTTCAAAATGTGATTTTCTACTTTGTTGAGATTTTGGACAGGTTGTGTTTGTAGAGTGTTTTGTTATACACAGATCACAACTAAAGCACTGTAGCAGAGGGGCAAGAGAGGTTGAGTGGGTGTAGATTATCTGTTACCAAAGTAGAGAGTGTAAGATCCTCTTTTTAAAAATTATGGCCATCTTATCACTCAGCTCAGCACTCTCTATCCACACTGAGGTTATGGTCTTTCTTCTATATTAACTACTTATTAATTAATCTCTCTTGAGAATGTCAATTATCCTTACCAGTCTGCAGCACTAAAATGGGTATCTAGCTAAGGAAAGGAAAATTGACCTAACATAACTGAGTTTTTACTTTTCTGTTGTTTATTTTGTCACAAATAGAATCACTCAGACAAGAGGTGTGGTATTGCATCTTTTACAGTGCTGATTTGGAAGAGGTTTTGCATCTCTGACTTTGAGGTTTTTGCCTCCTGCTCTTGGTGACTGTGGATTTAGGACATTATTATGTTGCAGACCTTTAGATTTTGGATGCCAGGATGATCTACAGAGTTTTATCAACATAAAATTGTCATAAGGAAAATGAGGATGATAAAGAATTTTTGAAGACATGAACTGGTCAGAGGAGGATGGGGTAGATCTACCAACTGTCAGATTATTGGGGGGAAAAATGGATTTGGAAGGAGAAAGCAACAGAAACTGTCAGTACACCATGAAGTTTTAGAACAATGTTGGATCATAGGATGAATAGAAATCTTAATACTTTCATTTCTGATTATTCCTCACTCCTTACTCTTATTTCTTTGGCACTGCCCCTGCCAAATGAATTTAATTCAGTAGTCTGGCATTCTCCACACACCTCTGTCTGCCATGACTTCATTTTGCAAGTTACTGTCTATACATGTTACCCTTTTTCTGGTTCCCCAGGTGCTTGCTTTGTTCATTTTTCCATCCATATTGCTGAACTATTTCCTGGCTTTGCAATGATTTTCCTTCTTTGGTTCCTTGGGTGCTTGCTTTGTTCATTTTTCTATCCCTATTGCTGAACTATTTATTCCCTGGCTTGCAATGATTTTCCTTCTCTGACATTTGCCTTGCTCTGTACTGCTTGGTTCAGCCTTGCCTTCTTGCTGTTCTCATATCCTACATTGGGATGTGTCTTTCCTGATGTGTCACCCAAGTGGATCTCTGTAAAATGTAAAACCCCAATCCCATCACTCCAGCACCTCTGAAGGAAAATTGCAAAGGTATCCCATGGTGTCAAGACAAGTGCACAAGGTAATAGCAGAGATGTAAAATATAATTAAATGTGGCACCTATGTGAATGTTTGTCCAGTTTTTGTTTGATTTTTAGACAGGTCTGTAATACCTACCTGAATTCAAAGCTGCAGGTATCAGTGTTCAGAGGTGAGAGGGTTGATCTATGATAAATCAGTTTAGGATTTTACATGATTTTTTATCACTGCAGAAGATTATTATATCAAAATTTATAATCAGATGTGATTTGGAAGTAATGGAGACTTTGTTGTGAAATATATTACATGAAAATTTTATTTGGGGTTTAAAAAACTTTTTTATTTAGTCTCAATAAGAGAATGTGACTTTCATGATCTCTGGTACATGTGTATTTTTAAGTTTACTCAGATTTAGAGATCTTTAGTATGAATTTACTTGTTTTGGTTGCCAGCAGAGAAATGAATTATTGTACTTGGCAACATTTCTTCCTCAGTGTTTTTAACCATTGTAAGCATGGTTGTTACTGTGCTTCAACAACAAATAAATATAATAGGTGTTTCTGTCAAAATAATTGGTTTGATTCTTACTGTAAGCTATTAGTTAGAGATGGATAATTTTATAAATGGAAGGAAAACTTTATACTTGGCCTTTCAGACATGTTTCATTTAAAAACAAAATAAATTGCATTAAATGAAACAACATATTTAATTACTGAGCCCTGTTCTCAATCCATTTATTTTCATCTAAACAGCAAGTGTTTAACTTGTATCCATTATTTTGTACCAGAAAGAAATTATTCTAAATGAAAACTCTTGATTAAATAATCCAGAAAGTCTCTGCCAAAAGTATACAAAATTGTATTAACACAAGATCCATAAAATGGTGAACAAATCTTACAAACATGCTCTAATACATTTTATTGTGTGCTTATGGTAGTGATGTTGTGAAGCCTTTATTTGTGCTATGTCTTTCTTAAAGCAACTTACAAAGTTTTGATTAGCCATTTGTGAAATTGTTTATTAGCATCTGAGCTGCATATTCATGACTTAACTTTTACAAATAAGTAATTCATCAGGTCAGAGGGATTTTATTATTCTGTATAATACCAGAAAGGAGGGTGCAAAAAGGATGGAAGAAGGCTCTTTTCAGTGGTGCCCAATGACAGGCAACATGGAAATTCTCATCTGAGTAAAGGGAATTATTTTTGTCCTGTGATGGTGATTGAGCACTGGAACAGGTTGTCCAGAAAAATTACAGACTCTCCATCCTTGGAGATATCCAAAGCCTTTTTGGACATGATCCAGGGAGGTCACTCTGCTTGGAGAGAGGTGTTGGACTGTTTGTCTGTCAGAGGTGCCTTCCAACTCCAGATATTCTGGGATATTCTGAAGCTGCCAGAAGAAAGGGAAAAGACAGCTCTACCTCTTTGTAATTCATGGAGCAGAGAGTCCCCTAGAAATGCAATCATTGTGGACCATCTGTGAAAGGAACCTCTCTTGCATCCCACCTACAGAAATTAACTTTATTGAAGAAAGGAAAAGGGTGATCCAAGTATTAAAACATAGGCTGAGACAAATTTAATTTTTGGCATTTTGCATGGTTATTTTATTAGTTCTTATCTTTTCTTTGTATAGAACTTTAAATGAATTGAAGTGCATTATGTTCCATTTTATTTGTCCCAGACAAGATGCAAACAGGAGTACCTTGCTTCTTTGCCTTTAACTACACCCAAAATCTAATTATGTCAGTGTGATCTCTCGTTCTGCCTTTGTGCTTTGCCTTTGCAGGGTGCACTGTTTTTCATATCACCTGCAATTCACTTAGAAAAGTGTCTGTGTCTGGTTTTCCAAACAAGGATGCATTTTATATCAGTTCTTAAAAACAGAAACAGACAAAGCCTAGTGATCTATCATGACCTCAGAATTCCAGAAGCACAGAACTATTTAGGTGGTGAGGAACCTCTTGAGTTCATCTTGTCCATCTAAACCCTCCATGGCTCAAGCAGGGTGGTCTCCAGCAGATTGTCCAGGACAATGTTCAGTCGAGTTTTGAATATCTCCACAGATGGATGCTGTTGGCTGTTGTATGATGACTGCCAATTCAGAAAATTTTATTTACATTTACTCCTTGAGACTGAATAATTATAGTTCTGATGCAGCAAAACTAACACAGGCTGCTACGCTCACGTTTTTTTAATTAGAATCCTTGACGAGGGATTGTGATCATGTTTTAATGAAAGGGAATAAGAAATTCAAGCAGCCTCGTTGGAAGCACAAAAAAAACCAAACAAAAAAAACCCAACCAAAAAAAAAAAAAAAAAAAAAAACCAAAAACAAAAAAAAAAAAAAAAAAAAAGAAAGAAAAAAAGAAAAAGATGCAAACAAAAATGAACCCACCCTTAATAAGAGTCAAGGCACAAATGTTATCTGTTCTTTATTAAACTCTTGGTATTTAACAATGAACCACTTCTGGGAGAGTTGCTATAAAAGATCTTAGTTTTCATATGTAACCCAGGATTTTATCTCTTCCAGCAGATGAAAATAAATTAATACCTAGGCCTGACTTTTTTATGCATTTCGGATACTGGTGTGCCTGCAATATCTCACTCTTTACTCTCTGGTATCAATCCTCCTATTCTGGATGAGTTCCTTGAGAAGGAATTAGCAATAATTCCCCAGCAGCAGCTGCTGTATATGAATATTTTGGAGGTTGCCCTTTCCAGATTCCGAGGATAATAGGAGAAAACAGACCTAATTATACTGGGTTGACATTTACATGGCCAGTGCTAATTTTAGCAGAGCTGTCTGTGGGTTTAATCAAAATGCTGCTATAGTAATTTTAATGGAGAAACTATCAAGAAAACAAACAAACAAAAGTTCCTCCTCCTAAATGATTCTCCATGAGACTTCAACAAGATATTATGAACTCTGTCTCATCTCCCTTTTTCAATTAAAGGAGACTGAACTGTGTGCTCTTCTTCTGAGTAAAATCAATGGGAGGCACTCAGGTGCTAAAGAATTAAGAGCAGTGCATCAGGGAGATGCACTTGAACATCTAGAAAACCTACCTGCAAAGCACCTTACTAATATGAAAAATACATGGCTTTAGGCTAAAGTTCAATGGGAGGATGACATGTTGCAGGATATTTTGTTCCTTGCCATTACAATTTTACCACCATGGCACTGCCTGGTATGCTTGCTCTTAATGTTTTTTGTAATCTACTGTAGAGGCAAAAAATGAATCTTTACCCATTTGTATTCCTTCCAAATAACATCCCAGCTATGGGCATCCACTGCTGTTTTAATTTTAGCTCTCACAGTGCTGAGCTTTCCAGGGCTGACACAGAAGTTACACTGAACTCAACCACAGTATAGTGTCCCAAAGAATTGAAGCCAGGAATTTGAAATACCCTCATTTTGATTTATTATCTAATCCAGTTCTGAGTTCTAGGCTCCGTGCCTGAGGAGTCTTTCACAGAATCAGTGTTCTCCAGCAGCCTCTGGGGGGGTTAGAGGCAAGGCTTAACAAAAGGTTACCTAAAAATAAAAGGAGAGAGGATGCAGAGCTCCACACACTTCTTTGTAAAGCAGTTGACTCAAATTGCAGCCCTTGGTTTGAGTCAGGTCCCTTCAGTCTTTGAGGGGTCAGTGAGCTTACTCTGCTGAATTTAACTATTTCCTAATTGGCTGTGGGACAGTGAAAGAGGAGTGAGGTATTACCAAAATCTGGCCCAAAGCTTTTTACCAAATGTGATATACCTGTGTTCAGAAAAGGGACTTGCTGTGGATTTCTTACACAGAATTTGTGGATACTTGTTGCAGTAATATAATTACAAAAAGACAATCAATCAGCCATTGGTATTAGTTTTTGGTATCCCTGGCAGAGTAATTGGGGTCCAGGCAAATAGGAGCAAATAACACTGATTTTTATTGAAGTTATACATAGAGCAATTTTCTGTGTGCTAGCCCACATTCTCTAAATGGGAAAGAAAAAATAAAAGCAAATTATTTTTGCCATTAGGCTTATTTTATCTATCTTATTAACTAGCCAAAATCATAATTAAATAAATCTGTATTAGCAGTTAATGATCAGTTGGTGAGTTGACAGCTGCAGGCAAGCCTGATGATATAAAAATTACCATCATTATGAACAGCTTCTATTAAGAAGTTTTTTATTAAAAATGGGAATACAATCTGTTTCAACAGCAATATTATAAAATTTGTCTTTTCATGATCTTTAATAACCAATTTTCTCCAGAATGACCCAGAATGTTATCATATGGATTGCGTATTAAAATCTATTTGAAAAAACCAAGGGGCTCTGTTCTGTAACAGGCATAATTAAGGTACAGTTCAAAATATTTATGTAATGTATATAACTAGTTATGAGTTTATAGTCTGTTCTGTTTGCCATCTGTTGAAAGCTTTGCAGATGAAACTTGAGGATGTGCTGTAATGATCTTACAAAGTATTTACATTATTTTGGTATCCATGTATGTGTGGATTCAAGGCAATTTAATTGCAAATATATCCTGAAGTATACTTTTCTGTTTTAAAGATATTACATGCCTTTGTCTTAACTGTACCAGAGTAAGCCCAAAGTGGGCAAATCCCAGCAGAGCTGACTCTTCTCTCCCTGGGGCAGAACAGTGTGCAGTGCTGTAGTGGGTTTCTGATCCAGAGGGATGGATCCCAGTTCAGGTGTCTTCAGAAGTACTGCAACTATGCCTGATATCAGCTTATTTATTTCAGATACTGGATTAAAAATGGGTTCCTAATTTTAAAAGATTTTCACTTTGACCATGTGGTTGCCAACCATACACACATATATATAGTGTAACTTTAAATTTGGGTATAGGCTTCATAGATAATGCCTCAAAGATCTAAAGAAAAATCTTACATCTTTATCAAAATGAGAAAA
The DNA here is from genome assembly GCA_013400215.1 of Cisticola juncidis. Taxonomy (NCBI): domain Eukaryota; kingdom Metazoa; phylum Chordata; class Aves; order Passeriformes; family Cisticolidae; genus Cisticola; species Cisticola juncidis. The sequence continues at coordinate 20,524 of VXBR01000871.1, forward strand.
AGAAGATAAACAGTTTATTTTTTTGAAATAGATACTAACATCTTAATGGATTTTTAATTAGGACAAATTTTATGCTCTTTCATGACACAAAACTTTTCAGGTAATTATTTCAAATGGAAATTGCTCTTGCCATGATGAACTTCTACAAATACACAAGAATTAAGCAATCACAAATGCAAAGCACTTGGTTAATTTTCATAATTAGTATATGATAAAACTCTTACATCCAGAAATTCAGATATGTTTAGGTAAGTATTTCCTACAGCTTTTCACATTTATAATAAAGTGATGCAGTGGTCTATGTTTGATGTCCTGAGACTTTTTTAACTGGGAGAGGTAGAAATCCTGCAGAGTTGTGTGGTTTTAAATATTCCCAGTTTCCTAATTTAAGATTGATTTTCCCATCTTAATTTGGTTAGTTTATTTTAATTTAAGGGTGTTTCTAGCAAAAAGCTTAATACGTGTAGACTTTATAACTAAATGCTGGTGGGGAATTAGTACAGATGAGGAGTCCAGAGCCTTGTGCTGTGTTTTCAAGAGCTGTTTTTCAGCTCTCCACCTTCTCTCCTTCCCTGATGTGACTTGATTTTTTTTTGTCTTTTTGGCCATTCCTGTATTCCCGTCTGACATCATTTTACTCAGTCTCCCTACACTTCCACCCTCATCCCCAAACTTCTGTGCATCCACCTTTTTTTCCATTTCATCCTTCCCAAGACTGCATTACAATGTCCCCACCACCCACCCTTCTACAGCTCTCAGCACTGAGCTCTGCACCCTTGTGGAATTTTGGCTGTAAGGAGGGTGACCATTTGTAGCAGGTGAAGTTTCCCTGGTGACATTTTCTGAGCACAAAGCCACCTGTGGTGATCAAAGAAGCAATTCCCATGTCCCAGGCAGGGGACTCCAGCAGATCCAGTCATTCTCAGGGAGTGAGACCCACAGAAGGGTATCAGCCTGTGTTCATTGTGGAAAGTGTGATTATCACAGAAACTGATTCAAAGCCTCATGTAGAAGTCGTTACTCATAACTAAGTGGATTTTCTGCAGATAGAATTAAAGCTGAAACCATAACCCTGAGGTGTCATTTCCTGCCAATTCCAAGAATTCTTTTCAAACAAAGAGCTTTATACTTGAAAGACTGATTTACATGTTCTACTCTGTGTAATCTTTTGATTATTTCTGAAATAGCTGAGGTAGATGTTCTGACACTTGGCAGACTGGCAAGGCACTGGAAAAAGGCCCTTATATATTCAAAATATCAGGCTACCTTCATTACAGACAATGTAAGTTTAGATTGTTGGGGTTTTTTTAAGCACAAAAATCAATCAGATAAAAAATCATATGGAAAAGGCATGGTTTGTATAATACTGAAGATTCTCTTAAATATATTACAGTTATCTTGAATGTGAACATTTGTTTTTGGATTGACCTTTTTTATGCAGCGGTACTCAGATGTAACCTACAGCTGAAAAAAACATGACTTAGGCCCTAAAAATTATGGGATTGACATGCATATGTTACACATGATGTCTGAGTGTTAAATGTGGGAAGTTCACTTAATTGTGGTTTTGTTTTTGGGTTTTTTTTGTGGCAAAGGCAGGGTAAAATGGAATTTTTATACGAAAAACCATATGATGTGACAAAAAGTTAAACAACTATTAAAAATGAAAAAGAGAAAGATATGAGTAAAATGATAGAAAATATTTTGAAAACTTAAAAATACCACAACAATCTGTTTAATCTTGCAGGAATCCGATTAGCTCCAAAAGAAAAACTGGAAGTCCCTCTGTTATTCATGCCAGCTGAAATGAAAATTTATAAAGCACTGGTGGTTATTCATATAACAAGGGGAAACGGTGAAACCTGGCCTTATAAGGTTACTGCTGGATCAAATACAGACTTAAAGAGGTAATTTATTCTGATAGGAAAGGAAAAGGTAGTTGAGGATGCTCAATCCTAGGATCATTTATCCCATTGACTATTCATGTGTAGCTCCCAAGGGCAGTTCAGTGTCTGATTTTGAGGGCAGTGGGTATCCATCAAAAGCTTTTAATGTACCTTGCAAAGTATGCAGATTCAGATTCCTGTCTAATACCTATCTATCCTCACTTTAAATAAGAAAATGTGAAGTACTGGCTGCTGGTGCAGTTATGGGTATTGAATAAATGAAAGCTCGTAGGTACTTCTGTTTTTTCAATATATTAGAGATAATAATGATTCTCATCCCAGTATTTTTATGTAATTCATAACCTGCAGAAACTGTCAGTGTAAATATAACCTGACAGAATTCAGATCAGGCCAAATGTTTTCAGATCTATAATTTCAAATATACTAAGTGGATCTAAACTATAGCTAATATAATTTATAGCTGATATAGTTAGCTGGATTTTATTTCATATTTTTCTCAGATATGGTTAGTATTACAGCATACAATAGAGTCTAACCTTTCCAACAACTCTTAAGTCTAGATTACTTTGGAAACAGAATTTTCAGCAGTGTAAATGATCCTCTTATTTTTCTAGAAATGTTACTGTAGCAGAGAATGGGGAAACTCAGGGTATAGTCTGGATCTATCCAATTAATGGAACTCCTGAAGCGCCACAGCAGAAATCAGGTAGGTAATGCTTGCAAAAAGCTTGAACAATATATTTAAGAATATTTAAGAAAATCAAATGGTCAGTTATGTTCTCTCCTGCTTGATCACAAGAATTTGGAACAGTACTTGGCTGTATCTTAAAAAAAGGTAAAATCACATGTTAAAAATAAAATCCTCTCCCACTTCTAAAGCAAAACTGGATCATTACTTTGTTCTTATTGTGCATAAAAGGAGTTGGGGGCAGTTGTAAATCTTAAGGCCTGTGCCCTTCAGTGTCCCAATTAATCTTGAGTTTGAGAACAGAAGGTAAGCTGGACAAAGGACTGGCTCAAGAGTAGACTTCTTCTTGCATACCCAGAACACCCTTCTGGAGAGTCTGCAGGGTCCAAAATATTTGAGTGGATGTTTGCTGCTTCCCTCAGCTTTGAATTTCATATCTTAATCAAAACCAGAATATAAACTAATGTGAATTGCAGTAAGTTTTCCCCTTGCTCCTGAGAAGTAAACTTGCATTAAAAGATGAGTGACATTCTTGAAGGTTTCTTGCTTATTTTGGGGATAGTAAATACTTATGTATTTGACCACCTGCATTTTTAAGGTGTGATGTAATTCCAGAGCTATGAAACAGAAGTTGTGAACAGCTTTTTAAATCTATAACCTTGAAATTAGAGCTCAATGTGTAGATGTGGGACCAATTCTAACCCAGCCTGTCCTTTCAGCTTACCTTCTGTTGACTGAATAAATGAATATTATAGCTTCCCACATTAAATGTATTGGTACAATTTCTGGAAAAACATAGGAATAGATATTTGTACTGTCATTAATTTATATTGCTTGAGGACTCTTTACTTGTAGACAAATGCCAATGATGTGGTATTAATTAGAGCTTTCATCTCTTTAATTTACACTTTAATACCTTAAGGAATGAAATGGAATATTATCATGTTGCCCAAAATGATGGCTTTAATGAGTCTCATTAGCATTAGAACTATGTATATTAATGTGGATGTTTGTTGTGTTATTTAAAGCTGTTGTGTAATTCACTGACACTCTTCAAGATAAATCTCTCTTTTAGTGGGCTGTTGCTTTCATTGCAATCACAGAATCATTAAGGTTGGAAAAGACCTCTAAGATCACTGAGTCCAACCATTAACCCAGCACCTCCATGTAACCACTAAACCACATCTCTGAGCACCACATCTCTGTGGTTTCTGAATATTTTTAGGTGTGGTGATTCCCCTAGTTCTCTGGGCACCTTGTTCCGTCACCTGGCCACCCTTTCCATGAAAAAAATTTCCCAATATCCAATCTAAACCTCCCTTGGCACAACTTGAGGCTGTTTCCCATTGTCCTGTCACTTGTTACTTGGGAGAAGAGACTGACCCCCACCTGGCCACACCGTCCTTCCAGGTGGTTCTAGAGACAGACATGGTCTCTCCTGAGCCTTCTTTTCTCCAGGCTGGACAGCCCCAGCTGCCTCAGCCACTCTTGTCAGACTTGATCTTCCCCACCTCCACTGCCCTTCTCACTCCAGCCCCTCAATGTCCCTCCTGAACTGAGGGCCCAAAACTGGACACAGGATTTGAGGTGTGGCCTCACCAGTGCCCAGCACAGGGGACAATCCCTGCCCTGCTCCTGCTGCCACACCATTGCTGATCCAGGCCAGGAGCCACTGCCCTTCCTGGCCCCCTGGGCACACCTGGCTCATGTTCAGCCCATTTTTCACCAACATCCCCAGGACTTTCTCCACTGGGCAGCTTTCCAGCCATTCTTGCCCAAGCCTGGGAAATTGCCTGGGGTTTTTGTGACCCAAATGCAGGACCCAATACTTCCTATTTAAGTAGCATTTGAATTGCTTAAGTCACATCACTTCTGAATATGATCAGAAGCTCACATACTATCAACTCTTATGTAATTTTAAATTCCTAAATGCTTTTTTAGAACAGCAAAACTAAGTTGTAATTTATAACTATGTCATCCATTAGTTTATGTCCAGTAAGTGTTTTTAATACATAAAAAAGCATTGCATTAATTTTGAATACATATTGCTTATTGCTCATCAGCATGTTATGTTGGGCTAATATTTTTTTCCCAAGGAAGTACTAGGTCTTTCAAGAATGTCCCAGAAAACAGAAATAGGTGTTTGTAAGTGTGTTTGTGGAATTTTCCATTCCTACCTAGATTCTGAAAGCCTATGGTTTTCAGTTATAAATGGGCATTTAGAGAATTTACATTGTAAGGTATAAATCCAAAGCAGGTAATAACAAGAAATCCACTTTAAAAAAATTAAATATTTTAAATAATGATCAAAAGAGTATTGTAATCTCTTTTAATGCAGACATTTATTAGAATTGCCTGGAGGCTACAAGTTTCTGTGTCAAAGCCCCAAATTGCTTTGCTGGTGTATTAGGGAGTTCATCTTTGGGTCATTCTTATTTGCATCTTAATGGACTTAAACTTCTAGAAGTCACTTGGCTTTCTATCTCATTAGACCAATTAAAATGATCAGTGGTCACAACCCATGTAGTACATGTTAAGTAGGTGATACCTTGGCTATCTTATAAAAGTGATTACAAATGGAGAATCATCTGGAATATTCCTTTAATTCTTGTAGAGTGTAGAGTCAAGGAAGCATACAGCAATTTTAATTGGAGGAGACCACTGGGGGTCATCTAATCCAACCACCTGTGCAAGGGCAGCTTCCTCAGGGACTTGCAGTCAAGTCCTAGATATATCTGAATTATATTCAAAATATTACTTAGCCATTTAGGAAAAAGAAAATGTAAAATCAATTCTGGTAGTGAGATGAACTATAAAATAGAAAATGACACAATATGCACACAGTAATCTGAAACATTTGGTAAACTAGTGGAATACAGAGAATGTAATCTATTTTTAAATATAAGGTCAAGATGCATGTTTAGTTATTTCAGTAACTCTCCCTCATGGAAATTCTGAGAGATTTTGAGAAATTACTTACACCCTGTTAAACAGGGGAAAACCAATGGAGAAAGGAAATTACCTGTACCTCTTGTGTAATTATCTATTTTGCAGAGTTAATGATAGTGAATAAAGTGCCAGAACTGAAAGTGGAAGCTAAATAAACATGATATCAGCAAAGGGTTTCCTTCCTCTTTTTTTGAACCCTGCATAATGATTCACCATGATGTGGTTCCAAATTATTGATCATTAATTCCTGATGTTAACTTCAGGGTTAATTTTTGAAGAAACATCAGGTCTAACTCTGATGAAAAAGACTTTTAGACCTTGAAACCAAAAAGTATGTGGTCAGCTGTTCTTTTTTTTGTTGATTCTCAGATCTCTAGGAAGTTCTAGGTCTTTTCTTTGAGAAAACATTTTTTTCAGTACTTTTATGTAATTTTCTCTTTTTTCTGTGCCAATAAATTTGGAAGAACCAGAAAAAAATACCTATTGAAATAAGCTTTATAAAACACTAGTGTACAAGCTAAAACTTTACAACTTTGTAATGAAAAAGACATTCTTTGGAAGCAATAAATTAAAATCACTTACTGAACTGAAAGAAGTTCTGTGATGCTTCAAACAGAAACTCATTGCAAGAATGCTTTTTATTCTGGCATATTTCGATTAAAGTTGAAGTTTGAACAACAGTATTCTTAAATAAAGAAAGCAAATAGTAACTTAATATTCTTTCATTTAATCTTAAAACCTTTTTTTTTTTTTTTCTTTTGTTTCAGTCTTCCTTTCCTACTGGCGTATTTCAAGCTATGCCGTAATTCCTGTTAGCAGTTGAACTAAAATGAAGATACCTTTCATGATACAAGAGAAATCTGCAAGTGCTGTTGCAAACTAACTGAGCAGATTTTGTTTAGCAATATTTTCTAATACTTCACCACAGCAGGACAATAGAAAGTGGAGGCTGGGAAAAGCTTTAGTTGTCTTGCTCTTTACTGGAATTCTGTCTTTCTCTAAGCACATTTAGCTTCTATGTTCAATTGCTTTGTTAAAATCAGGATTCTAGCTCTTAGCAAATAAGCTATTTTTGCTTTTGTGTAGTTGTGATACGCTGCCAAGCCAGGCAGAGGCTGGAGCAGAGGGTGGAGCTGCTGCTGATTGGTGTGATAATGCCTGGTGCCACTGCCCTGCCCGAGGCAGGGAACTCGGCCGAGCTTGGGACGGATGGGTCCTCCAACACCCCAGAAGTCACTGATGGTAAGAAGAGTTTTGATATCATAGTGCTTTAGGAAAATTTCAAATGAGCACTCCACCAGATGTGCAGCTCTGCCATTACAATGAGTGAGGTTTAGGCAAATTGTCCCAGTCTGTATTTCTACCATTTTGCAATTACAGGGAATTTGTTTAACTTATTGTCTGCAGCTGTAGGCACCAATGAATGTCAACCTTCCCCTTTTAAATTTGTCCTGGATGTGAGGCTTTCATACACACACAATCTCTCCTTTAAAAGAAAGCCTGCACAAAATCTTCAGTTAGAAAAAATACATCTGTGTAGGCATTGCCAGCAAACATTTATCTTCAGGTTTACAAGATGCATTCCCATCAGCAGGCCAATATTGGTATCAGAATGGATTGAAGAAGGAGGACTTTTCAAAAGAAGTGATAAAGCTTTGTGAAAGGATAGCTTCCACTTACTGTTAATCTGCTGAGAACGCAGTGAAAATCAATTTATTCAGATACAGCAGTTTTTCAAAATATACCTCTCCTTGAAACACAATGGTAGAATGTGTAAGCAATAAGGAAAGAATGCTTTTTTACTGCTGTATCACCAGTATTTCTATTATCAGTCATAGTCACCACAACACTACACTACAACAAATTTGAAAATTGTGCACCTTGGAAACTTAACATTTCGGGTCCAAACTCACCCTTCTTTAATAAGGAAAATGTTATTTAAAAATTATGACACGTAACATGAGACAGACTAACGTGTGTTTAACTTAGCTGTAGATGAGGGAAGGGATTTCACCTGTACTCTGTTCCAAGTGGTAAAAGATGAGTTTACAGATGTTGCTATAATTGCAGTCTATCAGGTAATCAGTTGGAAGGACAGGCAGGCTTGGCTTTTGTGTCCCATTGCTGCCATTTACAGTCTGTTCCAACAGAGGTTTTGCAGGAATACCATGTTAGAGAAAATGTCCTGCCAAATAGCAGAAAAAGTGAATAGCTGTAAAAGGTAAATCAAGATGCATTACATCCTTCCTAGAAGGCCAATTTTCATGCAAACATGCACATCCTCTGCACATGGATCAATGTAATCTCATATCAGCAGTTACTGTCCAGATCTTTAAACAGATTTCATTTCTGAAGGCTTTTAAAACAGGAGGAGATCTGAAATTGAACTGTTAAAAAGACCTTACACAGCATATACTTACTGATTGACTAATATTCATAATTACTTTTTAAAATTTCATATTTACTCATATTGCAGTGTCAAAGATCACTTATTTTCTGGGCATATTATCGTCTTACACTCCCATATTACAAAGTGATAGTGGTAAATCCTGTAAAGCAGAAAGATGTGAAGTTGTTGGTGTATATTCTTTCCTCTTTGGAGAACTGTAAATACTATTATAAAATTTTGTTCAGCCTTTTGAGAACAGTTGTCCATCAAGATAGAAAAACACTTTTTTTTTTAATCATAGAGTAACAGATTTAGCTCATTACTTTAAACACACCTGGGCTATTCCCCTCCAAAATGGTGGCATCTGAATTTACAAGAAAAGCATACAGTGAGCAAGCTGAGGCTGCCTCTTGAAAGCCTTGCAGATTCATGATATCTAGTTCTTGTTTTATTCATGGGAATAATTTATTAACACTGGCTTCTGCACATGGTACAAGACATTGATTTGGGGCTTTGCATCTTTTTAAGCAAGAAGTCTGGTAATGAAATGCTTTGCACCATAGGTAGTAAGATCATCTTTAACACTGTGCTTTCATCGTTTTCAATGACATTTTAATGCCATTATTGATAGATGAATTTGAGGCCTATTAGGAAGCAAATTAAATGGTACTATCTGAGCTTTCTGCAGCCTACCAGTTATAACATAAATAAAAGTCTAAATCTTTAAGATAACAGTCTGGCACACTGTTCTTCATTTTTTTTCCTCTTCTGAAAGAGTGATTCATCAGAGTGCCTGTGTGATGTGCAGTAAGCAGTTTTTACACTCAAGGATAAATGATGATAATTACTGGCAGATCAGATTTAAACAGCTAATACTGTGCTTCAGCATTTAAATTATTTGGACAAGTATGAATCCTTATAAAGTGAAAAATCTTGAAGCACGTTTTGTACATAAAAAATCCAATTTCCTCCACTACAGAGGAGTGCATTTGACACAGAAAGCTACTACAATTTCCTAAGAAAGAGGAGTGCAATCTAAATACTATCTAGCTCCAATGAGATCGTTTTATGTTCAGAAGTCAGCAAAGTTCCATGGATCAAATAAGGAAAGCTTAATATTTTACATATAGCAAATACAGTATGACCCTTAAAAAAATCAGTTGCATTAAATGCATATTTTCACCCTAAATGTATTTTTTTACATACGGTTCTAAAGAGATCTTTTTCACTAAAGGAAATTTAAGAGCTGAGAGTCATCCAAACAAGTGTGACGTTTGCTATTTTTTAGTTTAAATATTCTGTGGGGAATACAAACATATTTAATTTTTTAGAATGTTGTAAAAAATCAAGCATTCACAAATCAGCTATGGATGTTTGACTGCCATTTGACCTTCACAACTTTGTGTGTTTGTAGTGGTCCTTTGTAACCTTTCCCTTTCAATTGTCTCAGTTTATCTCATAAGCCAGCCATGAGGGCTGAGTGTTTCTTGTTAACTTCTCTCATCTTTATTAATTCATAGCTCTCCTCACAGCCCAGCAGCTGGTGTTAGCTCCTTGCTCCTGAGTTCTCTTTTCTGGGGATGTTTCATGACAGTTACCTTGGAGGGGAGCAGTGCTGCCCAGGGTCTGTAGGGTGGCACAGGAGCAATGTTGGTTTAGGTTATGATCAGGTGTTAGATCCATTCTGAGCTCAGACTGAACAGATGGACAGTTCTACTGCTCCTGAGAGTCAAATAACATTTTCCAGAAATGCTAATCCATAATGTACATTGGCATTCATTATACAAAGTGTATCTTTACCCTTTGTTTCACTGTTTATAAAACCTTTATAGCAACTACCTAATATTCCTGAAATTCATCAGAATGTGCAAAAGGCTCTATTTTCTTTCATTTCATTAAAGCAGCTCTCTGAAATGGCAAAGAATAAACACACATCCAAACACACATTAAAAAGCTGTTTCCTATCCCAGCAGGATTCTGTGTTAGCCAGTGGTATAGATTACACTAAATTCCCATTTAATGTGATGGATCTGAATCAGGAGGCTCACCTTTAAGATATAAGGTTAATAAGATTTGTTATGACCAAAGAAATCTTTGGAGACAAGGTATTTTTATAAACTTGATCTCTCAAGTTTATAAAGATGTTAATGTGATTGCTGATAAAGTGTAGCAGGTTAATATTGAAAGCAGTATGAAGAGGATAATAATGATGGAAATGGCCTTATATCCTACTTAAGCCATTTCTGTATTGTCAGAATAACTGTGGCATTATTTTTTAAATTATCCTTGAGGATGAGAAAATTATAACTACGTAAATTAGATTTTCTTCCTATGCAAGAAATAAAAGAAAGGATAACAAAGTGTTTGTTTTGGATTAAGAGCTGATGAAAGCAGTGATCAATGGCAAAATGAAACTGTTGACAAGGTGGTGAACCAACAATTGAGACACATTGTTATGGATTATTGCTTTGTTGTTAGGAGTGACAACTCTTGATGGAAAACAGAGAACTAGTGGAAGTCAAAGTATAAAGCATCAGAGGAGAACTGGAAGTCTTAGATGGTTTATTTTGTCAGCTACATAATTTTTGTTTACATCTGCCTGTTTGTTTCTTAATTTATGAGTGAAGCATGGGAGAGATTTGATGTATTGTTTATTTCCATTATTGAACTGAAATAATGCCAGGCATTTTAATGAGGAAAGTCAAATAGTTCTTGTTTATATACAAGGCGATCACTGACTCCATTAAAAAGGAGAAAAAATATACAGCACAATTTTTTATCTCATGAGTAAACCCTCCTACCGTCATTTCCTAATATAATTAGAACAATAACAACAAATACTGGCAAAAAAAAGAACTTGTGAATTGTGAGCAGGCAGTTGGGAACTTCTTTTATTTCTGTTTACAGTAGTCACTCGTTTCTGTTTCCTTGCTATTTTATCAAACGTTAAAATCTGTCAGCCAAGGGAACGAGAATCATTATGTTAATTAAAATTACTTTCTGATACTTATGCAAAATCATGCTCACTTTAAATATTCAGCATTTAAAGGGAACCAGATCAATTAAACTAACCTAAAGGTATTTTTTCAGCTTCAGAAAATTGCATAACAATAAATAATACAAACCCAGAAATAACAAAATTTTTCTAGGTGCTACTCTTAAGCATGATGTAGATCCAGGAAACATGAATACCAAAAGAACTGCTTGGCTAACCCAAATAATGTCTGAAACAAGAACATGCAAATAGATACCCCTTAAAATTACTTGAGCTAGTGGATAAGAAAAACCTAGGCAATTTAATTAGCTGGAAGAGTGTATTAATTACTTGACTTGCTATTGTTTGTGATTGCTGTTTCTCCCTTTCCTTGCTCACAGAATTTCCTGTAATCTCTTTGGTTAGGTGATAAGGAAGTACTTATCTACTTCCAATAGAACAGAACCATTACACCCTTGTTTTGTAAAGATATTTTGGGGAAGCTTCTGTAATACAGACCCTTGGCCAACACAGCTCTATAGGACCTTAACTGTCCTTCTGGAACATCATAACACCTAAAATATCTGTCTGGGTTAATTCACACTTTTTTAATGAATTATTTTCTCATTATTTATGGGACACCAACAAACATTGCAAGTCAAACCCCTTAAGATGCAAACTTCTTAGGTTTTTCTGGGACAGTGGTTTCCTCTCTCTCAGCTGTGTTCGAATGCTTTTTGTGGTAGAAAAGCAGAGGATTTATGCACCTAAATTTGCCTCAAAATTTATCTGACAGTGACTGTAGTGAAAAACCACATGCATGCAACAAGCCTATCCCAAATGCTCTTCTATTTCCAGGTTATTACATCCTATTGTCACTTCTGTGATAAAATTCTTTGTCCTTGTCTTCTGTCTCTGAAGCTGCATTGCTCAAGTTCTGTTGTTTTTACAGAAAATGAAGTTATTATCTCTAGACTTCCTTCTCTCCCACACTACACATTTCCAACAGAACATGATACAGAAATCCCCCTACAATCTTCCCCCGTTGTTTTGTAGAAAGTATAAAACTGTTACGTTTTATGTTTTTATAAATTACTGCATCAGGCCTCTTGTTTTGATAGTTTAAGAACAATTTGATCTGAAGCTTTGGAGATAGAGGTAGATGTTGAAACTGTAAGACAAGTAATATAGAAGTTACATAGAATCACCACAGAACTTTGAATGAAGTCATAACCTTGAACCATCAGTCTTTGTTCAAGCCAGCTGAGGAGGACAAGAGTGAAACCTCAGAAATTTATTGCACGAAACTTTTATTCATTCTGAAACTTGATTTGTATCCAAAAAATAACACAAGTGGGTACCTCCCATGAGATGAAATGTCTTATAGTGCAGGAATTTACACTACCCTGTGTGATAGATGTTCTGTCCTGCATGTAACAAATGCGATCTGTTGGGTAAGGAAAAGGAAGCAAATGAATGTGACCCTATGATCAGGTGCAGTGTTCCACTCTCTGTGGCTCAGTTTTGTATATTAAAAAAAGCCTGAAGATAAAAAGTGCATGCTTTTGTAACCACCATAGTATAGTGTAAAATGTCAAGAACTTTTGAAAAAATGGTGACAGGGGTTTTCAATTTAACCTCCGTGTGTGCCAATTGAAATAGAATGGTTAGGTTAAAAATCAGCTTGAGTTGTTTCTGTGGGCAACATTGAAAGTGAGGATTTTTGATATTGCTCTGGAGGCCATAGAAAAAATGTCTGTGTGAATTAAGACTAAATCATGAGAAACATTCATGAGGAAGCTGCTTTGATGTTTCTGTGCAAAGGTACAGATGTGATCTTTATCTGCCAAATTTTCAAGCTAAATGAAGACATGGCTAAATAAAAAAGGGAGCTTGTTGAAAAAGGATTATAATGTTTATGAAGAAATAAATTTTAATTGTTTCCTGTATAGCATGAATTTATAGGGTAGCATACAAATCTGAATAGAATGCCAGATCAAAGGCAAATAATGTGAGATCCTTTGGGCTGAAGAAAATCCTTTTGATTTTTCTGAGGTTTTTGTTTAAACTTACTATGGAAGTGCTATGAGAATAAAGAAGGTGTTGAAAGAAATGTATGAAGACAGAGCAAAAAGAGAATTAGTGAAAAAGGGATCCAGAGAGAGAGACTATATGGAAACAAGCTGCAAGGAACAATACTGGATGCACACCATGTGTTTCATATACATGAAATGGATTCACAAGCTTCCATTTCATTCACTAAACTATGCACTGTTTTGAAGAAACACATTCTAGAAAACAAAATAAAGGTGGGAGGAATGCTTTTTGCTGCTTCTTTACAGTAGAAACTTGGTTTAGAAGTAGATGCCTCTTTTAAAGAAGTGTTTTGAAAGAGAAAATTAGGAAACAGAAAGATTGAATGTAAGAGAAAATTTAGGAAAGAAGCATTCTAAGGAAATAGGCAGTGGGATGCAGGGTAAAAAAAACGTGGATAAGAGAGGAATTTCGTAGAGCCTTGAAGATATGGATGAAAGTTTTTGACTGGATACAGAAAGAGAAAACTTGCAGAGAAGAGATATAAAGATACATATGCAGAACTACTTTGAGAATTTCCTTGGATTCCTATGTGGATCAATAATTTCATTATCAGCAAAAGGAGATCAGGTTTTCATCCATTAATTTCTATGAATTTAATTTGGTGTCTGGGGTTTAGTAGTTATGTTGTCTTTGCTTATATTTGTAATGCTCCATAGGCAGCTCTCTTGTACCTGTATGAAGAAATCTGGTGAAAGGCATATTTAACTACAGTCAGGTCTTTGGGAGGTTTTATGCAATTTCTTTCTTCTGCTGCTATTATCCCATAGTTGTGACATTCTACAATGAGAAACAGATGTGTAATTTTCAGTTGAGATCTCATGTCTTGCTACCCACATGATGTCTACTTAAGTGTTAGGATGTTCTTGACCGCTAAACTTCTTTTTACTTTTTTTCCTTTATTACTCTTGCAATTCACTTTTTGCTGTTTATTTGAATATTTATTTGAAAAGTGTATTAAAATTGTTTAATGTGCTGTACAATAATGTGTTCTGTCTGCTTCTACTTTTGCTGGAGAGGCAGAACTGTATATTTAATTTAATGTTCATTCCCCACTGCATGCTGAGTTCCACCAGAGTTAATGTGAAAACTCCTGGAAGACAATGGAGAAGTAGGAACAGGACAAGTGTCAGATGTGAACTGAAAGACACTGTGAAGGAAGATATTTCAGAAGATTTGGAAGGTGAAGATTAGATACCAGATACCTGGTAGACATGAGTAGTTAATGTCTGGTTTTGTAGTTTCTGTGTTAGCCGTTTGGGGACTGTTACATCAAGAGGGGAAGAAATCTTTGTGAGGTGTCAGGGCCACAGTGGACACCTAGCTTAGGAAAATTATCAGAACCAGTGAAAAAAATCAGTGTGAGTGCAGTGTTACGTTGAGCACCAAGTGAAAATAATTAATGTGGCTTATGCAAAGCATGAAACTGCAAATTTATGAATGCCTGGGCTTTAATTACATGTTTGTATTTGGTGATTGTGCTTTCCTCCTTTATGAAATTACTACAAATAAGAGCAGTTAAGGGAATTCACTTGCATCGCTGTTTTACTGCATCTTTGCAAGGAAAAGCCTCTGCAATGAGGACAACACTTTTGCAGTCTGAGCATGTTTCCATGTTTCCATCACAGTTTTAATTTCCATCTGTCTCACTGGAAATGGGAGACAGTGTGAAAGTGAAAGTGAGTCCCTCAGGGAGATGCTCCCCTTTGCCAGGTTTATGTCACCGAGTGTGCCACGGGTTAAGAGCTATTTGTGCAGAGCTCAGCAGCCACATCTCCCCTGGGGATCCACAGGGGACTGCAGCCTCCCAGGCCAGTGGCCATGAGATTTCTATCATCAGGAAATGCAGGATATAATGAGCTGGTCCTCAGTGAAATCAAACTCTTCAGAAACAGGAGAGAGGTACAAATGCTTCTCTTCTGACACAGTGAAACTCTGAGGTCAGAAATATCCAGTGGGCCTTTCACTGCCTTCTGTAGGCAATAGGTCCATCTACAAATGTCTTTGTTATTAATTCATTTGAACCTTGAATACAGGTTCTTTTCCAAATATTATTTATAAAATATTATTTAAATTTCTAAGATTCCTATTTTGTGAACCTGTTGGAATAATTCTTTGAATTTCAGATGCTTTGATTTTAGATACATGCATCTATTAATTAGTTTTACAGTAAATCTAGCAGTCACAAAAATTCACATTTCCCCCATTTGTATGCCCAGAGTGTAAAATCCTTGGAGTTTTCATGCTGTAACTCTTATGAGTCATAAAATAACTTTTTTTAAAAGGGTCTATATCCTTTCATCTTTTTAGAGGCTATTTAAACAAACCCCAGCACTTTTATTCCAGGGCTTTTGAAGCAGTGTCCTTACTAGCACTTGCAAATAAATGACAGCCAGGTCAAAGTGCTGTATAGCTGAAAAGTCTGGTTGGTTTTTAAACATAGGTGCTTCAGTAGCTCTGCATACACCAGTGTTGCTTAAATGCATACTATCTTTTTAAGAAATCTTTACACAAATGAAATCACTTGAAGACCAAGATTAATTGCCTTTCAAAAGAAAAAATGTTTAATGATTAAAAAAATTGTCTTGGAATAATTACCTCAGAATATATTTTCTCTTCTTACTTAAACAAGGCGAGATATTATTCATAGAATAGGAAGAAGTAATATTTTTATAATCAGAATTTCTATTCCCTAGATTTTGCTAGCTGTATATAAATAACATGCTTATATCTTCCCATTGTTTGGATTGATAAATATCTCTGTGTTGAGTCAGATGTGGCTAAAGCTCTCCCTGCTGCTGTCTATTTACAGAATAATAGTGGATTAATTGGGGGTATACTTTTATATTTGCATTTGTATTTTAGATCTTGTATTAGATAAAACAAGCATTTTACCTGTATTAAAACTGGTGATTTTAAAAAAGAAAACTGAAATGAAATGAAAACTGAATGAAAGAGTACAAAGACCTGGGCCTAAAGTGTCAAGGCCTATTCGAGCAGTGTGTTATATTGTATTTGACTTTGCTTTAAAGAAAGTATTAATGCTTTCTCCATGTTTTATACCTTCTGCCATTTTAATTGACACTAGGAATCCTAAGAGTCAAGAGAACTCTGATATTTGACAAATTGGACAATTTCCCTAGCTGTTTCATAACTTTTTTTTTCTTCTAGGTTCTGCCAGTTTGTTTAGGCAGCACATGTATTACAGGATTGCTAGAATCAAATATTAACATTTCACAGAAAATTCCCACAGCATGATAATATAGGAGTCTTCAGGGCTGCTGTGATGAAAAATATAACTATGTTTTACATTTTTTAGCAATGCTAAACTAGATCAGCAGTCTAGATCAAAATGAGCTGAAGGGACCAATATAGCAAGGTTCCAAATATTGGCACTCATAAATGCATCATTTTTTCCTTAAGTGTTGGAAGTGTAAAATATTTTAACTAATTAATGTAAGCAGAGAACAGGTTGCAATACAGCTTGGAACAGAAAAAATATATTTAATTGCTTCTGACTAAAAAGTTTGTGTGTATATATATATATATATATATATATCAAACCAAACCCAAATGTCTTTGGATATGCTGTGCCCAGCGTTGTCTTCCTAACACCTGAACTACAAAATAAGCTTTTCCTGAGTAGCATTGTGTGATATAACTGCTGAAAGAAGCATCTGCTCAACAGCTGCAATTATTTTTCACTGTGAAATGCTCCAGATTGTGTCATCCGTTCCCTTCCATTGATTGTCAGCATCTGAATCTTCATGTTCTATCATTTGTCAAGGGTGACTCCTAAAAGCCTTGGGCTGTTGTCTTAGTTTAGAAAGACAGGTGTCTGCCAGGGAAAGCTGGAGCTTCACTTGGAACGGAGAAATGTAAACTCCCTCCATCCAAATTATAATAATTTTTAAATTAAGGGGCTTTCAGGAAAGATATGGTAATAGGAATAAGAGTTCTTTACTAGGAATATTCAAAATGCAAATGTAATACTACAAAAAAACAAGCAAACAAAAATCCTAGAAACCCTGACAGAGTCAGAACACAACCTCATACCCTGTTGGTCAGGGTGTTGGAAGCAGTCCAATTACATCCTCCTGGAGTGACAGATGTGGTTCTGTTGGAGTAGAAATGATCCTCTAGAAGGGTGCAGTGATGGCAAGGTGGTCCAGTATTCTCCTGGGAATCCAGTGGAAAAGCAGGATGCCCTGGTGTTCTGAATCTCAGCTTTTATCCAGGCAGGAATGCTGAGCTCCTCCCACAGGGTGGAGCATTCCCACTGGATGATGTAATTGTATCAGTCATGCAGTGAGCCTTGATGGCCCATCAACAGCAGATATCCCCTGGAGGGACGATGGGTCCTGGAAGAGATAAGAACACTGCCCCACCTGGGTTTAACAGCTGCCCATTAACAGAAGGCACCTGCCCCCTCCCCGCTGGAGTTATGAGGAATGGGTTATACAAGAGATAAAGAAAACACCTCCCCGACCTGTTTCAACAGATGGCAAATAGAATAAACACTTTTGGTTACATATTGCAACCCAAGACAGCTGTGTTGGAATCTGAATTCACTTATTCATAAACATTCATATTCATAAACATTTAATTTTTCAAATGGAAAAATGGCAAGCAGGAAACAATATAGGATGGTCCTAAATATTATAGACTGTAGGAGAAAATGTTCATGTTGAATTTCATTTGAACAAATTACTTTATTGTAATGAAGTCCCTGCATATATGAATCAAAATATGGAAATCCTGTATTTTGGTACTCAGTGGGTATCTAATCTACTATGATTGATAATCCCATATGCTGGTCATAATACTTTGCATACATCTGTGTGACTCTATTCTGGTATATATTGTACAGAGGTCTATGAACAGTCTACTTCAAAGAGGTACTAATGGTTCAGAATAAGCTGCTGAATTTCTTAATCTTTGTGTTATAAAAATGAAGCAACAAAAGTTCACGCCTCAGCTGCTGAAGTGGGAAGAGGAAATTGTGCATTTCAGAGAAGGACAAAGGACCAGAAGTGTGGGAAGTATCTCCTTAAACTCACTTAAACTCACTTAAATTTGGGTGGTTTTACAGATTGGCAGTACCAAAGTAAGCTTTTCTCCAACATTGTCTCTTGGACTTTTTATATAAACAAATCTGTTGTGTGTATTTCAGAATTCTGAGTCAGAAGGCCTTGGGAATTAACTCTGCAGCTGTTTGGCACTGTGCAGCCAGGATATATGTTCAGGGTTGCACACACAGCAGTTCTGTACATTTGTACTCAGCTGTACAAATTCAAAATGTGCCCTGAGATAGGTGGTCATATAAAATGGTGGAGGTCAAAATTAAATCTCCTGTAGGAGTCAGTGGTTGTGTTAAAATACTTTTCATCCATAAAATGTGTAAAACTTTTAAGTGGATTAGCAGCTTGAGATTTGTTTCCTCATAGAAACATTCCCTTCTGTGCAGAGATTACTGTTGTATACTGAGTATCTTGGTTTCCTTTATTACAGCTGGAGGAGACATTTGATTCAAGAAGCTCAGCTGTTTATTTTTATGTCATTAGTACGTGGCCTTTTCATAGCTGCTTCAGGGAATAAGAGAAGAGGCTGCTGGTGACATCTTCACTATTCCTCTGTATTCTGTTTCTCAGGCTTGCAGCCATCAGTAGCATTGATGTCTTTAATGATTTTTTTTCAATTGTCCCAATGGCATTACTCAAAAAGAGTATTATGGAATTTTCATTTGGCTGATGAACTAGAAATATCTCACCAGTCAGAGCAATATTGCTATTACCATTCACATATCCCAAGTAAGTTTTCCAGCTTCTATTTTCTGGAAACTACATAGCCTGTCATGTGAAATGGGAAGACTTTGTTATGCAGTCAGAAGGAAATCACTTCAGTTTTAGATAATTGCTAGTTTTACTTATTTGTCATTTTTAGTAACAAATGGAAGAATTGTAACTCTGAGCCAACCAACTGTGTGAAATTACAGCTCACACAGGCTGATACTTTTCTCCTGTATCATTTAGGTTCCTCTGCAACACTGGAGTTTCTGTATGAATTGCAATATCAATCCGATGAATTTAGATCTCAGCTTGAGTCTTTGGTTGGTATACAGCTGGTTGAAAAAGAATGGGATACAGAATCCAGAATTGTAACACTGATCTTTAATGTGGTCTTTGCACCGAGCAAACCAATGAGGTAAGATCCTGTTCCTTGCTACCAAAACATGTAATGAAATCCTGTCTGTTCACTTTTACTTATATAATCATTTCCCTGCATTCTTTTCCTCGTTTTGTTTTCAATTCTGAGTTCTGTTGGTTTAGATTTTCTCCCTTGCTGCTTCTCAGTATATCTTTGGTGTTAAAACTGACAGTGTTTCTTTATTCGAAAGAGAAGGTAGTTCTGCTGAGTTACTTCCATAGTCTGTGTGTGTGCATCATTTTACTTCTAAACATTGGAGCATTGAAAGACTTCCAATGAAAATTATTTGTTCTTATAATTCATAAGAAACATACAAACGAAATGGTCTATCAGTCTTGGAAAACTTTTCCTAAACAACCATGTGTGCATATTCTTTGACTGGGTGGATAGTTGAATTTGAAATTAGATTCTACTGCCCCAGTAACAATGATCTATAGGAAACTATTCTCCTTTTTTAAAATTGTGATGTGACAAATGATGTATGTGCTTTGATGTACATAAGAACATCTCCCTTCTTTAAAAGGAAACCATTGAAGGGAGATTTCTTTTGAGACAGGGAAGTTGCCCCTTCCTTTAGTACAGTCAAATGTTGGTCAGGAAGAGACTGAAAAGAAGCTTTAGTGACCTGTAGGCACAAAGTAAATCTTGAGTCCTGACATTACCAGGAGTGTTAGGGAGAGCAGTCACTGGTGAATATCATGGATTGAATGAAAAAATTTATCTTTAGGAGGCAGGAGGTTATTCTTTATTTGAAGTAGTCCAGAAGATTAATGAAATAAACAAAAAGCAAATCTTTAGGAAGAATGATCCACCCACCCAATTCAGTGTCACTGTCAGAGGAAGGTGAATTTAGTAAGTCTTTTCATTTCTACTCTTTCTTTTTTTTTTTTTTTTTTTTTTTTTTTTTTTTTTTTTTTTTTTTTTTTTTNTTTTTTTTTGGTTTGAATCTTTTATTTTTGTACTTGAGACTTGGGCTTCGTGCAGCGGACTCAATGACTGCAATTAATGAGTCTTGTTATCTTCAGAATCTGCAGCACCAACACTCTTACACAGTATAAAGGCATCAGAGTCTGGGATTTTTGTTAAGTACATAGACCTTTGTCAGATATGTTTGATCCTCATATGAACTGCTAATATGTTCTGGACAAAATTCTCCTCTAACATCACAGTAAATACAGAATAATGAATAAAATAAAATTAGTTTATTGTGTGTTTATTTTTTTTTATTCGAAAGAGAACAAGCAGAAGAAGAATAAAATCTCATGGCTGTGCCAGGAATGTTACTTTCATATTATGTTCTTTCTTGTAATCTGCTGTAAATATATAGTGCTATTTAATCTACATTCCAGTCAAGTTTACCTGATAGGTACTATGCCATGCAAAATTAGGGATGTATTCTGGTTTAAAGTAATTTTGATTTTTATTTTACTGTAGTTTACTTCTACATACTCAAGGATTTTTTTGTAGATTCATCAGTTCATGTTCTAGAATGTTTTCCTATGTATTGACTGTTTTTATCTGAAATTTTAAGGAATGAGGCCACTATTGTGGTTCAGTGTACTGCAGGAGGCCTCTGGAAGTTCCCACTGGTGCTCATTGCCACCCAGCCAGAAGTGGATGATGTGATCAACATTGAAGCAGTTGGCCTGAATAAGGAATCCACAGTTGGCTTTAACCTCACAAGCCAGACAAGGTAAAAACTCACTCAGGAATTCATGCAGTTTTCTTAGGGTGCAACTCCTACTCAGACACATTGGTTAGAATAAATTTGGGCAGCAGACACATAACTGGGATGCAGCTCTTTCATTATTATTTTCAAGAGCTGCATTGTTTAAGGAACATGGGATTTTGAAGCTTCTTTGCAGAAGACAGAAGCATTCTACATTTAGGCTTTGGCTTGAGGGAAAATTTGTGGAATAGATCCAGATGTTTATGTTATGACTTTTTTTAGCCCTAAAAGGCTTGGGAGAATGTTAAAATGTGTAGTACAATGTTTTTTGGTGTTAAAGGCTCGCTAGTAAAACTTTAAAAGCTAGTATTTTTACTAATGGATTTTTTCAAGGTTCTTTATGCTTAAACCAAGCTAAAAACTTTCCCTCATATTGTGCTTTAAAAGAATTTAAATATGCCATTCTTTTTAAAGTACTCCTGTTGTATTATGTCTATGAGTTCATCTCTACTTCTACTTGCTAAAATAATAATGTAATTATTCAGTATTTTGTTACTCTATTTTTTAAAAGTCCTGCAGAAACCTCTGTTAATATATAATTTTACATGTTTCAATTATTTTCTCAGAGTTTTACAATGTTATAGCAAACTTACAATGTAATTTGCATACAGCAGGAAGTCAAGGAATAAATAGTGTGGTAATGATAGAAAAGTTGTAAAATATTAAACAGGGAATCTAAATTAATCCTAATGCTTATAATCCATGAAACTTATGGAAGTTTTAAAGTTTATTTTCTTTTAAATTAACTATTTTTACTATATATCTAGAAAGTGTGCCAGATACGCATATTGAGGTTTTTCATTGTGAATACATCATCTTTTGGCTTCATCCTCATCAGGAAGAGTATTTGGTTACAACAGATTTCTTTTTAAAGCTTATTTCCAAAAGTTGTGTCTCTAAGATGGACAGTTGTTCCAGGTTTTAGATGTCTGTCAGTGATGTTAATTATTGAAGACTGACAAAGGCTTCCACCACAGTGTTCAAGTTAACACCTTCAATAGAATGGCTGTTTCAGATACAAAAGTGAAGCAATTACTCTGGCAATACTGTAGAGTCCTGGTAGTTGTTGGATAGTAATGAAGATTCCTGATGTTCTACAGAAAAGTGTTATAAAACCTGAGTCTTTATAGTTACATAAAAGAGGAACTGTGATGGAAGATGGGTTCTCTTTTGCCCTTAAACAAATTCCAACTTTATTTTCTATAGCAAGTGTTTCCCCCATACATTTCAAATGCAAAATGTGATCTTTGCATGTACTAAAAAAGCTCTGTGTTAAAAACAGTACCAGGAACTGCACTCATTAGGGTGCATTAGGGACAGCACTGCCAGCAGGGCAGGGAGGGGATCCTGCCCCTCTGCTCAGCCCTGCTGAGGATCACCTGGAGTGCTGTGTCCAGTTCGGGGCTCCTCAGGACAGGAGAGACCTGGAGCTCCTGGGGCAGGTTCAGTGGAGGGTGACAAAGATGATGGAGGGCCTGGAGCATCTCAGTGAGGAAAGGCTGAGGGAGCTGGGCCTGTTCAGCCTGGAGATTTCTGAGAGGGGCCCTCATCCCTGTGTGTCAGTGTCTGCAGGGAGGGCTCAGGGCATGGACCAGGCTCTGCTCCCTGGTCCCAGCAATGGGACAGGAGGAATGGGCAGGAGCTGATGCCCAGGAAGTTCCACCTGAACGTGAGGGAGAATTTCTTTCTTCTTTCCTCTTTAATGACCAAACACTGGAACAGATTGCCCAGAAGGAGAATGTGGAGTCTCCCTTGCTGGAGATCTCCAAGAACTGTCTGGACACAATCCTGTGCTGTGTGCTCTGGGATGACCCTGCTTGAGCAGGGAGGCTGCACCTGATCACCCATTGTGGTCCCTTCCAGCCTGTCCCATTCTGTGATTCTCTGAACTGCTCTATAAGTTATATATTGCTTTATCTTACCTGTGATTTGCTTGGTAGATTTTGATGATGGAGATTTTGTATAGAAATAGAACATTCAGCCAACCAACACAGAGTATAGTGGACCTGCAGATGAAAAGCAATTACATAAGAAAAACATAAATTACAGATGTAATTTAATGCTTGAATAACTCAAATTATTTAGACCAAAAATAAACCAATGAAATATTAAAACATGGTTTAAAAATTTTAAATAGGATAGAAAGTGTCATCTTGTAGATCCTCCCTGAAAAAAATGATCAGCCCTTTGGAATTTTCTTAGCAATCAATATCTGTTATTTTAAGAGAGATGGGATTTTTTTCTCCCTGCATATATAGATGCTTGATGTCCTCTGATGTAGGACAGCGTCTCATGGCACTGCTGTTTGGGAGAACTGTGGGGGAAAGGTGAATTTCTGAGTAATCTGCTGGGGAGGGACTCTGCAGATGTGTCTTTTTCTCCTTCTACTGTGCATCTTTCAGAGCTAGCAGGGTGCATAGTGATACAGCAAATAGTATTTGAGAACCACAGGCCCTAAAAAAGGCTCAGGAGCTTATTAAGAACAGGTTACGGTTCTTGTAAATATGTATATATATATATACACCACATTGAATGAGGATCTTTAGTGCTCCACAATAAACCTATTACATGAATGGGATTTGCTTTCTCTTTCTTTACAGCTAGTGCAACTCAAATGTGGCCTTTCTCCTTAAATTCCACGTTCCTGCCCTTCCCCTCTCCCAAAATCCTCAGTGTGTACAGGACATCTCAGAATGAATTAATGATTTTGGTGTACTTGCTTCAGGAAGGATGGTCAGTTACAAATGGGAGGTCATTGCTACACTCTTCACAATGAGCTGCAATAATGAAAGCTCCAGCAGTTCATGAAAATACAAAATGCACCATTTCAATACATTTAAAGTTCACACAGTGTGAAACAGCCCAATATCTGCTCCAGAAAATTTAACTGCTGAGAATGCAGCTAAACAGTTATATTGCATGAAGAAAACAAATGTATTTTTTAAAACTATATGCACCTATGTCAGTAAGGATAGAGTAGACCAAGATTCTACTTTCAGCTTTAAAAATTCTGAAGGGATGTGTTGTTGAAGGGTTTCTTGTATTGGCATTGGCTTGATTAGAGTCAAATCAGCAGATTTCACTTCCTAAATAAGAAAAATCTACCACTTCTTAACATTCCTGCATGACCTTTCTCGGGTTTTATCATAAATGTAGGTTTAATTCAGCACCAGCTGAAATCATTGGCAGCATTTCCACTGGAGTAATCTGTTTTAGTACAGACCTCTAATGTTTGAGATAATATTAGTGCTTGTTTTAATACCAAATGCATTATTGAATGCCAAGGGTTTACAGAGTGACAGCAGTGTTAACCAAAAAGGATAGGATATTATCCTTGGAAATAAAACTTACAGGAATTCATTTGATATCTATCTTAAATTATTGGCCTGTTATTTTAGGTTCTGTAATTGAAACATAACATAAAAACTCTCAAAGTGATACTTTCCATAAGAAAATTAGCCATTTCTGTATTTGGCATACTGAAGATAACTTTATGTATTTTTAATCTATTAAGTTTGGGATCAGGACATTGGTATTAATACAGAAGTGGGTTTTGGAGCTTATTGACTGCTCTATCTTCCTGTACAGAGTTATTTTGATGGTTGGATTTATTTTTTTTACATTAAAATACTGATGTCCAGCTACAGCAGAATGTTACCTTTTGTTTTCCAGGGCAAATACTTTAGTACCCAACATGAGATATGTGGGATAGATAGATATTTGTGAACACTGTATTCACTTGGAAATCTTTTGTAAACTAACTTACATTTGAAGATTTAGTCAAACTGGGGGTTAATTCTGTCCTGTTTTTTGTCTGCTTCTTTCTCATTCACAGAGTTTCCTTTCACCAATTTAGTTCTGTCTTTCCATGTACCTGTTAGTGATTGTTACAATCATGCATGACTTCCCATATACAGTAGAAATTTTCCCCTCTTTCCATCCTGACTTGTCACCCCAATCCTGTGTTTGTCACAAGCAGGATTTTTGTTACATTAGGGAAACTCCTTGGATAAACTCCAGCTGCCCCTCAGAAAGACACAGCCCCTGTTGTCACAAAAGCAAAGAGCCTCGTGTTCATGTGATCTCCACAGAGGGGCATCTGCAAATTCCAAGGCTCCAAGGCCTGACTATGGAAACAGAGCTAGAATAAAGAGGAAAAAGCCCCAAACTGGTGGGCTGGGCAGATGAAAATAAAGATGAAATTCAGCTTTAAAATGAGTGCTTGTGCAGATTTTGTTTTCTTAACTGAAGTTTCATTGGAGATTTTCCTTATTTCTTCTATGCACTTTTCCTAGTGCATAGAATAAATGTTCAATTAAAAATATTCCTTTGTCACACAAAATTAATTTTAATTCTGAGGAATTAGTGGGCAACTCATTTTGTTTCTCTCCTCCCTTATTTTGAAGGGAAAACAAAACAAAAGTTTACAATTACAACTTTAAGAACCATTTCTATTTTACTCTAATTACTCCTGTATTCCATTAGAACTACTATGAGCAGGATTAATAAATATACTGCAAGAAAATGCATTGGGTAGGTGCTCAGTTCATGCATCCTCTCCTTCACTCTCTCACACATTGCTGTGTGTGTTACTGGCCTGGTTTCCTCTGCCAATCTCTTTGTTGGCAGTTCTGCAAAATTCTACCACTAATCTAAAGATGTAATTAGAACACTTTATCTTAGCACTTCCCATACAGTGGCAGCTGCAAAGCACAAATGTTGACTGGGCTCCATTTTTTGGAGCCTAATGGAAAATATTGATAATGTAAACATTCAGCAGACCTTTCAAAAAGTTCTGATCATCCTTCCTAACAATACAATTCTTGACATGTCACACATTTAGCCAGGACCTGTATCCAGTCATCAGTCAACCTGCAGATAAAAGCACCCCTGGGTAGAACAGGGATGAGACAGAAATTGTCTTGTGGTGACAGAACCTCTAACTCCTGCTTTGGTTTTACAACATGGGCACAACAAAACTTCATCTCAGGGTTGGTAAAGCATTCCCTGACAGACATTTGTCATGCAGTGTTTGCTCATATTTTTTGAAAGTTTTTTAATTCTAAAGCAGCTTTTTCAAAGCCACAGAAGGGATAGCTGGAGTTTTAAAACTTTTCTGATGTCCAGAGTTCAGGATTTAGAATGGTCAATTAAACCAGAGTTGGTTTGGTTATGAAGCATAACCAATTTTTATAAATAATCATGAGTTACTTATTTATTTTTCCATTTTAATTTTTTTGTTGATAAGAAATTCTCTAAATCATATCAAGTATCACTAATAATTCTGTAGAATTTGACACATACAGTTAATAAGTTTTAAGGACTTGGCTGTGTAATAACTGAAATTTCTTCTTTCATCCAACAGATGTTAACTACAAATTACAATAAATTAATTTATATTAGTCATAATTAACTATTGTTTGAACCACTTGAGCTATTGTAACATTTTTCATATCCCTTATTTCTTAAAGCAGTTATGTGCTTTACAGCTTAAGACATTTTGTTACTCTTCTTTTATTAGCAAAAGATACCCAAGCATTTATCAAAAGGACTACTTGTTGGTATTTTTATGTATGGATTTTCAAAATGCTGAGTTTTGTAAAGGAACACATTTATACAGGAATAATTTACTGCTTCAGTAGTTTTGGGAAGAGAAACATTAAACCTATTTTGAGCCTTAATTTAATAAAATTTAATACATGTTTTCAGTTTTGATGAGTATTTTATAAGAGTTGGAGTGTGATCTCTACAGGAATACAAATCTCAAGTTCTTCTTTAGTTTAATATGTAAGCTGCTAATATTTTTTCGTTTAATAGTTTGAAAATTGTGTAGCGTGGAAATACTGATAAGCATAGACTTCTATTTAAGGACAAGATTAAAGGAGTAATTATTAAAATGTCCATTAAAGACCAGCTCAGTTTCCTCATTTCCAGGTTGCCATGATTTGATTGTCCAATTAATATTTAAATTCAAATCAGTGTTTACTCTTGTTCATTATTTAAATAAGGACAGAGTTCACGTTGTCTGATGGGAGCATCAAACCATTATGAGAGGAGCTGAGGAAAGACAGATGAGAAAACACATTCACTTTCTTTGGTTTATAGGGCCTCTGCCCTTACATTTCCTAATTCATTTGTGCTTGGTTCATGTGTGTTTTCATAACTGTACACATCATTAAGCTTTGTAAAGTATGATAATATCTGCCCCCCTTCTTGAAAAAGTGCAGACGACCTCACAACCACCCTTCATGGCTGAGAAATGACAAGTCAGACATTGACTCCAGAGCTGGTTCACCTGAAGGAGCAATCAACAAGGATGAATTAAATTTTAATCATTTTAAAAAACATAATTATTAATTTTTAATTATACACTAAATATACATGCACAGAAAATGATAATGTCTGAAATTCAGGTGCTATTCTGGGAATTTCATCTCCAGATTTCTCTTTATTATAAAAGATGAGAAAGAGAAAGCAATTTATTTTTCTTGTGAGGTACTCAGCATGCCAGTTCATCTCCCTAGTGTGAACAGCAGTGAAAGCACTGCTTGTTTTGTCTCAAGGGGCATCTTTAGATTTATTTTTAAAACAATGCAAGATTTATCAATGAAAGGTTTCTGTTTCTGATTGTGTGTAATTTTTTAATTGCTGGTTTTTGTATCATCTTCGTCAGAATCCCTGCTGGCCTATCATGTATGGAGATACATTTAATTTGTTAGGATTTCTATTTTCCTTATTTGGACATAGTTTCTACACTGAGAAACATTTTGCATCCAGTAGATGTCCTGACTCTTTCGTTTAAAACTGACAGACTTTGACAACAGGGAGGTTTTAGTGATTATATGTGATTATATGTGTTCATGCAAGTTAGTATGCCTTTATGTATTTTACTCAACGTGAAAAAAATTATACCTGCCTCTAGTACCTTGTGATAATGCTGTCAAGAAGCGTGCAGATTTTATTTAAAGCTTCTCGATTATTTTTTTCTTTCCATTCTTTATGAAAATTAAAATCTGACAAGGGTGATGCTAATAACATTATTTTTCTCTGACTTGCTAAGTATCTTGTGCGTAATTATAGATGAGTATTTTGACAATTTCATTTCCAGCTGTCTGGTCCCCTTGTCTGGACAAAAACTGTAGTTTTTTCCCATCTGTGTTTTCTGACTGTTTTGATGTCTCAGAAAAACTCTGGAACAAGCTACTGTTGCATAACTCCCTGCTAAGAGGCAATTTCTGCAGGAATGGAATCTGTATTTTCCTGTGTCTGCTGTGTAAGCAGCCTGTCCCCTGCCTCATCTCCCCTAGCATTTCATCACCACGTCTGTAATCCAAGTCCTGCTCTTGGGTGTCTTACAAAGCCACCAAGCACTTACTAGGAGTTGTGGTCCCTAACTACTCACTGGAAAACAGACTGAGCACAGGAGATACAGAAAGTACTGCCTTAAAATGTTCTGAACCCAGCCAATAGAGCAGTGATGCTGGAAATGAGGATCTGTGTCCAGGTCTCTGTTTTCAGAATGAGGATTTGAATCTTTATCTCAGGCACTTTTTATGAGTACTTTACTCTCTGCTCAGTCTAGATCTCTCACTTCTTTTTGATGCCACAGCTGCTGTCTGTGTGTAGTAGGTGTGCTCCAGGCATTCACAGCTGAGCACTCCTTGTGGGAAACAAAGATATGAAAATTCAGGGCTTATCTGGCACATGGGTGGGAGCTCAGGCCCAGCAGGATTAGTGCTGGTGGCCCAGGGCTATAAACTCAGTGGCACAGCTTTAGGCACCACAAACAGGTTGTTGGCATAAGTTTGATGTCAAGGCTGGAAGACTGGAGATGTAGTTTCAGACATTAAGTACTTTTGCCCACCTTGCTGTCACCTAAAGGAGAAGCCAGGCTAAATCTGCTGATGCACCCAAGTCCAACAGCACTGCTAAATACCAGTTAAGTTTTTTGGAGGCAACAGAAGCCTTTTGGTTTCTGTTTTCTGCACTCACACTGTTTGTTTCTATAAACTGGCAGAGTGACCTTTTTTTCAAAAGAGCATTTTGAATATAGCACAACCTTTCCAGAGAACATATTCCAAAATAGGGCTATTTTTAAACAAAATGACATAGGCCACCCATGGGATAGCACTTGCCCAGGAAATGTGGAACATTTCCACAGAGATTTGACTTGCCATAAAATACTAAATTCCATTTCTTTGTGGGTATTTTCTTTGAAAAGTGTTATTTCTGGTGTGACAGTCCATGAATAAACAGATTTGAACAGCTTTTCTTTGAGGTCCTGTTAGCTGTTCATTCTTCAGTTTTATCAATGGAAAATGTGTTCCCCCTAAGCATGCATGGTGCTTGCCCTGCTGGACGGTGCCAGGGTGCTGTGGATTAATTTTTGACCATCCCATTGTATTTTTACTTCCAATTTCCTGTGTTCTCCTTCTGTCCAGAGAGTGATAGAGTTGTCCTCAGCAGCACATATAAAGACTAAAAGGAGAGTGCCTGACCAAAAAAATACAAAAATGTACCTTCTTTTCAAGCTGAGAATGTTTATGGCAAGGAGTCCCTGAGGAGCTGTGATGGACAGACTTTAGTTTGGGACTGGCCTAAGATTGTTTTGTAGGGCTTAGCCACTGTCTTTACCAGGACTAGGGATTTTCTTTGGGTCCAACAGCCCTGCTGTGAACCAAGGCATTAGACAAGATCTGCAGACATGTGACAGAAATCCTTTGAGATAAGAGATACACAATACTATGAATAGAGGAACCTAATTATGTTACTGCAAAATCTTGAAATGTTCAGCTTGTGGGATATGAAAATTGTGAGAACAGTGATAAAAAGTTACTGTTTTTCATATCTTAATTTCAAGGTTGCTTTCAGAACTCCCTCCTAGTCTAGTAACACTCTGCCAGAATGCAGATTCAGTCCTAGTCATAAAGCCTAATAAAATGGGTAGCTTGTCAGTTGTATTTGATTAGAGATTGGAAAAGGGAGTGCTTTTAATGGAAAAATGGATTTTCACTCTGATATGGAATTTACTTCTATCACTGTTATGATATCTTTACAAGTCAAATGATTTTTTCTTACTAGCAAATGCAATCATTATTCCATAGGTAATATAATCTTTATAATAGCATGTAAATGTGTTTGAAATTGAATCCCAGTATGCAGGTCCCTGTGTGTAGATAAAGGATTACTGCAGAATAACTATTCTGTAAGTAAGAATGCTGTTAACATTCCATCCTCATCCCATGCCATGTTTCCTGAGTCATGCCACATGGTGGCCTAGGTGTTAGATTGCAGATAAATTCTGTTAAGATGCTGTCCAAGGCACAACAGGCTCCTGTGCTTTTCTGCAGGTCCCCAGAGCCATTCACTGCTCACTTCGTGGCAGGCAGCGATCCCGATTTCCTGGTGATGCCCCAGGCTGGAGAACTCCTGCCAGCAGGCACTGAGGGAACCCATATAAGCGTGGGGTACAAGCCCAGGATGTATGGCAGGAAGCAGACAGCAAGGCTGGTCATCGAGGTAAGCCTTCCCCAGGGCACTGCACACACACAGCCCCAGGAGAGCCAGCAGGAGGGGAAATCCTGCCCCAGGGAGCAGCTCTGGCACACACGCACTGCTTGGGCTGTGATGGTTCTGCTGCTCCTCACAATGGACAGGAGGAAAACTAAATTTGGAGAGTTGACTGATGACGAGCTGGAAAAACACACTGCATTTTACCCTGTATTTTACACTGTGTTACAATTTCTACAATATCCTTTTGCCATCAGCACCAGAGGCAGATATTTAATCTCGGTAAGTTGTCCCAACTCCATAGACAACATGACTTTTACAGAGAATCAAAATAATCCTCCTAAGAACTAGTGAAGAATATAAAAGTAATTGAAGATGTGAAGCCTAGGTTATTGATTTTAATTGTATTATATATCTTATATGATCAAAGGCTCCAAGAAGGCAGGTGCCAAACTGTGGAAGAGAGAATTTCGGAGCACAAAGTCAGAAATAGTTCTTTTGAAGCAAGATGCAAAATAAACAAAAAATTATTTGCAACCAAATAGCCTGTATAAGTGTGAAGGTCAGGAAACATTTGAAGGCATGTGTTCCTTCAGCAATTAAAATGCTCTCAGAAACCAATTTTCAAGTTTTAAGTTATTCTTTAGAAGGAATCTGTAGAAAACACACAGCAGGGGTAAACATCCCACATCCTCTATAAATCATGATTTGTTCTTTGAGTCCTTTCACTGCATGCTGGTAGTGTTTTCAGACTACTATATTAGAAGGGAAACAGCAGTATTGATTTAAGAAATAGGATGGTCAAACAAAGTTGATAAAAAGATGCATGGCACATCACTACAGTGTTTTATCTCTATAAGTGACAACTTGTAGAACAGTAAATAAGAAATTCAAATCCTGGAAAAAACAAGGTCCTTCAATCCCTGCTACTTGTTTTCTTTTACTGTATTACATGTTTGATTAATATAATCTCTTTACATAAACAGCAATTATGCTTATCACTCTTACTTTTGAAAAATAAGATAGCTTACTGAATATATTCTGTATTTTGTGTTTACAGAGTGTTGTATGACACAGCTACAGAGCTCAGAAACTTCTAATGAAGTTTTGGAACTGAATTCCTGTTTTCAGGCATGGCACTTACCAAGCACTAGTTATGCTTGTCCTTGGCTTAGCTCTCATCACTAACAAGGAGATTTAACCATAAATCTCTGAAATGGGACAAACCCAATGATCAAAGGTTATTATTAGCATTTTAAGAACTCAGGCAGTAATCCAGAATTTTCTTTTAGGAATTTAGCAGCATGGGTGGCCTGTGTCTAATTGGATTTTTAAGCTACATGCACTCACACCTCAGTCCCTGGTTATGATCTAGGCAGAGAGCTCTTTACATCTCCACCTTTGCTACTGTGTGTGGCTGCAGTCAGTCAGTCACTCATACATATTACATACATATATATATAGCAGATAACATCTTGTTGTATCTATTCCTGGACATTTAAAAATGCATCAAGGATTCTTGATGTTCATGAGCACATTTTGGACCTATATAACTCCTATATTATGGTCTGTTAGACTTGTCAGAATTAAGTGGTTCCAGTAATGTTTTGTTGAGGCTTGTGTTCTCTTTGCTCTTTTTGGTAGCCCTGTTTTGCACTCCAGACCTCCTCCCTTCTGCTCCACACAAGCTTTAATTCCTGCAGTTCTAATGGAAGGCAGAGCATCTGTGGCTGGGTGTGATTCAGTGCTGTGCTCTCAGCACTGACCCAAAATCAGGTTTGATGACATGTTGGAAATACCTGAGACTCATTTCTGCCTTTTGTGTTTGTTGAAATCATTTTCATTAGTGACCTGAGGGAGACAGACTTAGTTAGATGTATTAAATAAAAGCAGTATTAAATCATTCTTATTTGGGGAATAACAATGGAGGTGGTGAAATGCAATTAGTGTTTGACCTAACACTGAAGAACCTTTCTTGCATCTATCCTCTCTAGCCAATATATTGGCTGAGGCTTTGGGGTATTTTTAGAAATGTTGAAGAAGCTTCTTTTCTTTTGCACTGCCTCTCTTCTGCTGCTGCTGTAATAAAGGATTACAGAGCTCTTGCTTTAAAATGTCTTTCGCATTTCCAAGGGTAAAGTCATAGACCTAACACTAACATATTTTTATTATTATATTCTTTGAACAGTGAGTAGCAGATTTGTAATTTTTGTGTGTTTCAATGAATAGTGATAATTAAGCTGTAAAGTAGCAAAGATAGCAGTGTAAGTTCTTTGCTTTATGTTCATAGTTACAAAAGTGTTGTAAAGGAAAATGAGAGGTTAAGATTATGGAGAAAGAGCCTACAGTCATATTTTTCTCATTTGTTTTACACATTAAAACTGAACATTGTATGTACAAATTTTTTTGTTGTTTTACTACCCTGCTGAGAACCCAATGCTGAGAAGCTAATTAGCATTAACATATATGTAACAGTCTGTCTGCACCAGAACTTAGTGAGTACATGTTATTAACTGAATGTATATATATATATATATATAATCAAAATTATATTGTCTAATTTACATTTCTGCACATGAGTCAGATACTTTGTGGGATATGATATGGATTTTTTGAGACTTAATATTCATGAATACTTACTTACAGTAGATTTTATTAATGGCAGGTAACCTTAATTACTTTGCTGAAGCAGTTAAAGTTCTTTAACCATCATTAAAACTTCTGTTCTCAGTCAACTACATATCAAAACAATTGAAGTCAGATAATTATTTAAATAGCTGCTAGAAATCAATTTTGCAGAAGTGACATAGAAAATTACTTTAAAATTTTATGTAGATCAAAGAATGAACTATTACAAAGGGACAGTAAGGAAAATAATCATGCTCATTTCTTTGGGAAAGCTTGTAGCTTTGAATGAGGACATCACAACCTAATTGAGCAACAGGCAAGAAACGGTGAAATGGTGCCTGAACTGTATTTTTTAATAGGTATTTTCCCATAATCAAACTTCTAAATTCAGAATTGCCTTCATAAACAGTGCAATTCTGACTGAAAAAAATATTACCTCTGATGATAAATAAGTGAAGAGAGCACACTTCTCAGATAAACTGGGGAAGAGGAGACTCAGAAGTGACCTTATCACTCTCTACAACTCCCTGAAAGGTGGCTGTAGCCAGTGGGGTTGGTCTCTTTCTCCAGGCAGCAACTGACAGAATAAGAGAACACAGTCTCAAGATGCTCCAAGGGAAATACAGGCTGGATATTAGGAAAAAGTTTTTTACAGGAAGGGTAATAAAGCATTGGAATGGTCTGCCTGGGGAGGTGGTGGATTCACCATCCCTGGATGTGTTTAAAAGAAGATTGGATGTGGCACTGGGTGCCATGGTTTAGTTGAGGTTGGGGTTGAGTTGGACTTGATGATCCTGGAGGTCTCTTCCAACCCAGTGATTCTGTGATTGTGTGATTGTGTGATTGTGTGATTTTGTGATTGTGTGTAACTGTGAAGTGCTGTGAGGACAGAAGGGACTTCCTGAGCCACAGTGACACCCCAGAGCTGGGATGTGCCAGAGCTGAGGGATGTCAAGGTGCAGCTGGGGCAGGAATCACAGCCAGACACAAGGTGGAGCAGGCAGGAGGCTGAGAATCCTTGACAAAGGGCATATTCCTGTTGGTTTGCAGTTAATTTCCTTTCACTGTGCTGAATTCAGCTGGAGACCAGAGCATTGCTTTGTAATTCATGTGTGAGGCTTCTGAGATATTCTAAAGCAGAAGGCACACACAATAAGTCTTAAATGATAAAATAGGTGTCAGAGTGAACCAGATTGCAGGTAACATTATCAAGCCCTCCAGAAGTCAGGCTTGTGCACCTTTATTACTGCATAATCACTAACTTAGCCTATGGAAGATAGCATATCAAAACCATTTGTCATGCTGTTCTGCAAATAAATGATGCAGTGTGCCAGCTACAGTACCCAGGTATGGTTTCTCTAAACTTGTCTGTGCAAACTTGCATATCTTAACAGCAAACAGTACTGTTACATATTCAGCAGCTTGCTGAAGCTGCCTTGTTCCTGGTGGATTTCTTAATTACCATACTTTAATGTTATTTTAAATTGTATCTCTTGAAAAGAATGAGCAAGGAAAAATGTAACTAACTTACTAGAATAATTGAAATAGTTCCCCTTTAAATAAGATACATGCTGGTGTCAGCTTGAGTTTTAGGATTGCAAGCAGAATGCAGAATCAGTACTCAACATTTTTGATTCACAAGCATGGGGAAAGGTTACTTTGCTTATTGAGACTTGCAGGTCTGGTAATGGCAAAAGGTGATAATAATGTGGGAACCATTGCTGTAAAAGAGTATTCAGACCATTGTCAGTCCTGGAGGATTTTGATTGTTTAATGTCTAAGCAATGTTGTGAAACACCTAATATTTGAAGTGCAGAAATCAATTCAGTAAATTTTAATTATATCTGGAAGTGTTTTTTAAGCTAAGACAATCGTTCTTAGCCACCTTCTTCATTAGAAATTGGTCAGAGCCTGGATGGGCATTTGTCTGCTTGTGGGAGGTTGTTCTTATTGCTTTGGCTTTTTTCTTCATCTTTCCTCACTTATTAAACTGTCTTGTCTTGATCCATGAGTTTTCTTGCCTTTGCTCTTTCCTTACACAGTTCACATAAAGGTTTGCTTTAATTTCATTCCATATACACTGATTGTAATTGGTCATTTTTTGTTTGTATAACAAAACACTGCAGTATAAATTAATGGCTGGGAAATATTTGATGCACTACCTGTAATTTCCCGTGGTTTAACTGTTTAGGAAGTCTTGCAAATTTTATTTTGATTTTTCTGAGTTAACACTGTTTGGAAGCTAACTAGAATACAATATTCCTTGAAATTCCTGATCCTTGCTTCCAATCCCTTCCCTAACACAGGTTGCTTTGGCAATTATTTATGATTTACATCAGTAGCACTTCCAGCCTACAGTGAACACCCATGGATAATCTGTGTTTTGCAAATTAATCCTATGAATCATGAGGCGTCAGTAAAAATGGGTTGGATACCAAACAAATAGATTTTTATATAAATTATTTGATGACTGTTACCAGTATTGGCTGAATAATTTGCTTCATGAACATTACTCAGTCAGCCATCAAAATGATTGAATGACTTACTTGAATAACTTACATTATTTAATGAGAAGTGGCAGTGTGTATCAAATTTTTTAATTGTTAAAAATATTTTTCAGAGAAATTTAGCTCAGTTTGCTGGCCCTAACTCAGTCAGGTGAGCCAAATTGTTATTCTCTTCACATTTTGATTCAGGAATATTGAGTTTTTGAAAAAAGAAAGTCTTTCATTTCAACAAGAAATCCTCCCTCACATTGTCAAGGACGTTCAGAATACGATCTGCTCTTTCTTCTTAAATTGTGTGTGAAATAGGCCTAGATATGCATCACAGGGAGCCTGGATTCTTAACAACCTATGTTTATATCAGACATATCTTCTTAGCAGAGATTCTCTTTTGTAATTCTGTTCTAGTCAGAGTACAGATTGCAGCAGATTTGATACCTTCATCTTTAGGCTTTGTTACTGCCAGAGCTAGCATTGGAATTATTCCAAATTTGATACAATAAACTGCATTGCCTTAAAAATAGGAAGAGCTCCTGTGATTTGGGAAATTTGGCCTGCTTTTGAGGCAAGCAAATACTGATTATAAATCAAATATTCCATCATAATTCTGTGATCATATGTGGATGACCTTTGAAAGTTTCTCTTCCTCCTCTCCAGCATTCCAGAAAAGTCTGAATCTGTGATGATCTGTGTTTCCCTTTGCTGTGACGTGTCTGGCCTGGAAACCCAGAGCAGCAGTTTTGAGGCACTTGCATGAATTGTGAAGATGATAGACTTGCTCTTGCTGCAGTTTTCATATTATTTAGAATAATTACTGAAGTTGAGCTTTACAGACTTATCCCCCCAAAAAATATGTACGGCTCGTGCAACTGATATTGTGCCCTTGGAAATTAAGTATTGAAGTAAAATAGACATTTGTGGTTGCCTAAGGTTTACTGAAAATTACTAAAGTTCCTTAAAAATTCTGATTTCTGGGTGGTTCTGATGCTAAACAAGGAACCTCAAGTTATGTTGACAATGGCAGTAACTTTTCCATGTGTGTGACACTTGTTTCCCTTTTGGCAGAAAATGCTGAACTTATATTACACAACAGGAGATTTTTTCACTTAAATGCAGTTTTTTCTAGATGATTGTCTCCAGCAGTCTTGGATGATGGCCCATGATTTACAATAGGTGAACTATCATAGTTCAAGGTAAGATATTAGGGTGGAGTTGCAATGTGCCCTGGCACAGAACACCTGACACAGCAACAGAATAGGCAGCTTTATTTGACAGGTCAAGCCATAACTCTTTTGTTTTTTTCACTGGACACACAATCCAGGATATTTCTAGGGCAAACAGGAAATTAATAGAAGGTTATTACTGCCTAGAAATCTGTATCTATTGTTTGATGCTGATGATAAGGGAAGCTGAGAGGTGGCATAGCCCATGATTTTTGTTAAATCCCACTATTACTAATACTATAGACAGTAAAGTCACAATGTATATGGATTTCATGAACAAAAAATATTCTAGCAACTTTCTACTTGGTTTAAATCACTGGCTGAAACACCTTTCAGATCTTTTCTCTGACTTTGAAATAATCCAGGAGACTTGCACAAAGTGAACATGACCCTGAGGTTAAATTACCTTTAAACTAAATTGTTCATCTGCTTTATTAAAGAAAGATAAACTATTTAATTTTGCACTAAAGTTAATAAAATAATGAGCTAACTTTGGAGAGTCACTTACTTCCCTTAAATGACAGCTTTATCTTTGGACATAAGGTACTGATGCTGGTTCATGTCACACCTGCTTTTTGCTGGCTTTTGCTTTTGCCTTTACAGACAGTAGAGCTACTAATTCATTTCAGAGTATTAAATAAGGTTGAGAATAAAGATGAGTTAATCTGCCTGTTTTACAGAGAATAATATTCAATTTAAATGAGATTTTGATTTTAGTAGGATAGTAATGAAAATTTTGAAAAACTATGCATGCATGGTGAAATATCTACTGAATTTTCATTTACTGATCTTACTGG
This sequence comes from Cisticola juncidis, assembly GCA_013400215.1. Classification (NCBI taxonomy): domain Eukaryota; kingdom Metazoa; phylum Chordata; class Aves; order Passeriformes; family Cisticolidae; genus Cisticola; species Cisticola juncidis. The sequence continues at coordinate 58,123 of VXBR01000871.1, forward strand.
AATAAGGTGAGTCATTCAGCAGACACCATGTAAAATCAGTATTGCCAGTTTTCAAGTAGAGGTTTCTTTAAAAATACACAGCAAAAACCCCTCATCTATTCTTTCAACATTGGTTCAGAAAAGTATAATTCAGTTACTAAAATGGTGGTTAAAGCTACAATTAGGGAGTCATATGCTGATGGCATTTAGGAGCTGTAAGTGCATGCAGTATATCTGTGAAATAATGTATGTTCTGTATAAGTGTACAGCAGAGAACAAAGCCTGAGCCAAAGAGTTTATGGTTTAATGTTCTAACACTTCTTTTTGTTGAATATCTGCATTATAAATTCAAAACTGCTTGCAATGATACTTCCTAAATATAATTTAGCACTGAACAGGGCAACAATTAGAATGGTAGGAAGAAGCATATGAAAGATAACAAAGATAAACATAATAGATTTAAACTTTTTCAGTGGCAAGTATAAAACTGATGTAACAAAACTTAGTAAAGTCAAAGAAACATTTTACCATGCTCTTTTCCCCTCTTCTGTCTGTTGCTGTAAATATAGGATTACTCCATAGAAAGCTGGAGGTGGAGAAGGTTCAGTGCTCATCTCTGTGGCTTCTGTAGTGCCTTACCTAGACCATGATGAACTGACAGAATGCAATAAATAACAAGACAAATGTACACACTGTGCTTTGGAGGTGGCTGGTAGCATTTATGGTGTGTGAAAATCTGTCACAGTTTCTGTGGGTATTGTGGCACCTCTGCACAGATCTGGCTGGGGTAGGACAGGGCCAGCACCAGAGCAGGAGCAGAGGACTCACACTGCAGTGAGCAAATCCACAAATCCAGAGTGTCAGAAGCTGGACTGTCAGCTGAGAGAAAGACTCAGCAGCTTTGAGGGGTGCCTGTGCCACTGTTTTCCAGAGGAAATTGAGGGCATATCAGCCTTTCTGACCTTTTGTTTCTCAGATGAAGAATGATACTGGTGTTAGGTGTAATGTGTCTATCTACAATTGATTGTTCTAAGGATTAAGTTAGTTTTAAATGGGAGATGAATTCCATGAAGTCCAACTCCTGCTGTAATACAAAACTCTGAGGCCCTGTGAGCTGTGTCCCTGTAGTGCAACACAGCAGGAGAGCACCAAAAACCTGCTCTGGAACCACTGCTGTGTCCTGTGGAAAGGCAGACCTGGGGAATTTGGAAATGTCACTCATTTCATGTGACCCTCCTGCTCTGAGACCGCAAAGCTAGAGAGTCTGGTATGTTCTGAGTGCTGTATTCATGCTCTGTGTTCTGTATAAAAGCCAAATTTCACTTGTATGAATATATTTCAATAGACTTACACATGCCATATTTTTACTCAGTCTTCCTCTATGAGTTCTATCTCAGAAGGAGAAAAAAACCTCGAAACATAAAACCTGGGATTTTCAGTCACTAAGTGTGAGGGAACTGATGACAGTCTATGCCTGAAGTGGGCATGAAATACTTTGTCCTTTTGCACAGTACAAAGCTGGACATAATGACACATCATTTGAGATTCTGTAATATCTTCTGGGTTTGTGATATTTCTGTTGTTAGTCTGCACCTTTGGGGATTTTTTTAAAGAAAAAGAGGATAGAAAACTAAAGCTCAGGAACATACCTTTTTCCAGATGTAATGACAGGAAAGTGCCAGAGACTTGGAATAAAGAGCTGTTCTCAAAAATTAAAGTGATACGTTATGAAAGGAAAATGATTGGAAGATCTGCAAAAATTACACATGAGTTTTTAACAACCAAAATTCAGTTTCAGGACAAATGAAGCATGGCAGGTAGACAGCAGTATCCCCTAATATTCATAGAAATAACAGTCCTTAAACATGGATAGATGGAATCTGTAGTAAGAATTAGGACCATGTACTCAGGAAGAATCAAGTATTCAAGCATTACAAGACATGACATGGAAACATATGTTCCATTCCTGGAGACCAGTTATAAACAGAGAGCAAATGAAGAGTGTCATTTTCAATCCACATAAATCTGCCTCAAACTAGAGATTCCAACATGAAGCTTCAATTCTCTTGTGCATACTCTGAATCCTTTCTCTGAGTTTTGTTCATTGTTTTAATGTGAAAATCCCACCATTTGATAATACCACTGTTAGAGATGACAGAGCTGCAAGTGAATCCTACAGTGCAAACGTGAGGCTTTTATGTTGTAGACTGGAATAGTCACCTTTGAAAAACATACAGAGCTCTTCAAAAACATACAGACCTCTGGGATTTTTAAATAAAAAAGGAATTTTAGATCAGCCAGGGAAGGTAAAATTCTCATCTTTGTTATGCCTGGTTCTGAATAAAGCTGAATGTAATTTCAGTTCTCTGTTCCAGGAGTGCAATTCCCATTCTGTGTTATTCCAGTGCATTACATGGAAATGGCAAAATATCTTTTGAAATCAATGTTGCATCCTCAATCACTGATGAATTTTCAGGGTATTTGATCATTGATTTTTTTGATTTTTCCTTTCTCTGATTATTTTCAGACACAATCAATGCAGTGGACATATGTAATCAATGGGCTTCCTCCTCAGACTGCACCACCTTCAGTGGCAGCAAAAGTCGTTTGCACCAGCAGCTACACAGGATCCTCCACAGCCCAGCAGCGCAACTTTGTACGAGAAAATCTGAAACTTGTAACCACTGGAGCATCCTCTCCAATCAAAGGAGCACCTTTGGTCCTTAGGAAAAAATAGAGAAATTTATAATCTGTTGATTTTTTGGGTTGAGAGAACAAATAAATCCTGCAGATTGAAAAAAAATTGTTTGTTAATTTTTTTTAAGCAGGTACGGTATGCACGGATTGTATGTTCTGTATGGAAAACTCAGAGTGTCTGAGCCCTAGAAATATTCCTGATTTTCTATAAGGGATTTTGGATACCTAACAATTTATTTATGTCATACAGATGTCAGCCAGTTGAGAGAAAGAACTTCGAGTTAAAAAAAAATATATCTGAAGATTGGGTAACTCAAATTAATGCTTTGTTGTCTAAAGGATGTTGGTTTAATAAGACTGTAATAGGAAATTTCAGTGAACATTCTGTGTGATGTTCAGCAAATTACACCCATGTAAATTAAGCAAGTAAAAACAATCCCTGTTGTCTTCCACAAGAAAATCCTTACCTTTTCTTGCTTGGGCAAATTTCATTAATTAGGACATTTTTGCTATGTATAAAATAACAATCTTGTTTTATTCATTCCATACCATTTCAAGTCTTTGATAATTATACATAGCACAGAAGTGAAATAAAATGCCATGCTGCAGTCATTTTATGTCAGGTATATTTTATAGAGTACTTTAGACTATTACCATACAGAAGGTTATGAGAAGTCAGTGAGGAATGAAGACAAATTTTCCTTTTTTTCTTAGAATAAACAAATCAGAGGTGCTATCTCTAGTGTGTTTCTATTTTAATTCTTTAGATGGGAATTCAGGCTTTCTCTGCTCTTGATATCATGGGGGAAATTAGATCTCTGCAGACAGGCTTTTTAAGATCATTGGATGGGTAACTCCTGACTCCTTTCTTCACTGGGATTGTTTTTCCTGATTTTACTAACGGAACATAAATTGTATTTGTGCCTTTATTTGGATGGCAAAATGTACTTTAACAAAAAGATGGCTTGGCACAGATAAAGTGCCTCCTTGGCTCCAGGACAGAACGAGCATCACTGCTCAGGAATGGGGAGCCTGAGAACAACCTATGTAGGTCAGGGCAAATGAGCACCAATAAAACCCTTTCACAGCAATGGGCTTGAGGATTTTGTTTATGCCACACATTTTTAGAGGAGCTATTACAGAAAATGTTGGGGACACATAAAACAGCAATGGTGCTGTTTAATACCTCCTCCTAAATGCAGGATGTCCCATTTTGGTCAGAAACCAGGTAATCTGAAGTGAGAATAAAATCAGCTTTATAAATTCAGTGCACAACCCTGGAACGATTCTGTCCATACTGATACCTCTGGAAGACACTGAGAAAGAAGCTGTTGTAATATTTATCTTAAATGCTGCTGAGACCACAAAAGCAGCTGGATTTCACAGGAAGGCTCTATGTGCATATATAAATGAAGCAAGTGTTTCTCTGACCATAACAAATCAGAATTTATGGATCTGCAGTGGTTTCCCAATTAATGATCGATGTTCTGGAAATATTTCATTGACATCTTTTTGTAAAAGCTTTTTTATCCTTATTTAACTCCTTTAAAGTTATGCTTTCCTGTTTAAAATGGCACTTTTTTGCAAGATGCACAAAATTTTGTAATTCTCCCAGAAATGGATTAGCAGGTGGCGTAGAGGTGAATCACTTAAAAATTACATGGTGCTCACTCCAGAAATTTTATGTCCAATTTACTTGCCTGCACTTGCAATTTTTGTCATACATCTAAACATTTTAAACATCCATGGGAAAATTTGCAATATAATAGTACCAGGGGGGTGTTTTCAAAGGAGCCATTTATATTATCTGTTATAAAAGGGATGAATGCATAATCTGTGCTTACAGGACAAAATTACAGGTTTTTTTTTCAATGTGTGCAAGGTCAATTCTGAGCTGTGCAAGATATGCCATTATCAGCTGAATTTGGACCTAATATTGAAAATGTATTTTTCTAATTTTTTATAGTTTAAGACAGAACTAAGCATATTTCTTCTGATACTAAGAATATAATTGCAAAGGTGATTTTAAAAAAGACCATTTCAGCTGTGTGGTTGTAGCATACAGTGTTTTATGTAATCTCTGCATGCATTTATGGATTACAATGACTATATAGACTATTAAAAATAAATTCATTTTTACTTCTTATCTTGCTATTTTTCACTTCCATCACAGAGATGACAGCATTATTTGTAATGCAAGGAATAATTCCAAATATATCACTTACAATACAGTTTCTAAGCAGCAGCACTGGAAGATTTCCAGAATGATAACTTGTATTCATTACTTGCTTCTTCCTCTTTACTAGAATTACTGAGCCATTTTGAAAATATTAGTGTTTCAAATCCTGGGAGGAAAGGTCTGACATAGGAAAAGATCACAAAATTCTGGAGTTTTTTTACTTAAAGATTTCACTTCAAAGCTTTTGGACCCACCATTAAATGGGAGCTTCAGAAGAGCTGGGCAAGCTGCTCACCATCACTCTGCCCCTTAAAAATGTAACCTGCAGAGGAATGCAGCTGCTGGAGATGGAGCTAAACACCATTGTTGCAGTCAGGGCTCAGGTCTGGAAAAAAAGCAGCCCAAATAATTTAGCTTTGAATTAATTCTAAATTACTGTTCATTATCATAATCTTAAAAGGCAATGAGAGAGAATGAACACAGCCTCGAGTTATGGCTTTTGTAGATGCCCTCACATTTTTTTCTGTGCTCTCATGCCACATGAGAACTGCCACTATCAGAAACCAGTGGGAAAAAATCCCAAAACTTTGTTTCTCCACATTAGAATACCCATCAGGATCCTTTTCTTCTGAAAAGTGTGAAAAATGGAGGTTTTCCCTTCACAATCATCTGTGTAGGCACAGCAGAATCTCAGGGAAATGAGGAGGTGCTGGTTATTACTGTAAATAATAAATCATTGGTTATTACTGTAAATTTATTTACTGTAAATAATAGCTCCTAATTTCTCAATGCTAATACCAATTAGTGATCTAAAATTACACCTGGCCCCAGTTATATGTTTTGATTCATAGAAATACCTGATTCATAAAACACAACAAGTTTTTCAAAGTCATTTATGGCCAAATGTTTTAATCACATTTTTACACACCCCCCATGAGTCAGCTGTGCACTGCTTGCTGGTGGCTTGGCAGAAATGCTGATTGTCTGACCAGGGAAGTCCCCAGTTGTTTATTTGTATTTCTTCCTCCCTTCTCTCTCTATGCCTCACTATACTGATCCATCTATCAGAATAATTAATCCAAGGACCAAAACTTTATGAGGCAACATCATTGTGTATCACAGAAGTTGTTACTTTGGGAATGAGGTCTGTGTTTAAATTAAAATTAAATTGGTTCAAATGCAGTGGAGCTTTTGCAGCTCCTGGCTTTATGTGACACCTCCAGCGGTGGGGACAGCGTGCCCTGGGGGCTGCAGCATTGCACGCTCAGAGCAGTGGCTTCAGAGCAATCACCTTCTCATCGTTTGCAGTTTGGCTGAGCTTTCCTTGGCACAGTGCACACAGGAGAACGGCAGGAGGATTTCTGCCATCAGCAGCTCAGCTCAGAGAGGTTTTGCACAGATTTCAATAATGCTTGTTCTATTCCTGTCTGGCTCACCACGGGATCAATGACACTCGAAGGCTGTTTTATACCTGATCTCTCTCACAAGATACAAAAAGGTTCAGAAGTATCAAAACTGCCCATGGAAAAGAATAGAAGCCAGCATTAACTCCTGTGCCAGCGCAGGTTTTGTCAGAGTCAGGAGAATGGGAGATAAAGGCTGCTTTAAGCACAGGAGGTAACCATGATCAGGTAAAGAGCCCACAGTGCCCTATCCATTCCTGCTGCAGGAAAGGGATTCTTTCCATGCTGCTCTTTGGGACTGCAGCCAGGTTAGCAGAGGACAAAATTCTGAACCAACAATGCTCTTACTCTGGTGAAATACCACGGCAGCAATCAAATCTGAGCATGCACTTTTTTCCTCTTTCATCACAAACCCAAGCTAGCAGAAGAAATAGAAAGTTCTGACTCACCCTGCACATAGCAAACATTGGGGAAAATATTGCTGGATATTAATAGATATTCCTAGGAGGAAGGCTTAATATTTAGAATAAGAGAGAAAATCCCTGGCTTTGCCTTGCTATTTATTTGCTTGTGAGGCGTTTCACAATTTTATTTCTCCCTGCAGTGACTGCTCATTCTAAAATAAATGACTGAACAGTGCTTTACTGCTGACACAGATCACAGTTTGTTGCTAATGGAATGTTAACTGCTTTTTAAGTGACTCTGAATAAACCTACTGATCCATAGAAGATTCATCTAAAAAGGGATCCAATTCATCTACCAGCTTTTCTGCTTCTACTGTCATGAAACATATTTTTCTGCAGTTCAGTTTACTGCAGTTTCTGTAATATTGGTAGTGTCAGATTTCCTGAAGTAGGATATTTTACATTTTGAGACCATGGCAGGATGATAGTGTGGTGAAGTCCTGGCAGGAATTGATGCCAAGGTCACTGCACAGAAATGTGTCTAAAAATCACTGCTTGGTGGCTAGGGAAATAAAGACATGGGGCAAGGACAATCTTTGACCTTTATCTCTCTCATTATTACATGATTAACTTCCTTTCTACAAAGTATCCAGTTTCTCCTGGTAAAAAAAATAAATAAACTTGGAAACCTGGCAAGTCACTGCTCTTTCCATCACAGCAGTACACAGCAGATGCCAACAAACTAGTCTGGCACAGGTCTTAAGTGACAAAATCAGAGGTATCAAGAAGGGTAAGGCATCAATGTAAAATCCTTCCAGTTATTAAATGGATAGGGCTGATGTCCATCAATGAGATCCAATTTACCAATCCATATGAAAATCAAAGGCTCAGTTTTCCTATTCCCTGTAAGAGGTATCCAGGGTGCCTTTGCTGCAGCCCACAGACCTGACACTGTCACTAGGTGGGGAGGGCGGCTTTTCCTGGCTCCACATCTCCTTCAGTCCTCAGTGCTTTCATATTTATAGCACTGAAGTGCAAAATACATATTGCAAATCAATGAAGCCTGCACTTGTTTAAAACAAGCCAACAAACAATCAACCAACGTCACCCTGTCCAAAAAAAAAAAGACACAAGAAACTATTTCTTCCACACACCCACAAGCTTCTTTAAAAGAAGCATCTCAGGAGACGGGTTTTAATTTTGAAGAAACTAGCCTGTGAAAAGAAAGATTCCTGATGATCTCTTAATAAACAAACAGACTTCAGGGTGAGGTGTGAAACTTCTACAGTCTTTGATGAGTATAGAATGCATTTTTCTAATATTGTTCAGCTTTAAGTATCACAGAATAGTTTGGGTTAGAAGGGAGATTTAAAGGTAATCTAGACCCATCCCCTTCAATGAACAGGGACATCTTCAGTTTGATCAGTTTGCTCACAGCCCCATTTAACCTGACCTTGAATGTTTCCAGATGCAGTCATCTGCCACCTCTCTGGACAGCCTGCTCTGGTGTTTCACCACTCTCTTTATCAAAGATTTCTCCCCTTCATCTAGTCTAAATCTCTTTTAATTCAAAACCCTTACCCTTTGCAACCGTTGTCCTATTGCAACAGGCGCTATTGAAAAGTCTGTCCCCATCTTTCATGTAAGTGCCCTGTAAGTACTGTAAGGCTTCAATGAGGTCACCCTGGACCCTTTTCATGTGGAACAGCTCCAGCTCCTCAGCCTTTCTGTACCTGAGTAATATTTCATTTATCTGATCATTTTTGCAGCTCTCCTCCAGACTCACACCAACAGGTCTGTGTCTCCAGAGCTGGACAATCGACCAATTCCCCCATAATTATCATGTCTGATACCTGGGATACAGTCCCTGTCAACAATCTGAAATATTTTTGACTGTTTAATATCAATGGAGAAAACAAACCCAAGACCACTGTGTTAACAAGTTGTACTGCCAGCACACCAGCTCCAGTTAGGAATAGCTCTCTGCAGTGTGTGGTGTATTACAGAGTTAACAAACACATTTATGAAGTAAGAATAAAATAGTGATTAATTTTATTCCTTGTAATGTAAAATAAATGTTTACTTGTGGAACCTTGCACTTGGAAAGTCAAGCTGAGTGTACAGGCAGTCAGGTGTGTGCTTTTGAATCCAGAGCATACATGTGAGTATTGGGTTAAATACATGGTGAAGATGTGAACAGCACTGACTCAGCAGCCTTGCATTGCTCCTGGCATGAACTGTTGCATTCAAATGTAAAACTTTTGACTTTAAAATGCTTTTCCAAGCCATGCAGCCACGTGGCTAGCATCAATTGGTACTTCCATTTATCATTGTCTTATTTCTGTCCTAATATTTGCTATTTTAAAAAGTAAGTAAACAAACTATAATAAAAGGGGAAAAAATATAAAGGCCAACACCAAACCAAAACCAAGGCTACCTTGCCTAGGTCTGAGCCTTCCTGTGCTCAGCTACCAGTTTTTCATTTTGGAGCAGTTCCTATTGAACCTGGATCTAAATTACACAGAGGAGATAGTGTGAAGGGGAGACAGAGACAAGCAAGCTCACAACTACAATATTGAATCCTCATGGTAAAGAAATGTTATTGTATAGAAAATATTTGCTGAGGGAACTTCCTTTCTGTTAGAGAACAGCATCTACCCACAGTGGCTGTGATCACTGCCATGTGAGGAATTAATTGCTAGATGACATATTGCTGTACTGAAACATAAATCAGCTGCAGAAACATCGGATTAGCTCATTAAAAAATGTCATTAATTAGGGGTTCAACATCTCTAACTGTGTTTAGTCATTTGCAGGTCACAGAAGTCAAAGTGCCCGAGTTCCATGGTGGGAGGTGGCTGGAATTAGGAACCCCCCATGCTCCTCCCTTGGACCATGAGGACAAAAGGCTGCACTGAAGCTGCCTGGAGCTCCCTCCTCTTCCCCTTGTGCTGCAAAATCAGCTGCAGTGCTGAAGCCAGAGCTGTGCTGCTGTAAATAAGGGAACAGCTGGGGGATATTGCCACTGGGGGTCCCACAGCTTTAAATATAATCAATTCATGGGCTGATATAACCCTTATCTTAACTTTCAGAGTAGGCTGCAAATTATCTCTGCACCTTTCCCCAGGTTCCTATTAAAAGGAATAAATTAAAAAGAAGAAATTTGCATTTAGCTTGCTTGGCTTGCTCATGAGAGCTGATAGTGAATTGTGATGCTGCTCTTCATCATCCAGTGCACTGAGGATGATGGTTGGGTGCACTTCCTATCACTTTTCAAAATGTAAGAGAAAATAAATTACTTGATTATTAACAGAGAGGATCAACAACCAGATCAGGTAGTTTATCAGTGTCTGAATTAATGAATTAAAAACAGCATGAAGGAGTAAAAACATGAATGTAATGGACTCATTAGAATTATTTGGTAAGAGAAATTTTGTAAGTGAGGAATAGTTCCACCTTAAAGAAAGTGGGACAAGTCAACTGGCACAGAGAACTGACAAGGTTATGGGGGATTGTTTAAACTAGAAACAGGAGGAAAATATCCAGCAGGTGTGGAGGAACACTTGAGCCAGTCACAAACATCTGCCAGGACTGTCAACCCTAGGACAGTGTCTCTGTCACAATGTAAGAAGTATGAAAAATTATGGTAACACTAGGAAGGAACACAGCCCAGCAGTCCATCAAGGAAAATCAGCCAAAGAAATTTTCCAACAATAAAAAGAAATAAATGCCAAAAATTTCAAATAAAACTGATAGAAAGTGACAAAATAAAAACCGTGTCATCAAGGAACAGTACCTTGAGAGGACTGTGTAATCCTGGCTGTAAAGCAGAGAAGACAGAATATTCCTTAACTGCAGTGCAAAGCCATGGCAGTTCTATAAAAATAGATTGAGAGTGTTTGGCAGGGAGGAGGCCAGTGAGGAGAGCCAGGAAGGATGAGGGTGCAAGAACTGGTGGCTCCCAAAAGGGAAAGCACGTTAAAGTGTGACACCACCAGCTGCTGGCTCGAAAAAAACCACACTGCATTCACAGGGCTGAAGAGGTGCAATTAAAAGAACAAATGCTCCCCCTCCCCATTAAATCAAACACATCTGTATCTGATAAACTTCTGTTCATGTCTTTGATGGACCACAGACAGTCAGGGTGTTAAGAAGAAATAGTTCCCCAACAAAATTCCACTGCATTTGGTTAATTTGTAATAAATATACAACATAATTAAAGCCCATATCAGGATAACCTTAGCAACGCCATGTCTTGGCACACTATATATCTATGAAAAGTTGTTCAAGACAATTGAAAATGTACCATTTTTAATATAGTCCAAAAATAACATTTAAAAAAATCCCTGGTGTTGAACTTGTGAGCAGATAATAATCATTATTTAAATAAGTGAAATATAGAAATCTCCACTCTGCAATATTCACTAAAACCTGAAGAAGCCACAGCAGAGCTTTCTGCCCAGAAAGCCACCACAGTCCTGACACAAATACCTCCTTCCATCCCTCACTGTTCTCATTTATAAATACCACATGCATCTAAACATTAGCATGTAAATACACCAACATACTGCTTTGGTTCTTCCCAAGGCAGAAACATCTCTTTGAGCAAGATGCACAGGGAAATAGAAAGTTAACCAGTGGTTTCCAATCTCACCCAAACTCACCCATTTCCAACCAGAAGGGATGGTGTGGGGGTTGGAAGAGCACAAGCAGCTGCTGATGAAGGGCTCTTACTGCACGATGGAGAGTTTGGCCTTCCCTGGGAAAAAACATTCAGGATTATAAATTTGGGAAGCCAGTAGCAGTTGCAATCCAAACTGAAACAACTCCAAAACATCTGGCATTGATTATGTGGCTTCCAGTTAATTACTCTAGCAACTAATTAATGTGCCTGGTGAAGAGGATGATCAGCTGTGGGTGCCAGAGAGGTCAGCATGCCTGGAGTCAGCTTGCAGCAGTTTCTGCTTGAAGGGGTGCAGATCACAGGTACAGGTTCAAACTAGAGGAAAGAAATGAAACCACCCTGGAGTTTGTCAGAATTCAATACCCAGATTTCTGTGGGATTTGATGATTCACTTTTCAGTGCCACATAAGAAAAAATAACACCATATCCTCGTATAATTTATTATGAAATAAACTGTGCTGAATAGCAGATAGAAAACTACTGACACTAAAAGTAGAGGGACCCCCTTTGCAAGTGCTTAAATTTACTCTCACCAACAAGTGCTAATATTTTGACTGTTATTTCCAAAGAATGCAATGATTACTAACATATTTATTCTCATTAGAAGGTGAAATGATGCCAAAGAAGATTTTCAGCTTTGGAAAAGTGATAATTACATTCTGCTTGTTGGTAAAACACCTTTGGTGACACAGCCTATCATGTTTTAAGATGGGCCTGAGCTACACCTGATTTTTGCTGCTGGGTCACATGCAGGGCCATGCTGACCAGCTGTTCTGGCAAACTAGATATGTTTCCAAGCATCTGAAATACATTTGTTCAGCTAGCAAACTAACTAGCAACAAAGAAAAAAGACAGGTTTGAGCAGGCAGACTTAATAGGTCTCTGCCCATTTTCACTCTCACAATCCCTGAACAATTTCCATTTTTAAGGGACTGAAATTTTAAATTAAGAAAGCAAAATCAAACTAGGCTTCTGAAGAGGTTGAGGAAAAAAGTGTAAGAGTGTAGCAACGCATTTCCACACCTGAGGAAGTGTTTCTATGTGAGGGAAAGAGTTTCAGCTTACCTTGAACATGTAAGGAAGTTAAACTAGAATTTTCTATAGCCTGATCATTGTAACTGCCTCAGTACCAGCACAGAGGCACTGACTGGGCTTTGGAAGTGCATCCCCAAGGCTGGTGCCAATTTCATTGGGCAAGGTGCCAAATAACCCATCTAAACAAGTACTAAAGGGACAGCACAGAGGTGCTCTGGGCTTTTCTAGACCACCTTAGCGAGTGTAAGAGTGTGTTCTGCACTGTGTTCAGCTTGTGTTTCTTTGCTCAATAATGTTTATTATTTTTGTTACTATTAAAACCTTTTATTGTACAAAGCATGTCCAGAGAAGTTGTCTCACTATTATTAAGCCATTTCTCTGCAAGGCTGGACCCTCAGAGGTGTTGGGAACCCCAAGAGAAGTGTTCTGAGAACAGGGAGGCAGAAAAGGGCTGTGCATGTGTGGTTCCTCCTACAAGACCCCAGTGAGGCAATACAGGCTGCTGCAATTTGCCACATGTCCAAGCTGGGCTGTGAGTGCTCAGCTCAAATGCCTGACCAACCCCTGACTGCAAATGGGAAAAGGGGTTCTTTTAGGACCTGTTAAAGGTGGAGTGCAGGGACAGGAAGAACCATATCCTTCATTTATGAAGCAACTGTAAAAAACCCTTTGTTTTATACAGTGCAATCACTACACTGTGGAAAGGGTTTTCACACTGAAGGCACACCTGGCTGAGAAGAGCCCATATAACCATGGAGAATCACAGGATCACTGAGGCTGGAATCATGAGCCCAGCACTGCCAAGGCCACCACTGAACCATGTCCCTGAGTGCCACATCCACACGTCTCTGAAATACCTCCAGGGGTGGTAAATCAATTGCCCAGCTGCAACCTGTTGGAATTCTTGACTACCCTTCCAGTGAAGAAATTTTCCCAAATATTCAATCTGAGCCTTCCTAGGCACAGCTCAAGAGGTGAAAAGCATCACATGGCAAATGCTGATAGAGAGTTTGGTTGGCTGAGCAGTGTGGAGCGAGTCCTTGGGGATGGGAGTTCTGGCTGAAACAGGGAGTGAGTACCTGATATCTTCTCTCCTCTTGTCTTCAGAAAAATTGGATTTCATGTCACAGATGCCCTTTTCATCATCAATTTCTGCTTACCAGAAAAAAACCTGCAAACCCCTGTGTTTCAGTTAACTGCCTGATTGTGAAGGAGATAAATGGGGTAGAGCTGGGTTCAGCCCCTGTTAAGTGGCAACTACAAGTGAATCAAAGGAAGATCTGCTGTGAGGATCCCTTTGGGTGTCAAGGCAGACATGTGGGAAGCTGGTAAAAATGACACAGTTCCTATGACATGACAACAGCTCTGACTTATGGCCTCACACTTGTTTATTGCCCACAGACTGAGGCAGTCCTTGGGAGTGCAGGATCACTCTTGTTTTTCCTCCAAGCAGTGGCTTGACAGCTACAGCCTGAGATTAGGCTCTGGAGGAATCAGCATGTAAACACTGGGAGATTAATGGCCAATGAATTATAGCCATATGGACAGGACAACTTTTTTTTCTTTTTAATGATTGAAGTCCTGTGGACATTTGTGAGAGGAAGCAGCCACCAAGTGCTTGTCACTTTGCACTGTGCTGCTGTATTTCTGTGGCAGATGGGACACTCTGCACTGGTAATTTAACACCATCTGAAGCCCTCATCTTTCTAGCACATCTTGCACGAGTCCTTATGCAGGGCTGCATGAGGATCATGGACACTGCAGCTTTCAAAGTTCAAGACAAAGATGTGCTCTGAAGTGCACCCAAAGCTCCTGGATTTTAGGCCATGGTGGCCACATCAATGTTGATAGCAGGGCAGCCACTCCATGTGTACCCTTGCTGTAAGAAGCAGTGGTACAGTTAGGTGTTCACAGGGGCAGCTGTCCCCAGTGCACTGGTGGTGAGAGGTTTCTAACAGGGTGTGTGTGTCATCCAGATAATTGGGTGTCTGGGACCATTCCCTTCCCTGGGAAGCCACAGGGAGTCATCTCTAAGCTCTGAGCAAGGCACATTTTCTCTGCATTGGGTTCTTCTCCTCATTAATAAGAAATAGATCAAGTTTCACCTTATAGGTCTTCCATAAGGATGAGTAAGAGACAGAAAGAACTCTTTTTTGAGATTATTGCACCAAGCCAGTGAATAAAATTGTGATTTATGCTTAGTTACTGAAATGCTTAACACTTAAATCTCTCTAGTTTTTGCACACAGCCCATGAGACAGCCAAAGTAGACAAATGTAGTGAACACTCCCTGCACTGCTGCAAGGATTTTGGGTATCAGAGCTCAATGTTTTGGGATAGTCTGGCCACTGACTGCTGTCTGCAGCAGGCTGCTCTCCACCAAGTCCAGGAGACCCCCATCAGCAGATCAGCTCTGCTGTGAAGGCAGCTGGGCACAGGCCAGGAAGGGATTTTGGTACCTCACTCTGACAGCCAAGCTAAGGCAAGCTCTCTACACCTCTGAGCTGGATCCCTAAACAGCAAAGGCTGTGCTTGCCAGTGATGGCCACTTGGCCCAGCTCTTAAATAGCCAGGGAATAAAATCACAAGGAGAAGGGAAAACTGCTTTGATCTCTGGACTAGAGAAATGTGCTCCCTTGTCCTGTGCTGCAAGGTCTCTGAAGAGGGAGGCCTTGCTGCCTTGCCAGCCTCTCGCTTGGCCAGAGTGTCTCAGCTGTTTTGGGTGAGATGGATTTTCTTCTTACAGGTATCTCTAAAAGGCTGTCCATCTTCACAGCCCATCAGTGCCTGCTCAAAATTAATCCACCTCCCAAAGGAGTGGGACAGGTGGGTGTGCATGGAAGGAGGAGATCCCTGCTGTCCCCTCCTGGCTGGCAGCACCACGGGCAGAGCAGAGCTGCTGCCAGGCTGTGGTACCAGCAGAGCTGTCCCCAGCCAGGAGCAGAGCTGTGCTCCTGGAGCTGAACATGCCCTGCCTGCAGCTGAGGTGTGATGCTGGGGGATGCTGCTGCTTTCCTTCTGAGCTTGAGCCCATCCTCACACTCCTGCAGGATGTCTGGCAGCACTGGGATAGTTGCTTTCCTGGGGCATGCCCAAATAAAAGCTGTCACACCCCCCTGCCTGGGGGTCAGGGCCTCTGTTCTGAGCCTTTCTGCCTTCTGCAGAGCAGGGGATGGCAACATTGCCCAGCTCTGGTTTCTGGATGTTGTGCTGTGGGTGGGAACCCACATTCCCTACAAACCCAGGAGCCAGGTTTGGTGCCAGGCTGGCTCTGCCCCCGTGGGGATGGGGTGGGCTGGGGGTTTAGAGGGGCTGTGCAGAGCCAGGGTGAGCCAGGCTGCAGCACAGAGGGTCAGTGAGCACTGAGCCACAGAGGCAGGGCATGTGCAGAGCTGCAGGCTCAGGAAGTGACCTGCCCACTCCATCCCTGCACCCTGCTCTTAAATTACAAACCTGAGCTCAACAACAACCACAGCTGTAGCTTTTTCTCTGTACAGCCCCAGGCTGACTTTTTCACCTCAGGCAGTTCAGGAACAGTGAAAGTGAAAAGATACAGATAAAATACTATTAAAAATACAGAATTGCTACTCCTGGCTCTTTTATAGCACTTTTTATCTGAGAATGTGTGTGGCACAATTAAGATCATGGGTTCAAACACCCCAGTTCACAGCAGCTGCAGTTGCAGTCAATCACAGATGACACCCTGGATGCTCATTCCATGCTTTTTCTGCTGAGCCTATCTACTGTCTCTGCTGAAGGCTGGTTTGAGACACACTTCAAAATATTTATGTTATTCTTACTGCGTAAATAAACAGCTCAAAACTCTCATTGCAAAACCCTTCACTGTCATTGGCATTCATGCAAGAACAAAGAAACACAGACAGAGCTCAGTCCTTGGCCCATCAGCATGCTGAGCAGGCCATCCATCAGACATGCCTGTGCACTGCAGTCATTACTCAATGAGTGAAAGCATTTACAGAAAAATCCATGACACCCAGCCCGATGGCACTGACAGCACCCCAGGGGGTTCAGCACCTCCTGTGCTGCACATCTCATTCAGGAGTGATGTGTTTGAGTGGCTGTAGCAGGGCAGGGTGACATCCCTGCTCCTTGGGGCAGGCAGGGTGTGCTCCAGAGGGCACTTCAGAAATCTGCAAGTGTCCCTTCTGAGGATGTGCATAAAATAACTGTGGATCTCTCAGTGATAAAAGGGTCCCATTCACACAAAATATTCAGTTTGAAGTTGTGATGAAGTGAGACTGGAGCTGTCTCTCCAGAATTGTATCTGAGTGTAGAAGCCCAGCCCCAGCCTGCTCCTCCTCTGCGAGCTCCTGCCCTGGGCTCGCAGCAGAGCAGCTCCAGCAGCTGCCTCCCCTTCCCCACGCAGCATCCCTGACTCAGCCTCTCCCCAGCCTCCTGCTGTTTGCTCACTCAAGCCCAACACTGGCAGATTAATTGACAGCCTGCTGCTATTTTTACCTTGCAGCTTCTTTACTCAGCTGTCTCAATCAGCTGCTGCTTAGATTTTCCTCTCTGCCTGCAAAACAGCAGGCTGGAGCCTTTCAACTCTTGCTCCTGTTCCCTCTCTTCTTCAAGACTAAGATTCACATTAAATCCAGTCTCTTCTTTCTCCATCCTAAACTTACAACAACCAAGGCTTTGACACATTTGTTTTCTTGTACCTCTCTTCCAGTGACAGAAAATGCCAGTTTGTGATCCTCACTCACACCCCGAGCTGAGACAGGAGAAAGCAAAGCCTCATTTCTGAAGGTGCCAGCAAGGAACCTTAAACAGGCAGAGGGAAGGAATGATTCAGCAGCCACAGGAGGTCTCAGTAGCAGATGGCAGAGCAGACAGGCTCACTCGTGTGTGCTTGCACAGCCAGGCCTTTGGTGACAGTCTTCTGGAGGGTGAGCATGGATTTTACTGGCTGGCAGGACAACGCTGCAACGAGAGCAGGTCCTTTGTGCACAGATCTTTACAACACCCACAGCTGCCTGCAAGTGGTTTTCACACTTCTAGCTTATATTTGGAGTGAGTAAACATAGTTTTGATGAAAATTTTTCCTGTCAAGGAAACGTAATTTAGTTGTTCCCACAGTTGTGCTCTATGATATTGAGTTGCTAAGGTTCTTTTCTCAGGTCACACTTAAAGTCAAGCTGTTTCAAAATAAAATGCTCTTATGCAGATACATATTTTAAACAATGGTTTCATATCCTCCATCAGACAAGCCATTAATAGGACTAAGAAGTCAGTGGTCTCTACCTTTCCTTCTTTAAAGAAACAAAAGAAAACAGAAAATGACTTTTCATAGGATCTAAGCAACAATAAAAATAGATTTTGGATGTTGAACAATGACACACAGGTTGTGTGACTGGGAGTAAGGTGTAGGATTCAGGGTTTTCTTGTAAGGCTGTGACCTCTAGATCACCAGAGATCCCATTATATCACCTAGATTAGTAAGCAAGAATAAAATACTTCAGTAGGTCTTAAAATAATGGTTTCTTTCAGGTACACAGCTGGTGCTAACTCTGACCTTTGCCCTGCCCAAAGATCTCTGCTACAATTCCACTGTCCTTCCCCCTGTGCAAACACCACTGCCCTTAATTCTCCAGCTCTGCACAGCACACAATGTGACCTTGTGTATGTGAAACTCATTACAGACTCTCATTGGGAATCTCATCCTCCACCAGTGTCTAAAAATGAAAGTTCCCTTAGTAAAGGATATGTCAGCCACAGGATAATATTCTAAGCTTTCCCCTCCCTGTGCAGTTGCAGTGATGCTGCAGGCACACCCATAGGTTGAACACTTCCAAGGCAAAACCAGGCAGGTCATTTCCTTCTGATCTGCCAAAGGTTGTTTCTGTCTCAGTGTGGTTACACCTGCTGTAACAATCTTGTGAAAGAGTTGGTAAATGCCACACTGCTCTGCAAAGTGGGATTCCTCTAGGGCCATGTTACAGAAAAGGAGATTTGAGTCTCTCTAGCTCTGTGTTGCAGAGCTCTGGTCTTCCTGGCTTGTTTTAATGAAGTTTTTTGCCTGTACTGATCTATGTTAGCAGAAACTTTATGAACAAATATCAGCAGGTAAATTTGTGTTTATGGATCTTATTTAAAATCATACATAAAAACATTCTTCTATGCATAAGCAATGCATATTTTCTAAGTGACACAACTTTACTGCTTCACAAACAAGCATTTTTAGGATTGTCTGAAGGGCTTTCTGTGCAATGACCCGTGCGTGTAAAGAAAAGGTCAATTTGAAATGTTTGGCCACTTTTAAAAATACCCTATCTTTGGAGACAAAGAAAAAATAAAACTAGACCAGAAGATGATATTAGAAAGTCCCTGAAGGACTTTTTTATTAATCATCTGATGTACAATTTTAGGGAGAAGAATTAATTGAAATACATTGATTATAAAAATCTAACTTTGAGGTCAGGTTGACTTAGTCAACAAAACATAAGCCACTCTTTATATCTGGGTAGGAAACTGGAGCAGAATGAATTCAGTTTGTGTGGAGGAGTGACAGATGCCTCTTTTAGAGGACAGAGGAGGAATTAGACCACGTGTTAGGGTTAGGTTGTAGGGCCAAGATGAAAAGGACATGACCCTTGCCTCATTGTCTTGACCCAGCCCTGCATGCATCCCACTCAAGGCAGGATTTTGATGACATTTCAGGATATGGAAAGGCCCAATTTCAGTGGTGAGCAGATTTTCACCTTTCTAATTTCCCTTAAAATGAGCAGTGCCCAGTGTGAATGTCTTGGGGCAGTACACAGGAGCCACAGGCAGAGTGTTGTGCAAGCAATTATGTGTCTAAACACTTGGATCAGTTTACATGCACAAAAGAGTGTTGTAACCTTCTCTAGGTTCCTTTCCTTGGAAAAAATACCTTAATGGAGTGTTGTTCTGTTCCAGACACTCACTCCTGTGTGCACAGACCAAACATGGAAAATTTGACTACTAAAACAAGACTGTGCTAGAAAATCAGGAGTCTGTGAAAACAAGAGCTGCAGTTCTTAGTGGTTTGCAGTCTTTACTACAGCAGTTGCAGTGGATGACAGCTGCAATGTTTAAGAAATACAGCCTGACAAAAATCGCTGCAGTTTCCAGGGGTGACATGAGACATAAAGCTGATAAATAATCCTGTAGGAATCTACTGCTTGTAGTGTTTTACTGATATTATGAAACTATTTTATTCAATAAAATTAAAAGGCAGGGCTATTCATTTACAAGGCAGTGTGTTGATATAGCTTACATTGATCATAGTCAACCCAAAAATGTATTCAAAACCATTTGAATTAACCTTTATAGTTGGTCACTTACCATGACTACCTCTCACCTGGATGCTGCTAACTTAACCAATGTATTTAGGTGGCCTCTTCTATTAAAAAGCTTCCAGCAAAACAATAGACTTTCAGACAACCAAAGAGTTTAAAAGCTAAGACACTTTTTCCACAACACAAAAATTGTTCATACTACTGCACGAAATTAAAATTGGAAAAAAAAATCAAATAAAAAAGTTTGCATAATCATGAACTTAAAAAAAATAATAAATCTCTATTTGAACAGCCACCAGAGGCTGCTAGAGACCTAACCTTGCACCCATTGCCCTCCCCTTCATTACAAATTTGTTGGTCTCCCTTGCAGTGTTACTTGTCTTCAGCAGCCAGAAGGTCTGTAGTGTCCCTTTTTCCTATGTGACAACTGCATTCTTAATTAACCAGCCATTCTTTTCTGAAATAGCCCTTAAACTTTCCCAGAATAGGAATGCGAAATGTAGATTAAATTGTGCTTTGAACAATGCCAGTTAAAACTTAGCTGTTCTAAATGTGTGCAACTGAGAGGACACTGAACTCCTTTGGCCATATCATTATTTTTAAATCATATGTTAAAGTGTGCAGGATATTTTCCCAAGGAGATAAAATTTCTACCCCAAAGACCTTGCAGTCTCACAAGATCTAAAAAGACAGAGGTACATTGGCTACAGGCTAAAGGACTTATTTGTTGAAGGTGCATGATAATGCTAGAAAATTTAACATATTATTAAACATTCTCCAGTCCTCTGCTGTGACTCTGAAACCCTCTGGCATTTGAGGCTGTGGAGCTACTTATGATTTTCTCACTGGGGAGGGTATTTGGGATTGTGGCTGAAGCAGGGTAGACTTTTCCCTCTTCCCCTCTATAGTTGTTCACATTCCCTAAATCCCATATTCAGATGGATGGAACATCCTCTCAGGTCAGCACATTTCAGGTGAGAAGACCTTGGTCTGTCATGGCAGCAGGACAGACAAGGCTGTCCCAGCCCCACTAAACTCTTCTTGGTTTGGGCAAAGTTTTGGTGTAGCTTTAGGGCTTCCAAGAAAATGAATTTGGGGAATGCAAGGAAGGGGTGGATGGCCTCTGTGTTTTTGCCATGATGCAGAAAGAGCAGTAAGGAGTAGGCTGAATGGGGGATTCTCATACCAGAAATGCCACTTTTGAGCTTAGATTGGTATTAGTGATGCAGGGAGGTGCTGGTTTCTGAGAATTATCACTCTGAGCCATATGCTGCTGACTTTTGTTTATCTAAGAAATTTTATAGCTGATAGATTTTAAGCTTCTGGTGACCATCTACATTTTTTATTCCTTTGGATAGGAGTAGATATATGCAACGATACCTCAGAGCAGTGTTTTTAATGATACCTTAGAGCTTTCTTCTAAGCTTCAGAATAGTTTCTGCATGTGTGTTACAATAAAATAATGTAACTAAGTAACAACATTGAAAGTGGCATAGTCTAGGCAAGGTTGTTAGCATAGCTTTAAAGTTCTTTACTGTTGCTCTAAATGCCATGTTTTTCTTCTAAACTGTTTTCTTCCAGATCAATGCAGAATTCCTTAATTTGATTTTAAACAAACAGTGGCAGCACTTCCTGTTAGTCTAAACAATAAATGACAATAACAACAATAAAGCATTGTCTGGCAGGATGTGATACAGGTTATGTTCATATACCACCAGTGACTGTGCATCAGCATAAAACTGTCTGCTCTCCTGTTTCAGTTCATAAAAGCTTAAAAAAGAATTAGATCTACCAACTGGATTTTTATTAGCGTGGCTATTGAAGTCAGAAAGCAATAAGTGTTATTTATCTTAGGAATGGATGAATCCAAAGAACTTGATTTAAGCAGTTGAATAAATATGAGTCAGGGAAAAGCAGAGGCATATGAAGAGCAAACCAAAGTTCTACCAGGTAAAATCCTGTTTGGAGAGACTCATCCTGAGTAAAAGCAATGGCAAGTTGCAAAGAAGGGCTCTGTTGCCCTTCTGAGAGCCACCACCAGAGATCTGCATGTAGCAGGGACTCCAGGCAGGGAGTACAGAGCATTTATATCCCCCAGGAAGGGCCAGCTGGGATCAGTGGTTATTAACAGTCCCACAGCCTAAATCCACAGACCCTCCTGCTGCCCAAGGAGAATCAGCAATGCCTCTCTTACTCCTGGCAGGTCCCACCAATTCTTTTAAAGGCGTTTCCACAACTTTCTCAAGCAACTGATTCTAACTTTCACCCTTGGAAACCTTCCCTAGTGTTGCTTGGGAACATCTCCTCTTTCATCTGGGAACATGTTCTCTTTCACTTGGGAACCTGTCCTCTTCCACCTGGGAACATCTCCTCTTTCTCCTGGGAACATCACCTTCTGCTAGGAACATCTCCTCTTGCCATTCAAGCTCGTTGCTTCACCTTCCCCACCTGAATGTGGAGGTGACTCCCTACTCCTCTGAATCTGCTTTTACACCTGTAAAGACTTCTACTGTCCCTTGTGTGATTTTTATTCTTTCCTTAAAGCAAGCCTTCTTCAACTCTCTGGTTAATCTCTCCTCTAGTCTTTGGGCAACTGCTCAGAAATGTGAAGCTGAAAACCTGAAATACCTGAGCTCTGGCTGTGTCAGTACCTGGAGACTCCTTTCACCTGACATGCCAGCTTGACATTTTCCTCTGCATCCCACTCAGCTATTGCAGCAATCTGAGGTTGCAGATCAGACAGAATTTGAGTCAAAAATCACCAAATCCTACCATTTTGCAATTCCCTTATGTGTATTTATGTAGCTATTTTCTCAAAATGTAAGACCCCGAATCTTACTTTTTCATATAAAAGTCTCAAGAACATTTTGATCTCTAAATCTTGCATTCAGGAGAGTGGCTCATCCTCATTTAGTCCCATTAATCTTTTTTTTTTTTTTTTTAAATATTGTCTCTCAATTTAATTTGAATACCCTGTTGAGACATCTAGAACAGGAAAGAAAATATTAAGTATTTCCAGACTCCAAAGAGTCTGCTCAAGTATTTCCTTTTGGCAATGGCTCATGAATGGCTGTGGTTTGATAACCCTGTTCCAGCAATCTTTGCTCTCAGCCTCCTGTGGTTCCCAGCTGGATGATGAACACGTCATCCCAAACACTGCTGGAAGCCAAGAGAGGACATCTTTTGCTTGCCTTCCACCAAAGTGTTTCCATGTCATGTGAGACAATTAGGATTGGCAAAAGAAAGGCTTGTCAGACTAATCCATGTTTCCTTTTGACTTTTTTCTCCCCATCTCTAAATTCTGGGTGCCTAAAATAGTTGGCTTGATGATTTCTTTCCTTACATTTTTTCTGAAGCTGAAACTGGGCTGACACCTTTACAGCTCTCTGGCTGTTTCCCCCTCCTGTCAGAAGTATGGGCACTGCATTTTCCTTCTTTAAGGGTCTGGCATTCACTCACCTTTTCCAAATTCAACTCCATAATTACTGATGACTTGTGAGGTTCCTACCAGCCAGCTCTGGAAGAAAACCAAGGGTGAAGTTCATTATACTGAACAGATATTAAATATAGTTCTTATCTAACCATTTCACCTGAGGGCTGAAATCCTGCCTCTTTTTTCCAGCCATATCCAGTAGTCATATTAGAATCAGTTTGGAAGTCAAGAATTCTTTTCCCCAATCCATCATATTAATTTTAAATGTATTTACGAAAGAAAGAAAGAATGAGGAGAAAAAAAAAAATCACATCTTCTGTTTTATAATGATTAGGGAGAACAAAACGAGATGGCTGCTGCATTGTCAGCTCCAGACAGAGGAGAAGTTGTCATGATAGACACTCTTTTGTCTTTCATTATGCATCCTGTTCAATGCACAGGGGTCAGCCTCACTCCATTAGAAGAGAAGGAGGCACCACTGAATGAGCCACGTCTGCTCTCACTGTGAGATGCTCACACTCTCACTGTGCAGTGAAGCTGTCAGCCTCAGGAAAGCTGCCTTTTTAAAATGAATATTGTTAAAATATCATCCTTTCCTTCTTATTGTTAATCATTCAAATCCAGATTTTAAGCCTTCTCCCTGTTTCAGCTGTGACAATTTTTCTCTGGAAAGCTCAAGTATCTTTCTGCATGGGGTTTGTCTCCCTAAAAAATTTCAATTGGTAAATATAGTTATGGAGAAGTGTTCAGAAAAACATGGTTTTGAGAAGAAACGATGTATTAAAAAAATGTTATCGATGCACAAAACATATATATATATATATACACACATATATATACACACACATATAGAGAGAAAGACACAAAAAGACCTAATGAAAGAGTTTCATGCTGAAAGGATGCTGCAAATAATACAATGCAGGCAACTTCAATGGACAACTTGAGCTCCTGCAACAGCATTTATTCAAATACATCATAACACTTCAGCACTGCAAACCCAAAGACCTAAACAAATGCTCATTTTAAGCAAATGTCCTTGCTCCAAAGAGATTTCCTTTAAGTGTTGTTTAAAAACTGCAGAGAGGAATGCTAGAGGAATGCAGACACATAGGAAAAGCTCCCCTGAGCTTGCTGGCTGTTCCAAGTGGTTGGCTCTATTGTTTATTCCTCTTTTCACACACACCTTGGGATAGTGTGGGTCTAGATCCAGCAGAATTTTTTAAACTACCTGAAAACACTTTCAGAATATTATTGTACTCCTGCATTGAGTAATCAGGTTCACATTGTGAGCACATTGATGTGAGCACAAACAGACCCAGACTTACACACTGAAGCAGGGTGTAGCATGCAGTGTCCATGCAGTAACCCTCACCAGTTGTGGGATGGGTTAAAAAAGTGTTAGAAACCCCTCTGTATGCAGCCATAGCCTATCCTGAAAAGTTAACACTGCTTTCTAAAAAGCTACATTGAAAAATTTAAAAACCAGAACACCCTTCCCCTTTCCAAATCATGGGATTTGGCACTGAAGTGGTGACCAGCACTCTCAGCAGGGTTGGTGGCCATTGTGTGAAGTTCTACATGTGTGTCTGTACCTTTGAACTCATACTTGCACACACACACACACATATATTTTATATATATGCAGAGTTGTCTCTGTTCTTAAAGTGAATGGCACAGACAGGCAAACTGCAGAAGGGGGCACAAGGAGGTGAGCTCATCTGCCTGTGAGAGCTGAGCAGGTGGGTACCAGAAATAGAAATACAACTGCATTTGCACATTACAGTTGGGTGCTCCAGGTTTTACTGTGTCTCTTCTCCTCTGCCTGCAGGACATGGCTGGAGTTTCCCATACTGTCCATACTGTCATTTGATAGAAAGTGAAGTGTCAGGTAGAAAAAGATGGGAATGTAAGGAGGCTGGGTGTAGACATGTCCCCACACCTTGGAGGGACTAGAGATACACAAAACCAGTAAAACAGTCAGCCCTCTCAAATCTACCAATTTTCCTTCCAATTTTTTTCTTTCCCTAAGTTTTTCTCATCTTTACGGAGTCCATCCCACTTGGTGCTGGAAGATTTCCCAGGGCCATTGTGGTTGTCCAGGTTGGTGCTCCAGGATATATCAGACAGAGAAAGGCAGGAAATTTCTCATATCTGATTGTGCTCTAAATGTGTCTGTAAATGCAGCACTACTGAGACATTGCTGGGACCTGCCCACTGCCAACTCCACCATTCCAGGAAACACAAACAGTATTCAGGGATGAATGTGTGAGCTATCTATTCTCAGACTCTTAGCAATTAAAAAAAGTTGGTTAAAGCTGGATTAGGTTAACTGTGTATACTCACTCCTCCTGCCACAGTAAATCATTTTTGTAGGAAATGAGGAGAAAATAAAGTATTTGCAGTTATTTCTGAGAGGGAATATGGTCCAGAACTTTGTCAGCTGTCAAAACAACGATCCCATTTTCTATGGAAGCAATCTTGGTACTGTCTGTGTGGTGCAAGAATTGTGTGTGTGCTTCAGGGATAACAAAAGAGGAGCCAAGAAAGGTTACAGGCCCAGCACTAAGGGAGAGCACATTTGCACATAATGTGCTGGGGACATTTGGGGACAGTTCAGGATGAAATAGTGGCAGGTCCTGTCGTGCTGCCAAGGACAGAGTAAGTTGTTGGTCTCTTAGGCTGGGGATGGCACAGACCAGTATTTCTCACAAGTAAATAACTTTGTTGTGTAGCAGAGAAATAAACCCCCACAGCAGCATAAAGCCACCAGTAGATGTGGGCCAGACATTGCCATTTTGTAAGCCTTCTAAATAAGGTGAGGGGTTTAAAAAATAGGCTTTTATTTTGTGCTTCTCTTGCATGCATTTTTCTCTGCTCATCATGAGGTTGCTTCAGTTTGCTGGAAGGAACCTTCAGAAAGTTGCCTCTTCTGGCCTGCACAGAGAACTGATAGGCAATGTTATAAAAACAGAACTAAGAAATCCCCACTACTTTTAGTTCAAAAATTGTAGTAAAACATATATCTACACAGGAGTGGGGGAAATAGCTCAAAATAAATAATGTTCAAAGTTCTCCAACACTTTCTGTGCAGAGCATTATGTTGCATTAAATTCTACATCTGCTGCTATGTTTTAAAGTTACTTAAGCTATTTCAGAACACTAGATTGATGAGTCAGTTATATATAACAGCTTGGGTGAATGGAATACTCATTTTTAAAAGCTGTTCAAAATTTAGTAAATTTTTTCATTCAAATCTTGTTTATTAAAAATATACCTCTGTATGCAGCTCTGATGTCTGATTCACATAGTCAGAGAAATTCAAATATTTGTTCTACTTAAATATCTACAACTTGCAATCATTGTATAAGTAATACAGCAAGCACCATTAAAAAAATCACAAGACTGAGAGGTGAACCTCTTCTATGCAGATGCAAATTTGGGGCAATGACTTTGGAATCAGAGAATGCTACTTGTGAGTATCACCCTTTCTTGTTCGCTATTTTTGATGGTATTAAGATGAATGTTTTTGCTTTCTACTGAGTTTCATTACTGAACAATCCTGCCCTATATTGCTTCCCTAAATCATGGGAGAAAGAAGCACCACAGCACTTTTCTCCAGAACAGAGTTAATGTGGCTATAGACCTCCGGATTTTAAGACAGGAGTGAAACTCTAACCTGAGCCTGTGTGATTGGCCTCTGTAGGACACTTTCAGAATAAGCAGAGTTATTTATGACTTGCTAAAACAACAAGGGAATAGTAGAAGATATAGTAAAATTGCTGTGAAGCAATTTATTGACTCCTGAGAAAATAACAGGAGGTAAGAAAGGTGAGAAGATATGAGATAATGGAGGTGGAAATAATTTTAAGTTATGTACTCAATAGTTTCCTAGACTGTGTAATTGTCTGCAGGGAGAGAGGATTGTGCTGGGTCTCATTCTTTCCTAGTAGCCTTTTTTGTGCTTTGGACTTGGCCTAAGCAGTGATTTGAACACAGAAATATTAAGCTGGCATCTGTCTCTTGAGCATTTACAGGCAGTATGGCTTTGGCAAAAGACAGGAGTTCCCTTCAGTCCAGCTGATCTAGGGTTCTATGCCGCTTTTATGGTTTAAATCTCTGCTGGCACCAGCGATTTCTTTTTGTGCTACATTGTGGCACCATCAGTTTCCTTTGTAAGCTCATTTGGCTTAAATATATGGGGGCAGAATCCAGCTGTTTGGCTTTGTGGTGAATACAGCATTATCCTTCTGAAAATTTGCTGGTGGATGGATTGATTTGCTTGGAAGTGAAATAAAATATTCATCCTTTTAAGTAATTCAGCACCTACTGTCAGTCAGCTTGTTCACTTGAGTTATGTTGACAATTAAAAGAAGATATGGATGATTCCAAATTCCTTGGGGACCAGCCCCACACATTTCTGTGGCTGCCACTACACCCTGAGTGCACCTTTGTCCTCATTCTGTGAACATGAGAGGTTCTCTTGACTTAAAGAAGAGGACAGCATTTCTCTGTGCAGTCAGCATGGCTGCTGTAGGCTATTCTGAGTCAATGATGGGGATTTTGGTGTCCACTTTGTGATCCTCGATAAGAGTGACAAACAGGAAAAGTAGCCTTAAAAATTGATGTTTCTGCCCAAAAGCAGGGAATGCAAAACCATCTTTTGCTTTGGAGGAGGTAGGATGGGAGCCTGCAGCTGGAAAACACGAAGGAGAAGAAGGAAGGCATTGAGGGGGCTGCCCAGATCCTGCACCCACAGTGGGTGGCCAAGATCCTGCCAAAGCCAGCTTTGACACCACCTGGATGATTTTAAACATGTGAGAAACAAAGGCCACATAGAAATGGAAAGCTTTGGCAGAAGGTTGTTGAGATGGAGTGGATGTGACCAGCAAGAGTCAGTTTTGGGTTCTCTGCCTTTGCTTGAGAGAATATCAGTTTTCTTATCTTGTGTCCACTGCAATCCCTCATTCCTTGGTTCTCTGGCTTTGCTTGGGGAAATCAGTTCCTCAGGAGTTTACAACAAAAAATTGCAATTATGAGGGCTTTTCAAGTTTTCTTGTTGTGCCACCTCTTCTAAATCAATAAAATTGTTTGGTGTTTGGGGAGAAGAAATATGATGACAAATATGTATGGGGTACTGCTTTCATCACCACCCTAGGAACTGGGTTGGTTAATGGAGTGAAGAATGATAATTTTGAGTTCTGGAAGGAGACAATGCTCTGGTTTTGCAGCAGATTGGTAGAATATATTTATTTTTTTAGTCAAATGGGTTGAAATTGTGACTGAAAAGAGTTCCTTATGCTGAAATGGACAAAATGAATGAAAGGCTCTCATGTAGAGAATGGAGAAATGAAAGGCTGTATTTTTCTACTAGACTTTGCTTTGTTTCTGTGCAATCTAGTTATTCACATCTTTGCAATTCTCCAGTCCAGTTTGTTTGTCAGAAGTCAACAGGTTGTTCATCACCATTTATTCTGGGGAAAATTTAGCTAGAAATCTGATATCCTATGCATAGGCCAGATTTCCTTAACAGTTCCATTTTCCTGTCCCCTAAGGTAACTTGGGCAACAGGTATGTCAGTTGTGTTTAAATGTTTTTATCTCTGAAAAATCTTTCAGGAGAAAGATAAACTAACTGTACAATAGTTCATCTGTCAGAGATAACTATTGCAGTATTCATATGATCAGGATAGCTTCCTGATGTTTATGTACTGATCAGGAAATTCACTTTCTCATGAACCATATCTTTGCAGAGAAATTCCAACCAGCTTTTTCATAACAAGTAGGAACTACTTTCAGTTGAAAAATCACTGTATTTGCATTTTAAAAACTACTTAATTGCAAAACAGAAGAAAAATTCCACTTAAGTGTCTCTTTTGTTCTGTTTAAATTTTCCTTTCTGTTCGGGGTTTTTATGTTTGGTGGGGGTTTTTTTCAGTTTGGAGGTTTTGGGGGGTTTTTGGTGGTGGTTTTTTTTTTTTTT
>VXBR01000871.1:87205-152719 GCA_013400215.1 Cisticola juncidis
TTTTTTTGTTTTGTTTTTGTTTTTGTTTTTGTTTTTGTTTTTGTTTTGTTTTGTTTTGTTTTGTTTCCTTTCCCTTTTTTTCTTTTTCACTTCTCAGTGGAATTGACTTGCCACTGCTGTGATCTACAAGCAGCATTGGTCAATTCTGCAGGCTGTGCACACAGCATTAACACAGCAGGTGAAAGTTTAAGTAGTGCTAAGCATTTGAAGGTTTCCAATCAGTAAAACTGAATTCAGTCAATGAGTCCAGAAATAGCAGATTGCTTTGAAGTACAGTAATTAATTCCATACAATCTCACTTGTTCCATTTCAGTCAAAGCTTAAGGAGTGCCTGTATCTTCTCAGGGGTGTGTGATCTTCTGCTGGAAGTGTGGACTGAGAGCTGGGTCTTGATTTACCCTCCTGATCAGACTTTCACTCTCTAAAGATCAAATGCACAAAACTGTAAGTGTAAACTGACCCAAAATGAAATGATCTGCCAATATCATTCCAACTGTATTCCACAATATTATGTTTTTAAAGGAAAACATCATAAATTTGGTATAGCCTCTCTTGTGGTCCCATTGTAAGCAGAAGAAACGTAAGCATTCTTATTCTGAGTCCAAGGTGAGCAATGAGGAAACACCATTATCAGGGAAAGATATGGAATGGATTTATGATAAATGTAAAGATCAATGTACAGCCCAAGGCAGGTGTTCTACATAGTCACATTTTAGGTGACATTATCACATAAAATATTTTTATATTGAACATAGAAATTTCAGTTTTAAACTTTATAATTGTAGAATAATTTAGGGTAGAAAAGAGATTTTAGATAATCAGGTCCAACTGCTTAATACTGCCTAGTTCACCACTAACCTGTGTCCCTGAGCACCACAAGTGCATATCTTTTAAACACCTTCAGGGATGGTGACTCAACCACTTCCCTGGGCAGCCTGTGCCAAAGTTTGACAACTCTTTTCATGAAAGGAATTTTTTGTAATATCCAATCTAAACTTCCCCTGGTGCAATTTGAGACCATTTCCTCTTCTATTATCAACTGCTGATTGAGAATGTGGGCCAGTCTCTAGCTGGCTACACCCTACTTTCAGGGAGTTGCAGAAAGCAATAAGGTCTCCCCTGAGAATCCTCTTCAGAAAAAGCAGCCCCAGCTCCCTCTGTCACTCCCCATAACACAGGACTGGTCCCAGTGCTGAGCCCTGGGGACACTCAGCTGGATGTGACTCCACTCCCATCCCTCTCAGTCAGTTTTTCACCCAGCCAAGAACCCACCAGTCCAAGCCATGAGCAGTTGGATCCTCCAGGAGGATGCTGTGGGAAATGGTGTCAGAGGCTTTACTAAAATCTCTGTACAGGACACTCACAGCCTTTTCCTCATTCAGTAACCAGGTCATCCTGTCTCAGAATGATATCAGGTTGGTTAAAGCTTCCCAAATCCAGGCTGGCTGGGGCTGGTCCCCTGGTTATCCCATACTTGTTGTTTGTGATGACACCCAAGAAGATCTGCTCTGTGATCTTCACTGGCACCAAGGTCACACAGACAGGGCTTAATCCCCTTGATCCTCCTTCTGGCCCTTCTTGTAGATGGGTGTCCTGTTTGTTGAATTCCTGTAATCTCCCTGGTTAGCCAAGAAATACTGGTAAGTGATGGAGAGTGGCTCAGTGAGCTCTTCTGCCAGATCCCTCTGTACCCTTGGGTGGATCCCTTCTGGCCCCATAGACTTGTGTGTGTCTAAGCAGTTATCAAAAGATAGCAGCAGGTTATTGACTGCTTCCCCTGGGATTGTGGAGGCTTCATTCCACTCCCCATCCCTGTCTTCCATGTCAGGGTGGCTGGGCACTCAGAGAACAACTGGTTTTAATATTGAATAGTGAAGCAAAACCACACTGAGTACCTCATCCTCACCTTTTGTCACTATGTTTCCCCCCACATCCGACAAAGGAAGGAGATTTATAATGATGTTGACCTTTCTCTTGCAAGACTCAGGGATTGGTTACTTTGCTCTGCTGCAGAAGTTTTTGTTTATCTTCATGTGCCAGTATGAATGGAACAGTTTCTGTTGATTCTCTAATAGGAAGTTTTCTCATTCACAACTCCTGTATTCCACTTTTCCATGTTAGGTTTGGTAGACTGACATGTGTCATCATTTATCAGGGTCTGGGTAAAGACAACTTTGCATTTAAAAAGTATTAATGCAAAAAATCTTTATGCTGGCAGTATATTTAAATACCCTGGATGTATATATCAGACAACAGAGAAACTTAGAGTCAGTTGACTTCTACTCACTGCCAGAAGTAGAACATTAACTTATAAGGAAGATAAATACTGTGCTGCTTTTTCACTTGCAGTTGTGTCTCTATAGCTTCCTGCCACAGGCTAATTTCCATGTCTTCAGCTGAGCCATTCAGTTTCAGAGCTGCGATGGCAGAAATTAAAAATCAGCTTCCACTGCCTTTCCTGTTTACTTAGACAAACAGGCAAAACATAAAAACAGAGAGCATTTTTCCTCCTCCCAGCCAAGCACTCAAGTGCAAACTTGCTTTCCATTGACCTCAATGAGACTTAGAAATTCTTAAGAGCTTTGATTTGGGGCCTCTGTTCCTAATCCTTGTTGAATGCAGATTCCTTATTCGCTGAAGTGGGGTAGGAGACAACTCTTAATGGCTTATGAAAATATTACAGAAATAGGTTGAAACACTGCAGAAAGCTACTCTGTGCTTATGCAGCTGTATAATCTTGGGCCATTACTTTAAAATGTGACAACGTTTTGTTTTTGTGGTGGAAGCTGCAGAAGCAGCTCTGCCTATTGCTCAGATAAATGGAAAATAGTTGTGAGCAGTTGTGTCTTTGTTCTGCTGGTTCCCTGGATTAGTTACCTCTACTTTCAGGCTTAAATGCTTGAAGACTCTTCCAAATGAATGTATTTCTTGATAATTCTCTATTGTTTTTAACCGGATTTTTACATAAATGCTTTTAAAAATGTATTTCAGATATTGGTGCAGTACTATAACCGTGACTTTGGCATGCCTGGATCAAAAATCCAATGCTGTCAATGAAAACCTCCTCTGACAAAGTGAATAAACACCTTCTGTGATCCCAATATGTGAATGTAGGAACATATTATGGCATGAACCTGCAAGACCTGGAGTGTCCATCAGTTAGCCTTGTCACCAGCACTAATTCAAAATTACAAACAGTGGGATTACTCAATTCTTAACCCTGGAACATATTCAGATGGATGTCATGCTAGGCAGAAGAATACCTGATTGAATCCACATTTTCCTTTAAAGTGGCAGTGAAGTTTCAAAGCAACTTCCTTGGCTGTCCTCAGTTCCTGCTTTGCTCTCCTGGTGTCTGGGAATGAACCTGTCCAGAGGAAACCAAACAAATCCTGCTCAGATGTGCATCCCACTGCACTTCTGGTCTTCTTTTAGATATAAAGGTTTCAACCACTGCTACTTTGGACTGCTTGACTGAAGCATGGAGGGAGGACACTCAGTCCTGATGGCCAAATTAAACCTAGTCTGAAGTAGAATTTGGATTATGTATAGTGATGATGTAGCTTTCTCAGTGCCAACATCTTCTGTTTTGCTGATCCATTCCTATGAGCTTGATGATTTCCTAATATAAGCATAGCCTTGAAAAGGGTTTAAGTTTGTTAAAAGTGTTTCTTTTGCAAGTCTTTACCAGATATTTATATTCTTTGTTAAAAAAAAAGAAAAAAAACCTTGAAATGAGGCAGTAGATACCTGGAGTGAACAACTTCACTGACAAAACAAATTACATGGAGCATATTGAGGAAGTAACAGAATATTAGTTTCTAATGGATATGTTCATGGCATTTGCCATTGCCATGCTCTTCTGTTCAAAAATCCTGAACCAAACCTTGTACTAAACACATTTCAGTGCTCAGCAAGTCACTGAAAGTAATTACAGATAATGAATGAATGTGGCATCTCAGTTTGCATCTTGACCTAGTTCCTGGTACAAACTGGTCTCTTGCAGTGCTGTTCTCTATCCCACTTCTGTAGAGATTCAGAAAGGCACAACTCCTGTATTCTGTGTAGTCACCAGATCTGAATTTCTTAAAGGAACTTGTACATCTCCATTACAATAACTTAGAAATATGCAGATTAAATAAATCTGCTTTTGATATAGATAATGCCATTTCATAAGTTTGACAATTTCCTCATATTCTCTTTGCATTGAAATGTAAGATAATATAAATCAAAATTGAAGTGTGAAGTTTTCTGAAGTGATATGGGAGCTGTCTGCTCTAGCTTGGATGACAGCACTGCAGGCTTTATGCAATCCTCTCTGGCTTTGCATGTGCTTCCAGTTCTCCCTGCTATTTTGTGCTCTCACCATCTTGGATATATTTTGTTGAAATACCAATTAAAAGAGGAGTTAAGCCCAGATTCTCAAACACATTCAGGGCCTAATTCACTGGACATTAATCCCTTAAGTAGTTACAAGTCTGGTCCACATTGCCTGCATTCCTTTTGTTTCACATTAAAATGCTTTTTGCCATAGAAAACATGGTGAATATAAAGTGATCAAATGGCCCAGATTCAATCTATGTTCATTGTGATGTCTTCACATCTCACAGAATTCATCAAGACATCTTTTATAGGCCTATTTTTTTATGATCTTGAATAAAAAGAGCCCAAGCACAGCTCTAAAAAATTATTTTCATCAATCTGCTTGATAATAAAGCTTGCAAGTTACTGTATTTATAAAATCAATATCTAACGACGTTGTGCAATAGGACATTAAATATGGCACAGCTTTAACTGTGAGGCACAATATAAATATACTGCTGTGTGTCTGGTGTAATACCTTGTTTAATCCCTGGTGTCATTAGGAATGCCCCAAGGGCTGTGCAGCTCCACAAACTGTATCTCAGCAATGTGCAGCAGTGTTAGCAATCGTGCAGGTGTATGGAACACGTCAACATTATTGAAATCTAATGGGCAGTGCACTGTAACCCAAAATGGCAATGTTAATAAATCAATTGATTGCTCTTTGCCTTGTTTTCCCCTTCCCAGCTTTTGCACAAAGGGCTCCCTCTTCCTCTGTGAGTGGCAGGGTTCAGCTGGAGTCCTTGGGCTTTATATGAACATTGCTACTATGTACATCCTCTAGTGTGCAGAGAAGAAAAAACCTTTAAGTACAAGAAAAAGGAGCACATTAGATAAGCTCAGAAATGTTAGATAAATCAGTGGTGCAGTCTTTGTTCATGCATTCGCTGATGCTTTTCCACCTGGAAAATAATATAGCAGAATTGGAGTACATTTGTGCATGTCAAAGAAAATGAAAAATGAGTCAATGAAAACAGCCAGAGAGGAGGTTTAGATTAGGATTGATTACTTGGAAAAAAACCCAATAACAAGCCTGAAAAAATACATATAAAATGACAAATGACATGGTGAAAGGAAAGTAGGGGCTTCGTTTCTTCTGCTTTTGCTATGCTAAAAAAGGTGAAAGATTGTTAGATGAGAAGCAGGAAATTTCAGCATGATAAAGCAAACTCATCTCCATGCAGTATGCAACTAGAGTGGGGAACCATTACCACAGGAAATTAAGGCCACAGCCTCTCCTGAAGCAATCAGTAAAGGTATATAGGTATCAAGGGTATGATGATAGCATTTTGAAAGAGGATATTAATCCTCTTCTATCAGGACATAAGACACTAGAGTGGTACCTAATAAGATTCCCACACCATTTCTGCTGCATATTTCTTACAATTCCTTACTCAGTGCCATCCCTTGAGGATCTAAAGCCCCATGTTTGGAGGTGTGACAGAAAGCCAGTGTTCTGCAATAAGTGTATTTTATTATTCCAACATTTGGGATTTATTGCTCATGCAAATGCCTCTGGTTGCAGAGGTGCAGCACAGCCAGCTGCACTGCATGGTGTGGTTGATCCAGCAGCACTTTACTGAAAGGGTTGTGCTGCTCCTGTTTAACCTGAGTGCTGCACAACTGGAGTTGTCTTGCAAGATGTGACTCTCCTGCTCAAAACTCATTTCAGCTGATTGTACTGAAGCCATATGCCCAAGGCTGTACATAAATGTGAATTCAAGATTTTTTTCAGAGCATCAAAAAAAATAATCACCTGTGTTTAAATTTCTTCTTGCTTGCTCCTTCATGTATTTTGTACGTTTTCCAGAAGATGGGAGCTTGCATTCTGTGCACTTTGCCCTGAAAGTCATGAGGAAGAGATTGCACACAATTTTGCTGTTAATGCCATTTTAGTTTCTACAAGTAGAAAAACATTAATTACCAAAGGAAGAGAAATGACTGTGCCCCCTTTGCTATGTGAGGGTCATCTCTCCACAATTAGAGAGTTATTCACATTTTTTCTGAGGTCTGTCTCTGATTTAAATTCCGTGCAGTTTAACTATTTAGTATTTAAATGTATTATACAAAATTGAATTAATACATGAAGGACATGTGCAAATCCCTTCAGAAAAAAAAAGTGTTTTTTCTTTTATGTCATTCTGCTATTCGTGAGCTGCTGCTTTCCTGTCTGATGTCTGTATGGATAATATGAAGTTTATATAAATAAAGAAAATAAGTTTCAGTGCACTTTTGTCCCATCTTTTCTCTTCAATATGAGGTTTAGTAGAAACAAATTATTTAGGAACTGAATTTGTTGCATGCAAGCAGAATGGGAAAAAATTACTATCCTTGGTGACTCAGTAAGGTCAACACCTGGTATAATAGAAAGGGTTGTTTCTAGCCAACTGTGCAAGATTCCTAGAATACTGCAGAAATGTGATTTATTATTAAAAATTACTCCAGTGGTGTGTATTTGCTTTCTGCAAACTTCCTGGGGTTAATCTTCTGCTGTCCTCCTTCCTTTCACAGTTTTTATTCCTGATTGTGCACAACCTGGGAAGTGCTGCAGGAGAAGAATAGCACACCCATCAAACTCCCCAGGTTCCCAGGAAGCATTGCTGGTGTGCTGTGCAGTTCTGTCACTGCCTCTGGCTGCTGAGGCTTCTCTAATTTCAGTTATAGCAGAAATATCAGGCTCTAGTTTTTTTCTGAAGATTGATTGCCAAGCAGAGCTCTCGATAGTTTTCCATCTGACAGGAGATTGCAATGAGAAGGAGCACACGCAGTGGCATCAGAGGTGTGGGGTGGGGGCAGTAACCTGGCCATTAGAACAGATTGGACAGATTTTTATTTGTAAGGCTTCTGCCAGTGCAAGGTCAGAAACAAAACACTAACAAGAAGCCTATAGTACAGATGGCTACAGCTTTAAAAAAATTCTGTTTTGGTGGAATGCAATCCAATATGAGATGTGTACTATACAACCAATTTTTCTCCAGCAGGCTCTTTTGCTATAAGTGGAGCAGAAAATATTAGATAGAATAAGGCCCTAAAAGTCTTTAAAAAACACATCTAGATAGTAACAATTTAGGATGACAGTGAAGAATACTGTTTCCCAGTGTAAAAAAACTCTGTCATGCACAAAAAGTAAAATGCTATATTGGAACAGATAAAGTCAAAGGGCAGAAATATAGACATTGGCAGCTTATCTGGTGTCCAGTTTTTTTGTTCTTTCTTTTTCAAGTGGTCCTGACATGATTTTATTTTTTTTCAGATACGTTATAAGAAAACTTTCTGGAATCAGAAAAACACATGAAATATAAAAAACCTTGTGCTGAAAAAGCAGGTTATAAAGAATACCTTAGAAGCCCAGCTTTTAGAACAGACTCATAGTAAATAAATGTATTTTTCAGCATTTTCTGACAATTAGAAAACAGATAGGTGAAATCAAATTCTTCATCTGGAAAAACAGAGGAAGAGCTCTCTTTACCTCAGAGTGTACATGATGTCCTTGTTTCCTCATCAGCTGTGGGGAATGATCATCTTCAATGCTTCTTAAAAAATTCACATCTAGTTGAGTGCATACCTAGCACTTTTGTTCCTGAAGTAAGAGCTCTGTGATCTGGAAACAAGCTGGTGATCTCATCCTTCTAATAATATACTTCAAATACTAAATTATGTATCATTTCCCTCTGATTATGAATTTGAAAGCACATGCTTCTATGTTGTATTTGTGCTTATTGTGTTACATTCCCCTGAGTACTTTGCAAGCAAGATATAAAGTCAACTACTAATCATTAATATTGCAATCAGAGTAATCACAATGGAACTAAATATTATGGAGAGTGTAATAAGTATCAAAAAATCTGATATTGAGTGTAGATCCAAGTTCTTACAGAGGTATGTGTTCCTCAGGTGTCTGGAAAAGTGTTTTCTGAAAAACAACTTTTTGGTGACTGGCTGCCAGTCAGTGCATCTTGCAAACGAAGGGAGCATATAAATCAGAATGAGAGTGGTTATGTTGTTAAAGCATAAGCAGAACACATCATGTTTTTTCCATCTCAATGTTTTGCTCTTCTAATCTCTCCTGCTCCCATCTCCTCTCATAAATGTGCAGCTGACAATGTCTAAAATCTGCTCAGGATCGAAGGCTGTGAATTGCTGCATCCGCAGTGTTTGGGGTTTGTCTCAGTCTTTGCTTTCCTGTGCTGCACTAAGATAACACCTCGCTCTGAATGGTGTGAGATGGGAAGAGCCCTCTCTGTCAGAACAGAACTGGAAAGGTGTGAAGGCAGCATGCAAACAACAACACAGAGGCAGGAGGTCTGCAGTGAAAGCTGCTCCCCAAAAAGAGGATGAACCTGTTTATTTCTTCCATTTATATACATTTGTGGGTCTGGTTGTGGATTGGCTTCTGGGGTTACTACCCCTTCACCCCACTGGCCAGACCAGCTGTCAACCAACATTATTTTCAGGCTAGAAATATGTAAACAAAGGACAGTGAACAAAAACAAGAAAGGTGGTTTATGTTCCAAAGTGTGAGAAAGTGAAAAACTGACCCTTAGTATTATACAGAAACTAAAGAACTGACTCCATCTTATGAACAAGTAGAAGGCTTTAAAAAAACTCAGAAAAACCAGGGTGACAGAAAGGGGCACATTTCAATTTTAAAAATGCCTAAACTGCAGTTGTCTTAAAGCATACTGCTTTTAGAGGATACAGTCATTAAATATTTGGGGGAAAAAAAAAAAAGGAAATTGCTAAAACAGACAACCAAATATCGCAAATTACTCTGAAAAATCCAAAACTCATCCAAAATTACCAAAGAAAATACTTTCTAGATTGAGTATGGTAGTCAAGTCTCTATGTATTCCATTAGCATCTTGCCTTACAAAGCTTTTTGAGATTTTTGCAGAACAGTTTGGAATTCTTTGATATTCTGGGGGAATATTTGACTAAATATTTTATTATTTGAAAATTAAAATACAATTCCAAATTAAATATTTTCAGAAGGCAAACAGAGCCTTTGAGTCTTACTTGTTTTATTAATAAACTCCCATTTAAAAAAGGGTAATTTGACATTTAAAGAGCAGTACCTTTAGCAGGTACATACCTTGCCTTCTCAAAGGCTCAAGTCAGTACCTCTTGCAATGCTGTGACCTCTGGATCTTTTTGCAGCTCAGTGGAAAATGTGAGTTTATGCCAAAGGCAAGGTACTGCTGAGCATGACACCTGCCTCTGAGGTCACACCTGCACAATTTCTGAGTAGAAACCGGAGAGAAATTGGAGGGGTGGGTGTGTAGGGGTGTGTGAAGCAAAGGAGTGAGCCCTAGATCAGTGGTATGCACAATTTCCCACAACCAAGAAAGTGTTTTTGTTGTTTCTATTAAATTCTGAAGCAACTGAAATCCAGGAGCTGAGAACCTGTTCTTGAGAATGCTGGGGTGTGGATTCACTGCAATGCAGGTGGAGATCAGTGCCTGGCCAGGTGTGACAGCCTCGGGTGCTTGCCCCAGAAAAGGAGCATTTTCTGTGTCCCTTGCTTCTGCCACAGAAAATTTTGTCCCGAGGAGGACAATTTATTTGTTGTGTCTTTGCCTGTGGTGCATCCCTGCAGGGAATATGTGTGGAGAGCCCCTGTGGGAGCACTGGGGACACAGCCCTGAGTGGGGACATGTGCTGGGGGCAGACACCGTGTGGTCTCTGAAGGGGACAGAGGAAGAGCCTCACTGAGGATGGGGGAAAAGGATCCCGAGGCTTTGTACTCTGAGGTCACAAAGTGTTTGGGAGCTTCAAGACCTGTCTGAGGTGGTTCCAGTGTGGCACCATGCTCCACTCAGGGAGAAAGAACCAATAAAGTGTAGGAGTGACAGTTTCTGTATGTTTGTGAGGACAGCAATAGGAGTGTGTTTATGTCTGACTTTCATATAGGTATTATTATTCATAATTTTTATTGACGAGGCAAGTAAGGAACCATGGCAACCAAGGGCAGCTTATTGGAAGTTATTTTTGCCTGTGCTGTGATTTCCCCACCTCTTCCTTTCATTTCTCAATATCTATATAACCTTTTCCAGCAAAATTGATTCCTCTGAATCAATCCCTCCTCATACTTAATAGTGCCTTGGTAACCTGATCAGCCAAGAGAAACTTTCTCTGCATTTTCTGCATCATAACATGTCTTGCTCCTAGATCATCTTCTGTGAGATACAAAAGATAAAACAAATATGAAAGGATGTTAATCTTCTGAAGATTTTGTAGAGAGAAGTGTTTTCATAGTGGCATAATGTGGTTGTCTATGCTTGTGGAGTTATTTATGAGCAGCCTGCAGAGTTTTACTTTGATGTGTAAAGGTATTTTGGCCTGTGAAATCTTCTGAAGTGGACACGAGAGTGTTAATGAAATAACTTGCATTAGGGAGCAAACATGAAAGTGGAATGTTATGTAGTTTGCTTCTTAAATCTGTGTCAGTGATGAGAAGAAATGCTCATGCTGCCTCGAGTCTGATAAGGAAATGGAGTGCTCAGTGTCAGCTGGGCTCCTGAGCTCAGGGGGATTGAGCAGAGAGGGGCCACACATCAGGGGAGTCCAGCAAACAAGACCTTTCAGAGATCTTTGCTTACAAACGCCACAGTCCAGGTAGGGGGAAGGGGGAGGCAGTAACACCTTGCCTTGGCTTTTGCCCTGATTAAAATGTTCTGCCAGAATGTAAGGTTTAGATTTGAACTGGAGAAGAGGCATGTGTGTGTCTGTGCCTGACAAATCCCTCCTCCTACACACACACCTGAAGTGGGCACTGCCCAGTGCTTGGGCTGTGTCCTGGTGCTCTGCCCACGTCTGTGAGCTGCAGGTCTGCTCCAGAGAGTGCCTCTGGGTGATGAGCAAAAGATAAATTGTATTTCTGTTGATGTTGTCTCCCCATAAGCCAAGGGACTGCATATAAGATACTATCTAGGCTGGATATGAAAATTTGAAACTTTCACCCTATCAGTTGATAGACAAACTCTTTGCTCAGAGAAAAGCTAAACTAGGGCTGAAATGGTACTTGAAGGACAAGACAGTACAGAAAGAAGTTCCCATCGAGTGAAACAGCTTAATTTTGTCTATTTGGCCTCTCTGCTTCTGAAATATTTCTGTAATTGTTCACAGTTGTGAATGCATAAATATTATCTGATGATTGGGAAAGGAAATTGCTTTTGGTAGAGTAAGTGAATGGAAAAGGACAGAGGACTGCCAATGGTATAGAGCAAAGAGGCTTTGCTGTGAACATGGAGAAGGAAATACTCCTCTAAAAAAACCAGAAAAGAACCACATCCAGACTCCTGTGCCTCTGGAACAGGGCACACTGAATGAGGCTGCTGGGACCAGCTGGACCTGTGTTCAGCCAGAAAAATGTGCAATACTGTTGAAAACAGCATTCAGACCATATATTCTGCTGCATTTCAGAAGATATCAAAGGGTCAAACGTCCATTGTGGAATTTGTATAGGTGTGTTGCATGGATTCAGTGGACAGGTCAGATAAAAGGTCAATTCTTAAAAATTCTGAAAAATAAGAAATAAAAATTATATGAGGTTGCAACTCCAAAGTGGTGGAAAATGAGT
The DNA here is from genome assembly GCA_013400215.1 of Cisticola juncidis. Classification (NCBI taxonomy): domain Eukaryota; kingdom Metazoa; phylum Chordata; class Aves; order Passeriformes; family Cisticolidae; genus Cisticola; species Cisticola juncidis. The sequence goes on from VXBR01000871.1 coordinate 99,147, forward strand.
TCAAAAACAAAGGGAGACTGGAGGCACAGATAAAAGCTGTGTTGTGAGTAATGAACTGGGAGAAAAGAAAGCACACAAAATAAAGTTTATATTTGCCCATATGTAACAATGCTGCTTTTTCCATGAGGCACTTAGAGGCCCAGTATGTAAACAAGTAACATTCTGTAATCAATAAAATAAACCAACAACTAAAAATTGCAGTACTTTGGCTGGCTGTATCACTGCTGGCCTCCTTGTCCTGTTTTGATTTTCACAGGTTAGACCACCAGGGCAAGGAATCTGACTCCCTGTGCTGATCAGGTGTTACAGCTGTAGGCAGCACTGGTTTTGCTGGTGGCTTTGATGCTGTAGAGAGAATTTAGCACACCCAGGCCATTCCATCCCTGTTGGCTCCAGTGCCAGAGAACATTCCATGGTAGACTCATGTGAATATAGGCACAGTGCCAGTGGTGCAGACAGCTGAGAGCACAGCGTTTTTGTTTGGTTGGTTGGTGGGGGTTTGGGAGTTTTGTTTGTTTGATTGTTTTATTTTTGGTTTTATTGTTGTTGTTGCTGATGCTCATTTCAGCTATTATATTAGGACAATTTATTTAGCTTGCTGCAAATTACTTCCATAGGAGTGCTGGAAAGGCAGAAAAGTTTACTGCTGTGTTAATGCTGTGAAGGTTAAGAAATATTGACTTAAAATACAAGAAAGGAGGGTTTGGTTAAATACAAAGAAAGTATTTCTGAAGGTAAGCAGAGCAAGTAGATCATATTAGAAAGGGCTCAGGAGAGCTCTTCACCAGGGATTTTTTGAATACATTGGATATGTATCTGTCAAGGATAGCTAATCCTGCCCTCAGACAGAGACAGATGACTTCCAGATGTCTATTGCACTCTGTGGACAGCAAGTCCATACCTGAATATTAAATAGGAAAGGCAAGGATGTGTCCCCACATCCCTAGTGCACCAAGCAATGAGGGAGGATGAAGTGAAGGGGACTGGAGGGTGACCAGCTCACAGATTTCCTTCTGCTGCTTTCTCACTGGAACTCAGTGTCCAAAGCTTGGCATGACAGACTGCTCCTCTGACCCAGGAAAGGGTTTTTTGTTTGTGCATTCTATCATTATGTTGAAAAAAAGCACCCTTGGCTTCTGGAGGAGGTATGGATAAAGTGGAAAAGAAAAACATTATGTGATCATATAAATAAATACAATTTAATTATTTACAAGCTGGATATATGAGGCATCATCTGAATGCTTGACTTAGCAGCTCTAAGATTGTATTTCAGCTTGTACTTTAAAATAGTTCCCTAAACATAAGAATTATTTCACCTCACATAAGAAATCCTCCAAATTCCGTAAATTCTCTTGCCTTCTCCAGCTGTGATTATTAGATTAATGATACAAAGTTGATAATTTGCAATATAATCAAAGTGGATTTTCTGGACTCATCATCATCACTGGAGACATGCACAGTTGGCCTTTGGACTCCATGCCTGCTTGCTGAACTTAGGAAGAGAAAGACCTGGAACTCAGTTTGTGACTGTAATTTAAAGTCATTCAGTGTTTACACATTACTGTGCTTCTGGTGGGACCCTGTCTTACATCTGGTTGCTGCTTTTCTTTTCTTGTCGATTTTTTAGCTCTGACTTACTAAATTCTCATTGTTTCAGCTCCCTCTGGTTCCTCATTTTTTCTTTCTCTCATTATATCATTGCTACATTGTCTTATTCATTCTTATTCCCTATGTAATTTTTTCCTGCTCCCTTTACCAATTATGCTCTTTTACTATTTACATTTCCACTTTTTTTCATGTGGGGAATATGTGCAAACCCTCTCTTTTCCTCCTCTTTGTCCATTCATGGGCAAAATGTGTTTTTGTGGCCCTTCCTAGGACTGCTGATATGATCTGCCACTACATAAAAAGGGTTGTGTATCAGCTGGTATTCTGCAAGCAGCTGAAGATGGTAAGATGGGTTGGCTGTTCTGCATATGAAAACATCATTCTTCTAGACCAAAATTGGATTCAGTACTAGAGAAAGTATTCTAGCTACAGTCCAGAGTCTCCAAACTAGTGTTCATCTGCACAACAGACATCTTCCATCAGGGTGAGCTACAATTAGTCTGATCCAGGAATGGATTTACTGTGTGGGAAAGGCTGGGTCAAAAGGGCAAAGCCCTCTACAATGGCAGTGCTAATATCAGATATCTTTATGATCATGGATTTGTAACACTGTGCACTTCCCTCACAATTCTTTCAAGAATAACCTTCCTTTGACTCATGTTTGGATTAATATTTTCCTTCAAAAGAATACAGACAAAGCATGTCACTTGTGATCACAGTGTGCATCAGGCCTCTAGTCTGGAAGGGGAATGAAGGCACCCCTAAAAAGTGAGAAGTAGGATCAGACTCTGTGTCAAAAATCGGCTGATGCACATCAAAGCACTTGCTGAGCCAGTGCCCAACTCACAAGTGTCAGGGAATGAGCATCAGTTTGTAGGAAAACTTGAGCACTGATCCTGTGTGGTGTTTCAAAAAGTGACTCAGAGTTGAGTGCTTCTCTATCTCATTAATGGTCTTGGTCCTGGGAGGAATCTTTCATTTTTTTCTTGCATTCTGCCATAGCATAAAAGCAACACTTGAAGAGAATCCTTGGGGGAAGCAGTCTACTCTTATTTCTTGAAGATTTGTGCATTAAAACAGAAGCTGGAAAACAAGCAAAAGCAATTTTAATCTGTCATTTTAGATATTATGTCAAATGTGTACAGTCACGTTTCTCAAATGCTTTTATATCATAAAGAAACACAGTTGAGCCAGACACCGAAAGTCAGATTAAGCTCACCTGACACCTATCATCTGGCCTCTGACTCTGCCTTTTGGCATCTAATGCAACATAATAAAAGGATGTATGCTGCAACTATCGGATAACTTCCACCAGCAACAAAGTTTTAAAGAAAAGCACACCTATTTATAAGCTAAACTTATTTCTCCCCCACATTTTTCATCTTACTGTTGCCTGCTCTCCTTCTCCTATGAAACTGTGTCCATGACACCTTAAGGTTTTTAAAATATGAGTACTCATCATTGAACATATAGACTATGGAAAAAAGTATCTTACCTCTCTTTTGAGATGGTTAACAGAAACTAAATATAGTCAGCCAGACTTCATCCTTCAAAAGAACTTAGCAGTTTCTTGGAAGACAATGTTTTATTTATTGATGTAATTCAAGGAAATGATGTTGTAAAACTTTCTGATGATGGAATTCTGCTCTCTCTGGATTTCTTCAGCATTGTTCTCTGCAGATTACCTATGAAGATTGTCCTTTCAAAAGAAACAATGTAAAAATTAAGCTTTCTGATTCAGATGCAATTTGTCCCTGATTGCAGTGACATAGATCAACCTTTTTCATTGATTGTTTGTTTGACTCACTGGACTCGCCAAGCTAGCATTGATTAGAGAGACTGAACTTGATTTTTTTCTTACATATCATTGCCAATATTATTTATGCAATTCAATGAGCTCTTTTAGATAAGACTGTGGAGGTGTAATATTAGCATATTCCAATATCAAGAGAACAACAGTGACTGCATTTCAGAGTTGAGAGTGCTTTATTACTGGGGAAAGAAGGAGCACAAGTAAATACTTAAAACCCAAACTGAAATTCTTCTGGTCAAAATTTCTCTCCTTCCACCTGCTACTGCATATATGGAAACCTTTGTAACAGTGAGGGAACATGTGAAATGCCATAATTATACTGATAATTAGAAAAGGAACATAAGTGTTGAGAAAAAGTGGTGACAAACAATTGCAGGTTCTCAAACTTCTCTGCACTATTTATAATTTGTGTTTTTCTTCTCTAAGTGAGGACTTGGTTTGTGTGCAGAGGTCTCCCACAAATCTGTCCACATTTTGAATAGTGAACCCACTATTGTGTGTGCCTTTTTAATATGGGGTCTTCAAACTAATGGAACAATGGAGAAAGGGCGAACAACCTAGAAACAGCCTCAAGTATCCTATACAGAGCTGTTTTTAGAATGTAAGAGATTTTTTTTGCTGTTATCCTGTATCAGACCTGTTCAAACTAATTCACAGTCTCTTAAGTTATTACCAGCCTCAGAAAGCATTTTAGGGAGACCAAATAATCCATGGCTTAAATCTGGATAGCACTGTTGAAGAGCAATTCGCTGTCTGATTACAGCATTTGAAACGTGTTAGGAAAGTCACATGGTGCTTTCATCCAGAGAACCCAATGGTAATGCAAATAGAAGCATTAATGGCCAATAAATTAATTATGTTCAGTAGTGAATTAATTATGTAATGAAGAATTAATTCAATTTTTAAGTGAAGATCATCTTAAATGTTTCATTCCTCCTCTCATTTTGTTTCACTATTCCCCACTGTGATCCAGACTTCCTTTGCAGGCACACGAATGACTAGACAGCTCCATACCCTGAGCACAGACTTTAAGATTTAGATAAGATCTTAATCTAAGAAAATGTTAGCTCTTCTTTTTTAAGCATATTCCACATTGCAAGGCTCGTAAAAGAGATTTGTATTGTACACTTTAATGATATCTGGTGGGAATACTTCACAGTAGACAAGTTTTCCCTCAGGTTTTTCATCCATGTTTAGTCCACTTTTTTTCCTGACATGTTGCTTATTTCATTGTGTGCAGCATATTGGTCTATTCTATCTGCAAATACAAACCACTCAGGAATTACCTGAAAGACAAACAAATAGGAAAAAAATTGCTTTATGTAGTAAAAAAGGGAATTTAAAAACAAGGTGAAACCAAGGCATGAAATCTGAGAGGAAATACTCTCCTCTCCAGTTTGGCTGTTAACACCCAGCTTTTGGTAGTTCAGGAAGCTTCTTGTGTGAATCCCTGCATTTCTGCAATGTTCCCCTGCATCCCTTTCACTCGTTAGGATTCTTGTAAAGTCTGAAAGAACAAAGGAATCAACAACATTTGAGCATAATAAAGACCTGAATTGCAGAAACAGATGTCTAATGTCTTACTTTTGAAGTTCAAGTCTACTAAATCAGGGTTAGTTAAACCCTGAGGCTCAGGTCACGGTAGCATTTGTAAACAGAAGAGACAACACAATTCTTGCCATCAGTAGAAAGCCTGACTTATAAATTACCAGGATGGACAGGTAATTCTGAAAGTGGCTTCCATTTATGTGTGGTTAGATGGAGTTCTTTTCAGAGACATCAGTGCTCTCACAATGACTGTGTTGTTAAGAATGCCAGTCCCATCCATTACACCCTGCACTCAGTGGCGAGATGTCACACTGTTAACATGTCATTAACTTATGTGCTTTTTCTTCCCTCAAAGACCAGAAGAGCCCTGAAGTATTCAAAATTTCTGTATTACATGACTGTCCATGACAGCTGCTGGAATTGTAAAAGTTAATAACCAACACTAAGCAATCAATCTGTCAGCTTTTTGTGAAGTAAATTACAGGAAATCAGAAGTCAGAAGCCACTATAACATGTTTTTCCAGAGGAGCAAAATTCTAACATTGTGGATGAGTTGCTGGTTGTCACCCATAAACAAGGATATCTGCTCTGTTCCTTCAGCAGCAGCAGGGCACCTCCTTCATCATCTCAAACCCACAGCACACAGGCAGGATGCTCTGTTGTTTATGGCAAATAACATGCACCTCTGAAGGCAGAGTCCATCATCCCTTTCCAATCCCCCTGGGGGAAAAAAAGTAGAATTCTGCCTTAAACTCTTTCTTTATTCTTGACATAGAGCACCTCATCCAACTGCAAATGTTTGACAAATTCTATCCACTGAAGGAAAACAGATAATCTATGGAAAAAAATTGTGTGAGTCTGCACTAAACCTTAAGAGCCTTTCCTTATATAGTAATTTTAAAAAGCTTTATCCTGTCTCTCATTTTGGTTTTATTTTTATTTGATGGATGAAAAATTTGGTCCTGCAGGCCAAATGTTTTAGAGAAAATTATATTCTTTTTTTAACAGATAGCTATGAGGAAAAGAGGAGTTGGATCACTTTTTGAACTTCTCTTGTCTAATTTAGCCTGCTAAATGTAAAAGCCATGTACCTTACAAATCTTCAAATTTTCTTTCTAAAAATCTTCTCAGCTGCATCTTTATGACTCACCTCTCTTAATGTCAGCAGCACTAATTATCATTGCCTGACACCCTGTGTATTTAGGAACTCAATCCCCTCACCTCTACCTTGGTAACCTTATAATAGCACATCTATGTGGGGTAAAAACCCCTGGGAGAACTATTCAGCTATTTAATAATTGCCCAGTTCTTTCAAATATTCCTTGTAAAACATCATTTTACGTGTTTGGTGCTATCCGTATCCCCTTCCTGCCAGGTAGGTGCAGGGAAGGTACCCTTCCTTCAGGACATGTGCAAGCTCTCATGGAGTTCCCAATGCCACTCCACTTGGAGGAAAAACCTCTGCACTAGTGAGCTGCCAACTTCCCTCTTGAAGTAAACCAACTCCTACATGATTGCACTCCTTCTCCACAAAGAATGGGGCCAAAGTCCCCACCAAAATGTATTTTCCTTCTAATTCACTGCCATTCATTCTGTAGAAAAGGTGAATTATTGTGACTGGTGTCAGCAGCTTAACAGAAGCCAATTCAGATACAAGGAGTTACTCCAGGTATGTATGTGGCCCTTGTCTTCTCACAGCAGCAAAGGATTATATTTGCAGGGGATCATCTACAGGGTTAATTTTGTACAGTTCAGCTAAAACATTTTCCACCTGTCAGCTGAACCAGCCTTGCCATGTCTGCCCTCAAACTTCCCCCAGCTGGTGTCAATGCTCATTTCTCTGCATGCAGAATTCAAACTTTCTTATTTCATTGACATTATGATGTACTTTCCACGTGTGTCTCTGTGCTTTAGTTACAAAAGAACAGCTGAAATGAAAGAAAGTAAGAAATATCCACTTGGAAAATAATGTACCAATGATTTATTGCAACCTGTGTCTTTTGCCCAAGGACCCTCTCATTATCCCTGTCTCTTTAGCTTTGGTGTTTGAGGCAGAGCACTGTGTTTAATTATTTACTGGTTGCTATAGTGTTGTTAAATGAACCTTTGAGATTGTCATGTGTGGGTAGAGCTGTCCCCTCACAAATATGAAAGCAGCAATTTAAGTTTCCATAGATTCAACAAACCCCATATTCCCATTTTCAGAAAGCGGAAAAGAAGAAAAAAAAATCAAACCCTGAAGCCTGCATTCAGCAATTCAAGAAGCTCTCAGAAATTCATTCATTTCTCTCAGAACTGTGCCCAGTTGTTCTTTTTCTGCTCGTTGCCATTTCACGTTACTTCAGTGTATAAAAATGAGTTTTCAGGCTTTCAGATGCTGAGGCTGTTAACTTACCAAATCTCTCCATATTCAGACAAGTTCAATCTGTACAAAGAACACAATGATGCATAAAACAGATACATTGCATTATGCAGCAGTCTAATTTATTTCATGAAATATATAACAAATGACCTAATATATTTTGATTCTGCAGCCATGAACATTGTAGGCTTACAGCAATTCAGCATGACCGATGGAGCTGAAAACCATTATTTGTGAAGTGTGAGTTGATGAGTTAGAAAAGTAAGACATTTTGGGCATCCAGATGAGTATTTTTATGGAATAATGCAAAAAATTATTGAAGGAGAAAAGAGATGACCAAAACAAAAGAATAAAAAGAGGTATGCAACTGAAATATTCTGTGGGGAAAAGCCAAGAATCATTTGCAATTAGGAAGTTTGTGATATCTGTTAAGAAGCAACAAATGGATTTAATATAGTATTTCATTTTCATAATCATTTCATAAACCTTGCCACTTTATCTTTGAGTAGTTCACACAAAAGTACTTCAATAAAGCTTTTGCTTACAACACTTCTTCAAAGTATTACCATCTACCATGTGAAGAACTTGTCTAGATAAAAATATCGAGAATCTGGACTCACTTTCCATCCCTTTCAGAGAGTAAAGTTATTTTTGTGAGAGGGGGATAATAAGGAGAGATGAAAACCAAAAATATAAAAGATCCATAGATGTGAGACTACAGTTATGGTCTTCATTGAAAAATATTAACAGCCAGTCATTGAGTCAACAAGGAGAGGTAACTGTTTACTGAAAACAGTAAAGAGATTTTCCTAGGAGATGCACTTTTACTATTCCATTCTGAGTAGTCTAAGTTCCAATTACATCTGTGCAAGTGATGCCTTGGGAAGGCTGACCTGGAGCAGACAAGACAGAGCTAAGAGAACAAAGTAGGTGTTTATAGGGCTTTTAGGGTCCACCTTGGGCTGTACAAGAGCCTGGCCGGAGCTACAGCCAAGGTGGACCCAAAATGGTCACCAAGTGGATGACCGGTCACAAGTCTCACACTTTTATAAGTTTTGGTCCATTTGCATATTGGATTTAATTGTCCAATTACAGCTTCAGGTTATGAAGTCCCATCCTTCTTGTTTTCTTTCTTCAGTCCACCATTGTTTGTGCTTTTGGGCCTGAAAATTTGTACTGGTCCTTGGTCTCCATCAGGAAAAGGATTTGTTTTGTCTACCTACTCTGTGAAGAGAGCTGACTGACACTTAAATGAGGCTCAGAACTACACCCCTAGGCAGCACAGAATCTGGAAACATGAAAGCTAAAACTTAAAGCATAATTTTCCCCTTTTAGAGGCTTGTCAAGGCCTTTTCTTTGCCAAGTCTCCATTCTAAACATCTACTAATAATTGGTATTCAATAACAGATAAGTATCTAACAATAGTAAACAACTAACAATAATAATATAACAATAATAAACATCTAAAAACAAACATCTAACAACAGATAAATGTCTAATAGCAAATAAATTGCAATAATAATAATGAACAGTAATAAACATCAAACAGTAATGTCTTGCACAGCTGGGTATCATGCAAAGAATAATGATTATCTGAGAAACAAAATAGGGTCTTTGGGACTGAAGATGAGTATAGAGTAATTGTAAAGGATGTAACTTGAGTAAAGAGTGACAGGCTGACAGGCACAATCCAGGGACAAATGTACAGGCAAACAGCTGAAGCAGTTCTACAGGATACAGCCCTTGTGCACTGGGGACCTGTCCCAGATCCACTGGAGCTATTTAATGCGAGGCTGGGAAGATGGGGGAGAAGCCAGTGCTACTGACCTAAGGAAAATGAATTCATGTTCTGAAATACTTTCCCTTGATAAAAATTTTCATACATACTGTGGGGAAAAAAGTCCAGCAGCTTGCCCAGTCACTGGAGTGCTGATATTATTTATGAGTGCCCTAATAGATCTTATTTGCTTCTGCTTCAGTGAATAAAGCTCTATAAGAGAGCAAGCAAATGGAGGAGAAGCACTGCCTAGGTATTACCAAATAGCTGATAGCAGCACCTGACATTTCCTACTCAGCTTTTCTACAGAAAAAATCTATCTATCTATCTTGATGTGCTGTGCTGGCACCAGGAGCACGCAAACAAAACCCCGAGTTAAAACCCATGCTGCATAACATGCTCAGTGCAATTAAAGCAGTGAATTATTGAATAAACAATATCCTTGACTCACCCTGTTGGGATGAGCTGGAGCTTCTGCAGAACGGGGCATGGCTTGTGTTCCTCCAGCATCCAGAGGGACTGCCTGTGTCAGCAGCCTTGCATTTCACAGATGAATCAAATCATTGCTTCTGTCAGGACCCTTATCTTAAAGATCAACGAATATGCAAACCTGAAATTTACTGGGTTGGACCTACTGATAGCTTTAAAGAAATTTAAATCAGTTTTTCATAGGAAAACTACTTCAAATGCATGAATAAACATGAGCTCAGACCTATGGAAACAAAAAGAAAAAGAGACAAATTATTAAAGAGACAAATCTGAAATTTTTCTCCTTCCAAAGCCTCAAAGTTTCCTGTGTGCGTAAACTGCACAAACGAAATTAATTCTGCTTTAGGAAATAACTTCATCACTATTCTCAGGTTCCAAAAGCAACTTTTACTTTTTCTGCAAATATAATTTTTCTCACTTTATCTAAGCATAGATTTTTTAATATGTGGGCTTCCTTTAAAATAAAACAAGCTTTTACTTCTACAGTAGTTTTGTGCTGTATCCTTTACATATAACCATCAGGAATGAATGAATATTGAGCCAATTACAGATTTCAGGTATATAAATTTCTTCTACTTTCACAGACTTAAAATCCCCTAGGAACCATTTCACAATCTAACTGATGACATTTGTGGCCATGTCTCGGAATCAGCTAAATCATTTGAGAACCATTCCTTTATCCAGTAGTGACCTTTTATTTTCAAAGTATAGAATATGCTGAATAACTCTGGTAAATGATCTGTGGATAGAAAGGGCTGTCTTGCTTCCCTAAAATCTTTGCAATATATTTGGCTCATTAAAGACATCCCAGAAACTATAAGGAACACCAAAATATTGTATATCTTATTTCAGCCTCAATGATAGTGAGACAATTTAAAAATTATAGAAGCCCAAAATAGTATAAAGTCATTTAGAAACAACATTTTGGTCAAAAATCTAAAGTTAACACCAAACTTTATGCTTTTTTCTTGCATCCACAGGACACTCAAAAACATTTGCAACAGAAATATTTTACTTAGCTTTTTTCTTTCCTTGACTTGTTTCTCTTAGAGTCAAGTTATTTTAAATTTCATTTATTATATTGCTGCAGATAATCAATAGATTTGATTTAGACTGGCAAGTTGGCTTTCTACAAAGAGATCTCAAGGAGAGAGTCGATTACAGGACTGGAGCCTCCTCAGGAGAACAAATCTGTAAGCAATCTAATCGCTGTCATCATTTATCAGGCAGCACCACATTAGCTGGTATTTTTTTGTGTTACAGGTGAGTAGAGCAAGACTTTTGAATGAAGGATTAAACTTCGTATAGCATAGGAAAATCGAGACTTTTTCAGCATAAAACCCCCAAATGTAGCTCTTCTCAGAGACACATTTACGGGGATTGATGTGCCAGCCTCCCGTGGATCCATTTTCCCCGGGCAGAATGAGGCACTGCGAGTGTAAAATGCTGTTTCTCCTCTCTGCACACAGCTTGAGCAGGGAGAGCCTCCAGCTCTGGGCTCCCTGGCCCCTTGAACAGCACGCTGAGGATAATGAATTGCTTCTTGTATCACATTAGTGCAGGTGTCCTCATACTGAAAACATTAGGGTGCAGTGGTTATTGCTGTCATACTCTGAGAACACTCTCATATATTCCTGGAGAGTAGAGAATCCAGCTAACAGTGCTCAATGTCACTTTGGTGCTCTGGGACTCTGGGACTGATCACCTTAAATATAGTTTGGCAGGATCCAGCTGTTGTGCTGGGGCAACAAGGGAAGATAAGTGTGCATAAAATCTGCCAAAGAAGAGTAACTCCCCCAATTTCCCAAAACTGGCCCCTGCAGTCGTGCTGTGGTCATGTGGCAGGACACAGAGCTGTGCTGTCCTGGCTGTTCACACTGTCACTGCCCTGACCCAGAGCAGAGGGATGGGGACACACGTGCAGGGTCAGGGCTGTTGGACATTCCTGTGTGGTTTGATTCACTGGTGTGGTGGCAGCAATGTACTTCACCACATCCCAGGGCCTTGCAGTGATTTCACTGAGAGGCAAAACCTCCTGAGCTAGGGCCAGCCTGCCAGAGGCCTCCAGGAGAACCACAGTTCCCTTGTGGCTTCCACTAAAAGAACCCAAAGTGCCCCATTAGTAGGCAAATCCCCATCCTCCCTTGTAATATGGTGCTTGGGAAAAGAGGGGCTTGGAGTTTGGACAACTTTTCTTTGGTATTTATGAAATAGAAAAAACTGTGCCATGTGAAATGTCTTTCAAGGATACAAGCCAGTTAAGAGAGGGATTGTACAGTCTGTCTTAAATTATTTGATTTATGGATTGACTTCCTTCATAAATATTCACGCCAGGCTCTTTTATTCTCTAAATTTATTTTTTCTGGATCTGCATTTAAGTGCATCCATGGTGTACAAATATGGATGTCACTCCCTTTGAAAGTATAAAAACACAGCAAATGCCACCATAAGCCATTGCTTTCTTGATACATCCCTTAGAGAAGTGTATGGATTTCCCTAGCTCGAAAATGACATAATGAATGAGAAGCCAGCTTTTTCCAAAATGTGGGACCTTTTGCTTAGCTTTAACAATGTCAGCATTCTTAGGGTGATGAAATGACAAAACCACATGCCCTCCTCTCACTGCAGACAGATGTTACAGCAGGGCAATATCCTGACAATGTCCACTGCTACAACCTCAGTGTTGTGAGAGTGCTTGTGTTTGCTCCATGGGGTCTTCATGAGTTCTTAGATAAGACTTTTCCTCCCTCTGTTGTCTTGTGCACTGAGGCAGGGCAGATCTATTGGTGTGGCTGAGTCCTGCCACAGATGAGAGTAGCAGCTCCAGGGGGTAGAGCAGGGCAAAACTGTGGCTTCTTCTTCTCTGTATGGCAAAAAACTGAAATGGAGTTACAGAGAAATGAGTGTGTGTTTTCAAAAGCTACTGGAAGGGATTTAATTAGTGTTTTGGAGGCATAAAGTCTCTTCTACTTTGTATAGCTGTCCTGTTTCTTTAGATTGTACAGCATGAGGAGGTAGAAGCCTCCACACCTTTTGCTCTCTGAGTATTGTAGGAAAGCACCTGTCCTTGGAATTCCATTGGTTTAATGTACCAGTGAGGATACCCAAGTGTAAAATATTGAGGAGGATGGGAAGATTTCTGTCTTCAGGTTCTGCAGAAAACTGTAATGTCTTCTGAGTTTAGTTTAGTTTTGTTTGTTTGTTTTGGTTGCTGATGGGGATTTTTTTTAATATAAAATAGAGGAAATACAGCAATGATTTAACTTGGAATGATTTCTTTTTCCCAGGACTACATGATAACTGTTTATGTATTTGCTATGTTCTATGATGAAGATATTTCTTCTGAAGTCAAGGAAATTAGACATCGGATTTTGGAATGATTTGACAATTTACATTCACCGGTTTTGTTTTTATTATCTTCACCATAAGCACTGTGGGACCAAGAGGTTTCTAGAAGTAGTCTTTTGTGAAGGTGCTCATGATAGAAATGACTTCTAACCACAGATGTTGTAAATAGCCCCCACCTAACAGATAATAATTAACAGATACATCTTTTCCTGAAAGTTCCTTTTACAGACTAGGGCACTTGTACTGCAGTCTTCCCTACAGTGGCTAAAGCAGAAGTAGAGATTTATTCAGTCAGAGCACTGGGCTGTGAGACTGTAAATCTAAGTTCTATTCCCAGCTCTGTCTCAGAGCCTGACTTTGATACCTAAGGCAAGTCACAGACTTTCTGTACCCAGTGCTAACATGAGGAATGGCAGTAATGACTTGGGAAATTTTCTGCAGCCATGCTGAGGTTAAGTTATATGAGATTGCAGGATACATTTCCAATTTTTTATTAATGGGTGAGTAAATGGAATTAACAGGGATATCACTTTTAGTATATACAAACGTGGGGAAAGTCCCTTATTCATCTCCAGTGAATGTACAAGGTAAAGATATTAGAAATGGTTTCCTTCTCTGGTGTATGAATAGACACACATGAGATACTTGTGGATTTATTTGAACTGATTTTGACTAAAAATTAGTGAAAACACAAAGATATTCATGAATACATGACTATAGGAGCAAGCTGTTGAACTTACCATGTTACTATAACTAATAACAAATTTACATGTAAAATTATCTGTAGCAAAGATGTTATTAGGGGAAAACAGCAGCAGGATAAATCTTATCCTAACATCTTCTAAAATGATGAGTTTACAAGAGCAAAATGGGACAGTTGTTATGGGCAGAACAAGGCCACTGTACTGACCATTCAACTGTACTGCAAAGTGCTTTAATTTGGCTGTGCTCAGGCTGCCAGTGATCTTATCCTGCATCATGCAGGCAGGTGTAGAAGAGACTTGTTTGCTAATTAGTGTTATGATTTCAGATGCACAGCTGTAATGAAGCATGAAATGGCAGTCACCAGTGCTGCTCCTGCAGCCCTGGTCCGTCAGCCTGATGAGATGGCTGCACACTGTCAATACCAGCAGGCAGAAAGTCCCAGAAGAAAAAAATACTAGCTCAAGTGAGAAGGGGTTATTTAGTAGAGGGCAATTAAAGAGACTGATAGTCCTAATTACACATGCAAGTGCAGAAGCTAGGTAGGCTTTTAGTGCAGTGGTGACAAGAGTTACAGTCTATTAGGTTCTGACTCTTAAGGACGCTGCAGAGGAAATGTGTTAATTCAGAGCATCAAAGAGCATTTAGAAAAATCCCACCAGATAATAGCAGTGGTGAGAGCCTCACCAATCAGATCTGCTGTTGTTTAATGAATTATTGTATGGAAAGGCTGGTGTGAGCCCATGAGAAACTGGGAGGCTACTTCTTCATGAACATCTCAAGGTGACATACAGCACACAGGTGGTTTGGGGCATCAGTGACACATCCAAGACAGCTGGCTGTTGCATGAGTATTTTTTCATTATATTCTATTTCAGATATGAACTTTCAAGGACTTTTTGGAATAAGATTGGACAGGACATCTTCTGCTTGTGAAAGTGTGAAGAATTCCAGAGAGAACAAACAAGTCTTTTCCACCGTTTCCATAAAACACAGCCAAGGAGTGCGTTGTGATGCTCTTACTGCTGGCCTTGGCCACCTCATGCCTTCATATCAGGCAAGGCTGGACACATGCTAGCTCTTCTGCACTCTCTTTCACTCCTGTTTCCATGCTAAGGGAACAGGGGGACATGTTCCACATGAGAGCCCACCCTGACCATGTGCTGGTTTTGATGGACAAGAGTACAAAATCTAGGGACATGGAATCACACAGATTGGTAGGTTCAGTGAAAAACTTTATTGTAGTGCTGCTTTCAGAAAGGGTACAGCAAAACAGCATGAAAGGGAGCCTGGGGTCAGGTTACCTTGTCTGGGGTCAGGTTACCTGTCTGAGGTCAGGTTACCTTGAAGTGTGTCTACATTTGTACATTCCCATTTCTTCATAGAAGTGTTTTGAAATCAGTCTTGCTCATCAAACATATTTAACTGCTTTGATAGAAAGCAATCTCTAAATTTTCTACCATTACTTTATGCACAGACCTCATAAGAAGTGCAAGACACTGACAATCTGAGCCATGAAGAAAGTCATGCTATGCAGTGAAGTGATAGCTTCTGACTTAGACTTCATGTTCCCTTAAAATTATTCTAAAATACCTCCCCCTTTTCATGTCTTTCTCTAGATTTTGGGAGGGCTTTATCAAGTCTGATCTCTGACATGAGAGTTATTTCCTCCTACCTTTCACTTGATTCAGTTGTGCCTGATATTATCACTGAAAAACTTGCCCGCACTGAGACCCACCTGCAGCTGAAAGCCATGTCAGAACAGTTTATTCCAGTTCATTAAATGCCATCCTTGTTTTTTCCTTTCTCCATTCCTTCAGTAATGGATAATTTTACAGTCCCTTTCAAAGATAGTTTCATTAGTACCTTTTATCATATAAGGAGACCTGTTAAACTTGCTGTTATCACACATAATACATGGCATATTTGACTTTTTGTATCTGATCTGCATCTGGAAATAACACGAGAAATATCACTACGTTCATATTTTGTGAAAAATTGGCAGGGTGGCATCAGTCTGGTCTCAAAAGATACCTAAATGTTTTTTGTATCATGAAAGCATTTTAAAATTCTCAATTAAAATTTACCAATTAACATAGGAAATCACTGCATTTGTTTAGAGCGTGTTCTTTCCAACACCATGTCCCTTCCTTTGACCCTGAACTTGTTGGACTGCTTCTGTCCAGGGCAAATTGCAGTACCTAATTATATTTTAATCATGGTCTATTATAACAGATGTTTTTTATGTCCTATCTTTTATTTTGCTTAAAATCCATATGACTAAGAAAAATCAAACTCTCTTACTTTTTTTTCTACTGCACTTCTTAAATCTGTGTAAATTCTAACTTAATTCTACTTGTTTACTTCTAAATTATATATGGAGCACTTGATTTCTGGTCATAACTACAAAGAAACAAAGATGCAAGACTTGGCAATTCCTTATGCTTAACTTTGTGAGATTTGTGCTGACCCATTTTTGTGGTCTGTGAGAGGGTCCTCCAGTGGCAGGACCCTCATGTGCTCTGTCAAGCACCCTGCCCAATTTTGTGCTGTCCACAGAGCTACTGAGAGTGCTGCTCTACCAAAGCATCATAGAATCATGTGAAAGGGAAAAGTAGATTGAAATATTGCTAAGGAAATATATATTCCACTCTGGTTTGGGTCTACTTTATGGCCTTGGCAGAAATTCTTTCAAAGGGTCTTGGTGTAGACTTCAGCTGTGTTTCCATTAGTGAGCTGGTTCAGAGCTGTGGTGCTGCTTAGAAATTAAACCCTTTTTCTGACAGCAGCCTTGGTTCCCATTGTAGTTTTTTACGCCATAACTCAGTTCATTTTGGAGGAAAATCAGAAACACTTTTCAAAAAGTGCTCCATTACTTACAGAGGGACTTTAGACCCAAACCATGGGTGAGGGTTTTGCTCTGACTTAGGCCACTGGTGTGGGCCACTGCCTCTTTTCT
Organism: Cisticola juncidis; assembly: GCA_013400215.1. Lineage (NCBI taxonomy): Eukaryota > Metazoa > Chordata > Aves > Passeriformes > Cisticolidae > Cisticola > Cisticola juncidis. The sequence continues at coordinate 115,752 of VXBR01000871.1, forward strand.
TCAGAAAGTTTCCATCATGAGTAGTTGAAATGTTTCCCTTGGAAGAAGAAATCCAATTGGAAACAAACTGTCAGGGCTTCTGTAGTGGGAGAGAGTGCTCAGCGCTGCTTTGATCTATTGATCCACACATTTGTACCAAATTACTAAATTCAGCCTTCCTGTTGTGGAAATTATAAACAAATCACAGTAATATAAGGAAGCTTGTGACTTAGGCTGGGGCTTATTAGCGCAGAGATGTGAAATGAAGCCTGGGGAAGATGTGTTCCATTTCATTGCTCAGCTCAGGAACAAGAAATAATGAAGGATCTTGTAAAAGGTTAAGGGAGATTTACCATTTTTCCAGCCTTTGATTGATGTTTGCTAAATTTTTCAGAAAAAAGTTGGTAAAAGCCATCAGCCTTATTCCATTTTTTTTCAGTCAAAGTAGAGAAACATTTTATTTTAAGATATGTATCTTTATTTGATTTGTATGAAATAAGGGAAATTACAGCCAATACAAATAATCACAGAACTGGGGATAATGTCTGAAAATTCAAAACTCTTATTAACTTTCTAGTTTGCTTTTCTTTTTGTTCTAGATATACAACATGGAGGGTTTATACACTATTGTTTGTGTGGTGAAGGTGGAATTAGGTGATGCATCACTGGTGGCCAAAATCCAATAATGAATAAAGTTTTATGCAGGGAAATTATTCACAAATCTAAACATTGATCTATAATCATCTAGAGAAGCAAGAAGATTGAGGGGGAATGCCAGTGGAGCTACAAGTCATGGAGATTGACTCCCTGTGAGTTTAGAAATATTTTTCTTCCTATACACTCATTCCCTCTACTATAAAAAGGCTATGAAATACGAATCTTGGGAGAAAAATAAAATTATTCAATTTTATTTCAATAATTTAAAAATAGAATATATCACCCTAACATGTAATTCCACACATTTGACAGCAAGCACGCTTTCTCAATAATCTACATTCTAACATATGAATATAACATATATATTAATTACTTTTTATATTGGTAGTAACAATATTATTGCTACACATAGTTCAAAGAAATGTTTTGAAGGATTTTAAAAGACCCATAAATATAGAAATGTAAGTGATTACCGAGTTCCCTAGGTAGGAAGATCCTGCAATCAAGCACATTCAGGAATTTTTTCCTCAACCCTTACTCAATAGTTACTTTAATTTCTCTAGTGTTATCAGTCATACCATCCTCCTCTGCATTCCATATTATCATTCTTTCTTGATGGAATTATGCCCAAAACCTTAATTTCCTTAGAAAATTAGAAACTACAAATTTCCAACCTATCAATTTCAATATCTTCATGCAGCATAATAAGACTCTTATGATAGTTAATATGTCCCAGATAATTCTTCTTGAAATGTAATGGGATTATGCACTATTTTATAAGTGCTGCAAAGTGAATGGTATTAAGAATTGCCTCTTTATTTCTATATTTACTATAATTTTTATTTACTTTTCATCTGGTGTACCATATTAAGTACACTTTCTCATTTGATGCAACAATGGATGTAACTTTTGTCTCATTTCCTGCCCAAACCATTGACAGAATGTTATTTTTTGTTGTTGTTGTTGTTGAACTTATTAGTGTTTATTGTTGAACTTATTTTTGTTTATATTGCTAAAGGGAGAAAAAGATGTGTGAACTTTCTTAAATTTATCAACTTATTTTGCTTCTTGAAAAAAAACCCTTTAAACCCAACAACATTTAAATAATATGATCCCAGTGTCTTAGGACAGGATCTCAGTTCCCTTTGCTAATTATATCACCCTGCATTTTTTCCTTTCCTGAATGCTATCAGATGAACTTTTTCAGCAACACCACAGATGTCTTACATTATTTCCACCCTACTATTTTTCAAACCTATCATCCTCTAGCTCACTTTTACACTGATGCTGGCCCCATCCTATTTTCTATATGGTCTTTGCAGAATGACTGCATTTTTGGAACTGTTCTACCCCTCTCCCTTAACTAAAGCACATCTGAAAAGTCATTTATTTAATGACAGTTAAGGAAATCAGTTGAATGTTTTGCCTATTTAATTTAAAATATAAATAGAAGATGGGATAAAATGTTGCAGGGAAAACTTTAACAATGAATATGAAAATTGCTACAGGGAAAAGGGGGATATACAAGATATAGCTTAATATACAGAAACCTATGTGAGGAACAGAAGTGCAATTAATGCATTGCAGATATTGATACTTGCATCAGTGTGTGTTGCTGATTAAGATCAAAGATGCAGGGAGCATCTGTAGGTGACAGCACAGGATTCCTACCCTAGGACAGGTGTAGTTATTGTCCTGTCTCTTTCCAACACATCAGTAATGATGAGGTAGGAGACACAAATTTGCATTTCACCTTGCAGTCACTGTAGATAGCTGAATAGAAAAACTGATTATGAAAAAGGCTATGGGTTTAGAATGTAAATCACTTTTGTTTTTCCTGTCCATACATATGTGTGAAAAGCTTCCTGCCTTCTCCCTCTACCTTCCAGTCTCACAGATTACCCTTTTTCACTCCTGTTTTTTGCTCAAGTTCTGGCTCACTTTCCAATTAGAAACAGAAACTAAATAAATAGAATAAAGAGAGAGAACTGCGGGTTGTTTTTTTTTTAATTTTCTTTTCCTATTTTCTTTAGTGTTTCTCATTTAAAAGGCCACCATTCCTCAGAGCAGAGATGCTGCTCTTCACACCCTTCACTGATTTCAGGTTAGATAACAAAATGGAGGCGTTCTGCCTGTAACTCTCCTGTCAGTTTCCCTTCTGCCTTAGTTTTCTAATCTAAAATATAATTTCAAAGTGTTTTAGTACTGTTAAAGAGCTGTTGTGCTCTATTACACAAGTGCCTGTGTTTCAGTGACTGTGAGCCACACATGAGTGTATATGAGCACGTGTATGTATAAATCCACTGTGCACAAGTATAGAATGGATATCAAATGCATTTATTAATTTGCATAAAGATACAGGAAGATTTTAACTGTTTGTGTTTTGGGGGGTTTTCCCTGCAAAGTTTTAGCAGAGCTTGAACGAAACGCACTAGCAAAGAAATGAACACCCCATTTGTAATTTTCACTCCCAGCAGCACTAAATCCATGTTCAATATCTTTCCTCCCCAAGCTGGTTCAGCATTCCCAGGGAGGGCTGAAAGATGAGAGCAATGTGCAGAGCAGTGGAGAAATGCCGTGGGAGTGGATAAATCTGCATGACCCTGGACACATTCCAGCTACCTCCCTGTAATGTGCTCCAGCAGCTGCTGGCAAAGCTATCCTTTGCTTCCTGAAAGTCACCTACCATAATCCTGATTCCACAGCACCACTTCGTGCAGGCAGTTGCTGGAGTATTTTATGTGCTGGACATTCAGATGGGACACAACCAGTCCAAGCTGCCTATTCCCACGGCTGTTTGCATGGCAGAAAAAACCCATATGTGATCCACAGCCCAGAAGCAGAAAACTTGGACCAAGGATTGTAAAGTTCAGAGCAGAAGGGATAAAAATTAAGTAGGGTAGTTTTTAAGGAGAAAGCAGAAAAAAATAAACGAAAAATTAACCATAAAATGTTTTAACAACTAAGCCAATAAGCCAGACAGAAAAAACAGAGAAAGAGATGAACAGTGAAAATAAAAATAGTCAAAATTCTCTCAGCAATGGAGATCTGTAGTCAGCTAACTTTTTAAGAGCCTCAAGTGAAGAAACAGTACAGCAAGTTTCCTTTTTTGACCCTTCTTATAGGACACTGTTCATTAATTTAAATTAAACCTCCCAAAGTCAGTGCCATCCCCTGGTCTGCTGCCAGTCGGTCTCACATTAATTGGCCGTGTCGGCTGAGCACTCTCTCTCAGCCTTGCTTTTCCCAGTATCACCTGGCAATTAGTCTCTCTCCAGATTCTAAGGCAAGGGGGTGAACTCTTCCCAAAAACCAGAAGGCTTCCCTGTTACAGATTGTGTGCAAATTTAGCAACATGACTGATTTTGAGATCCACTTAAAAATTAAGGACAACAGTGGTCAAAAAAGCCAGGTTGTGGGGCTTGCTCCACACATCACACTCAGGATTTTCCCCACGCTTCCAGTAATTTTGGATGCTTTACTTAGAAGATGAAGAACAAAAGAAAGGCATTTCATCCTCTTTGAAGCTGGCATTTAAAAACATCCAAGGCTTATGAAAACAAATAACAGTTATAATTTTAAAAATATTTTCTGTGTTTTTTGGGAGACTGTGAGATTTGTTTTGATTTGGTTTTGGGGTTTTTTTTAAACTGTCCAACACTGCCTTTAGTGCCAGTAAGTAAGGAAAGGAAGATGGACAGGGTTGCCAAGCTACTAACTGGAAGAAACTTGAGACTCCTGAAGAGAGGAGGGAGGTGACCTTGAAGTGCAAAACAATTGCTTGGGGTGAGTGGAGTTTAACAGGCAGAAAATTCTCGTGCTGTAGCAGAATATTTATCTGTCTTCCAAGGTTTTTTTTCTTGAAAAGCACTGTGTTTGATAATTTACTTTTTTTTTTTTCTGATAGTTCACAAAAATATGGTGAAGCTAATAGATACTGCATTAGAAAAGTAAATAACAAAGCTGAAAAGATAGATGATTTCCAATATTTGTGTGCCAGTTTAGTAAGCTTTTCCTTTCTGAGAAGGTATTTAATGGGCTTGCTGGATATTTGAAGAACTGGTAGGATTTGAGCTTATAACATAAAACATGAAAGAAATTATAAACATTACAAAAATAATGAAATTTTATGCTTTGAAGTATGAACTGCTCTACTCAGCTGTCATTCTTTTATTTCTTTTCATTTTGTACATCAATCAGCCAAATATTTTTTAAAGGGATTCTTATCTTGTTTTTCAGTATTGTTTTCAACCTGCTGTGATCTCTGGACAAAGAACTCATTAGAGAAACATGTTATTGAGAAATACCTTGATCATTCCTTTGCAGAAGCTGTTGTGCCACAGTAAATGGAACAAATATGGAGAGCTATAAGCTTAAGGTTTTGGAAACAGAAAGCATAAGAGATTTGGTTCTTTGCTTTTGTCATAATACTCAGAAAAGTAGAGGGGATATATCTTTAAGTTCCACAGAAATACAGGCTATGTCCAGGCAGTGAAAAATTGCAAAACATGTTTTGAAGTAGTTGCACTTAATTTATGTGACAACAGGGATTCTGCAACAGCTGGACACAATTTTTCAGGCAAATTTTTTAAGGCAACACTTCAAGGAGTATGAAAAAATAGGCTGAACTGATTTTGTCTCGAACTGGTACAAAGTTCTCTTGGAAATTCTAGGATCTGATCTGCAACCATGGATGAACCTTGGTAATTTATTTGACAGATGAAATAATTTTAAATGGATTTAAAAATCTCTTCTAACAGTAAAACACATTTGTTTTTATTATATATTTTTTCTTACATGCATCTGAATTTATCACAGGCAAAAAAGAAATTACATAAAAGACAGAAAAACTGCAACTGCAGATTTATGTCCTTCTTTCTGTTTGTTGAGGTCTGATTCATAGCAACTTTGTTTGACAGACATGCTGTTCTTGTGGAGTGTGATGCCTTTAGGAAACATGAGGAGCTCCACAAACCCATTTATCATGTTGGTCCAAAATGCTCACATTACAAAGGACATTTTTTATGTTCTGCCTTTCCCTAGTTTTCTTAGGAAAAGACCAGCACTGTATCATGCCATCCTGCTGACCGTATTTCTTAAGTGACTGTTTTCATGCCATCCTAAATAATCCTCTCAAAGAGAAGAAATGATTGTCAAATGTTACTCTGGAAATTTTCCTTTTGAAGCTTTGAATGATTTTCCACTGGTATCTAGCTAACACTTGCACTGAATATTCAAGCATGAGGAATCCTCTAGGCAGAGGAGGTGCTTATAGAAACCACAAGTGAAAACCGTCCCTAGTAAATGTGAAGAAATGATGGGTTCTCCAAGACCTCTTTTTTTGTCAGAATAAAGATTACCATTGTCTTAAAGACCCTAAGATGATACTTTGAATGTTTTTTTCAGTGATGGGTGGATGAAAGAACTGGTGATGTTGTATTAGTATTTTGATTTTATTGCTGTCCAATTATTTGGGAATATTTTTGTCTCTCCCGTTATCCTTTTACAGAGATTGTTTCACGCTTCAGCTCAAGCAGTTAGATTTCTTTACTACTTTCCATCAATGCTGCATTTTTCCTGTGGTTTTAATTTACAGGAATAGGATGGAATCATTTTACACTACCACTTGCTAGTGAAACAACAGTGGAAAACATGGAGGAATCGAGTGAATGTCATATTCTGGATTACATTTAGTTCTTTAATATTCTACAATGTTCAAGAGGTCACACTGGATGATCACACAAGTTCTGGTCACCTTCCCAAAAACTTCCACTGTGGGAGGTTTTGCTACAGGGAGCACCATTTCTTTTTTTTTTCCATTTCACCTGTGAGAAAGTCAGGCATGGTTGTCACTGCTGGCAAAGTGCCAACCACTCTTCAGCTAGCTAGGTCCAGAAAACTCACATTTTAAATACTTTAAATTACCTGTTCTTTGTTACTTATGCTTCATAAAGGAAAGGCAGAGGAATTTTGTAGATAAGTAGAGCTAAACACTGAATAAAGGCTGGCAAGAAACCCAGAAGGCAGCATGTTTGCAATCATGCCCTTTGCTGTTATTGGGCTAAGAAAGGCCAAGTTTGATAAGATTTTGTCTCTATTCCCTGGGGAAAAGAAACACTGTCAGATTAGCCCTGCTCTTATAAGAGGACCTTTTACTCAGCAAGTAGCAAATGATTCACTCCTCTAAACTGGACCTAAGTTTATAAGTATGACATGTTTTCCTGAGAGGCTCTGTCTAAACTTTTCCACGCTAAGAGAAGAAGGCAGAGATTCTCTTTCAGTAACTCTGCATGGTGACAGCTCCCCAAACAGTGGCCTCTTTCCCAAGCACCACCCCAGCCTCATGAGTATTCAGTTTCAGCTGCTGTTTCAGCATTCTGTTCAGCATTTCTTACAGTTATTATTCAGTTCAGTTGAGTTCAGCATTTGTCCTTGATTCACAACTCAGTCTCTTAGGTAGTCTTACGGGATATCCTTAGGTGAGTGATTTATTGAGTTACTTTATGATAAAATAGGTGTATGCAAATAGATGAATAGACAGATGGATAGATATGGATATTAATAGATATGCACCAGCTTGCCTTGTACAGTTCTATAAATACTTAGGGGAAATAAGAGATAATTAAATATACCATCATGTCATGTCTGATATTCCAGGAAAATATCTCAGCCAGGAGCCATCTCCCTAGGTCTCTTATTCAAATAAAAATCAACAAAATACAGTAAGCATACTGTCAGGACAGCTCTTTCCTCTGATACTTTAAATTGATTCCACATAATGGTAGTTAGGACAATTCCACTAGTGGAACTAAAAAATGTTTATGTGTTTAGTATATTTTGGGATGTCTGTTCTAGATACAATGGGAAAGTCTTGATATCCCATCCAACAGCTACTAAAAATGTGTTATGAAGTCCAGCCTTGAACCTTGGTGTGACTTTATGTCCCATGCCACTGTCAGTGTCTGTCCCCTCTTTACTGAGGATGCAATCTCAGTTCCGATCCCCAGCTCCTGGTTGGATAATTGTGTGAAATTCCTGTTCAGGAAGGTGGTGGAGAAGCGATATCTTTAAAATGCCATTCTGTCAGAGCTGCTTGGCTTGGAGCTGGAACTGAGAAGAGAACAGTTATAAAAGAGAGGCCTCATCTTTTTCATGGGATGCGTGAATGCAGTGTTTGACCTCAGAGAAAAGGAGAGCAAGGCTGGGTTGGCAGAACAAGTTGTGTTGTTCTTTAGGGGGAAGCTGCAGCACTCACTATTCACTTAGGAATAGACTATCTCAAACACTCCAGGAAAAACTGCAGGTTTTCTTCCATTCTTTGCCTTTATAAAACTGGCTAAACACAAACACACTGAAGTGAATAGAGTCTGGACTCTTCAGTTAAAACTTGGAATGCTTTTTGGTGTTTTATTTCAAGTTTTATCCATTATTAGTAAAATTCTTTCAACTCTTTATTAGCTTCTTTCTGTTGACTTGCGGAACAATTCTTCATCGTTAAATTGCACAAGGAGAACCTGTTCCACTGCTTTTGGGGTCAGGATGAAATAATCTGAACAGCAGGAGCAGTGACAGTTCAATTAGCAACACTGGCAACTTCTGTGGAATGGAAACTCTGCTAGAGCCAAAGAGCTCTCTGGCACTGAAATGTCTCTCGTGAGGGGGAAGGGAAGAGTCCTTGGTACAGTTCTGTAGATTAGTGTGACAGACAACAAAATGAGTAACCAAGCTGGGAAGATGTAAACATGGCACAAAGCTTTTCCACACCATGGTTCTGTGCTGAAAGAATCTTCCTCAACAAGAACAGCAAGAGTTTGTTAGGCAATGTATGCACTGTTTGCTCCTTTCAGTGCATTAATTAAAGAAACTCTGCCTTTTTGTTAGCTTTTCAAAATAGTTTTTTTTTAAACTGTGTTCCTGTAGGCGTGCTTTCTTTTTTTTAGTTTTGTTTTGTTTTCCTTTTCAAGAGTTGTGCTGTTTCTTGGTTTCTTTTGTTCTGTTGTTGTTTCCCTCATTGCTGTATGTATGAACCAAATTTCTGGGGCAACTTCTCAGTAACACATCTTCTTCAGAGATTTTACTTGAGGAGTACATTAATTTTCAAAATATCTTTTCATTTTGAGGAAATACAGTTATAAACACTGGTCTCGTGAAATAGAATTTATGTGCAGCAATCTGCATAAATACTCCCAAACTGTATCTCTTCTACAGTTAATGTGTTGACATTTTAGGAGGAAGGAAGGACTATCTGTAAAGTCACGGTCAGTGAAAACAATTGAAGTTCTATTCCCAGCTCCTACTCCAGATTCTCATTTTGATGTCAATCTTTTTGCCCCTCTTTCTTAAGGAAATGATTAAATAATTTTTTAATTGTTGAATGTTAAAGGTCTGATTTTTTTTAATATTATCTACTCAATATAGCTCTCAGTGAAAATGAAGAGTTTTAAAACCTTATTGTTCCTCTGGAAAGGATGAACTCACATTAAATTAATTTCCTTCAGGTCCTCTTCTGAATTCTGTGCTCAGTTCTGAAACAAAGGTCTAAATTTAGGATGGACCAGTATGATTCCAAATAGGAATTCCATCTTTGAATAAACATTCAAAGGTTGTGTCCTTTGCTTCCATAGGAAAGAGATGTTGGTAGGGAACAGGAATGCACAAAGTGGTTGCTTTGGAGCTGTAAGGAGTATTAATTGTTGACAAGCTGAGACCTTAAAAAGCATTAAAGTTTTTTACAAATTCTAATTAGTCTTCTTTGCTCTAATTGACAAATTTCACCTTTCAGCAGTACATCCATATCTGCCAAATAAGTTACCAAATAACTCATGATGTTCATCTATTGGTTAAAATACTATCTAAGACAATGAAAGCATATTTGAGAGGGAACAGTGGGCTTTTTTTATCAAGACTACTAAATGGGATATGAGCTAGGTAGAAAATGGATATCTAGAGATAATATTTACTGTAGGAATTCAGTTTTACAAGTAGAAATGTATTTGTTGCTGAAAGTTATTTACAGACAAGATTTATTTATAACTCACTGCAAGGTGAAACACAGAATACAGTATAAAGTACAGAATTTTATTATGATTGATTTTTTCCATACAGGATACTATTTAACAATTTTACAGCTCAAAGTCACTGGAAGAAAATATATACATTTAGCAAAAACAAACTTCAGCTATGTAAATTTCCAGAAGTATTTTCAAAAATTGTTGAAGTTCCTCAGAGAAACGTAAGTTGTACTTGTGGATACTGTTGATCTTTTTGCTGATGTCTGCTTTACTGAACTTGATGGACTTTTGGGTTGTTAGGAGTTTTCAGAAAATCTAGAATAAAATGATGATTACTTTCCCCTGCAAGAGTTTTGTGGTTTGTTTTTGTTTTTGTTTGTTTGTTTGTTTGTTTTTTCTTTGTAATCACAGGACTAAAGCACATGGTTTTTTTGAGATGATCAATACTTTGAAATCTGCGCTGTTTTATCACCTGTGCTGACACTCTTGAAAAATTAACACTTTTTATCAGCACCTGAACCAAATCAATAGTTAAGGTAATTAATTCTTGCCATTTGATAGATCATTTTATTGCACAGGTAAAATCTGGGGACTAATGGGGTCATAAGAGCCTATTCTAGATGAACTGAGAATTGCAGGTAATAACAGTGCTTTTGTGGAGGGGATTTGGATTACTCTTGTGCTGGGATGGATTGAGTTGGGAAGTCCAGAGTAACCCCATGTGACTTAATTCACTGTGAGAGGGCACAGCTATCCCAAACAGATCCTATTTGTGATAAATAAAAAACCTATTTTTTACAGATACATATTTATCAGGAAAACAATACTCCACCCTTTAAAATAATATGATTAGAAGAAATTTTTCTGGCTAAACATTGGGTCCTATATGCAGGAATTTTGAGGTTGGGCCCTGCTTTTAGACTTGTTTTATTTTTTCCTCTGGAGAATGGTGATATGAAAACTTCTTGTCACACATTTCAGTAACAGATCAGAGCTCTACTCAGTGCTTAGCACTGTGAGGCTTTCATCTGTGTTAGGTCTTAAAGGCATTATTAAAACAACACTTGGTTTTAGCTGTCTTTCTTACCCTTGAAGGAGATCAAATGGTTTGCTATGTGCCTATCACTTACAAAGAGCTATTTGAAAGTAAACTTGAGTGTGGGAAATTCTGCCTCATGTTCCAAAGAGCACATCCCGGCAACTTTGGTCAAGAGACACCCTTAAAGTTCTCAAAATGAAGTGCAGATATTCCCACAGTGCTGAGGAATCCTACATACAAACAGAACATAGCCAGCTACCTACATCATATTGCCCTTACATACACTGTCTCCAGCCTGCAGTTGGAGTTCAGTGGGGTTTGTTTTAATTGTTGTCTTAATTTTGTTTTATTTAGTCTTTTAGGACCAGGGAAAGGGATGTAGTGACAACACTGTCTTTGTACAAAACTACAAATTTATATGTGATTTGAAGCAATGATCATGGCAATGATGGTAAAAAATTCTTATGTATTAAAAATTGGAGACAGAGGAAAGAGAGAAGTTTTTGTGTCAATAATCAGCAAAAGGAAAAAAAAAGTTGCAAGAAATAGCAAATCAAATGGCAAAGCTGAGGTTTTAATACACCAATGAGACCTGTGACTTGACTTAAAAGCTCAAGTGCAAGCACTGAGTTAGTGGTTGCTTAATTCTAAGAGGGATCTTAAGGTAAAGGCAAGAGGGAATTACATTAACAGACTCATTCCTTTTAAATGCATGAACAGAGGATGTTACGGTGAGGTGCACATATGGTGCATATCTTAGCAGACTGCAGTCTTTTAGGATGGTTCTCATAACTTTAAAATACATTGCCTAGCTTCCACTTAAGAATTTTCTTGTGTGGACAAAGAAAACCCATTTTCTTCACTGACAAAGATAAATCACTTTCATCATGGAAGGATATTGCAATTTGTTTTTAATGTATAAATGCCCCTTAAGTTTAATTTCTCTACACAAAAGGAAGATTCCTAGTCAGTCAGGGCATCATGGGATGTGTTTCAGTAGACTTGGTATACTTTAATACTTTAAGTATTGCCAGGGATTTGTTAAATGACTTTAGGGAAATCACCTTTGCAGTAATTTTTCTTATGTTTAGAGCTGTGACTGAGAAGTTCTGTGTGATGTAAGTAATGTCATATTAACACACACCCTTGTCCAATCAGGGTGACAAAATTAATTTTTTGGGTATATTTTATAAGCCTGTTTTCTGTCTTAACAGACAATTTTAATACTGGCAGAGCAAAAAAAATTAAGACTTTCCAAGCAAAAGGACTGATCATAACATCACACTATCCATTAACAAATATGTCCCTTCATTACTTTAACATTAATATAAGGGAAATGCTGTTTCTATAATCCAATGCATGATACATTTTGCAGGTTTTGCATTTTGAAAATACTAAAAAATATTAATTATGCCCAATTAAAAATTGAGTAATTGCTAATGACCACAAAGATGAAGAATTATATTCTTCAGAGATAACCTTCAGTAGCTGGTTTATTTTAATTCTTTTATAAGCTATGGAATGTATTTTTAGAGAAAACAGATGCTGACTATGACCAATAAGTACAGAAAAGACTATATAATATACAGAAGTAAAGTATTAAAAAATCATAATTTTAGCAAGCAGTAAACCTCAATCCAGATTTAGAAATGATCACAAGGTCACAGTGAAAGTAAAAATGAGAGGATTGGGCTGTGTTTACTTTTTAAAGGTATTTTTTATAGGTGAACATTATTAGTTCTCATTGACGCTTCCATTACTTTTCATTGTTATATAATTTCTTCCTGAAATTTCCATTTCCCGTAATCATTACAAACTTGTCTGTGTTTCAGTTCCATGAAGCAATCTGTATAATCCCGGCTCTCACACTGTGCTACTCAAGGACCCCTATTTGTGTCAGCTGTGTTCAGGTACTTTTTGTGCTAAGGAAGGAGCTGAAAGTAAAAAAAAACCCACAGTGGTCCCTAATGGTAATCTAATAATTATTACAGAGTTGCACTAGGAAATCAAGCAACTGTTGTCATGTTTTATGCTATGAAAGTATGGAAAAGGTGGCAGGGATGCCAAGTGGATGCAAAAGAAAATACTCTATCAACAGATTTTTGAGGGAGTTGCACTTAATTATGATTGTGCTACACAAACACAGCACTTCAGGGTTTCAGGCAAAGATTTTCAAAACCAGACATGTGACTCATCAGGCCTTAATATACATCCAAACTCACTGCAAATCTTGGGATAATAGCTGCTAATACAGCTAGTGAAGAATCTTGGTTATATCAAGGCATAGATTTTTTGACTCAAATCCATTTGAAAATGCCTGCACTCTATTTACAATAGACCACTAATCTTTATTCACTACAGTTCCTTATTCTCCCACAACTCCCTACTTCTGGAAGCATTCCAACAGTTAAAAAGTTGTTTACAGATGTAGTTAAAACCCATTTTCCAAAATGTGATGAAGTAATAGAAGGAATTTAATGAGGAACATCATTATGTGTTCAACAGAAAGCTTTCTCACTGATCTTGTCACCAAAAAAAAGAATCTTCCCCTCATTACTGGTGTCTTTCTGACTCAGCCAGGCTTTCATGTAAAAATAACACTAAGCTCACAAACTTGTGGTGGAATGGCAGCTATATTAGACACAGTTTTATTACCACTTACCAGTTATTTTTAGAAACCACAGATCAGCTTTTAACTTGAGTGGCAGAGAAGCAAAGATTGTTCATAGCTGGAATTTCTCTGAGGACATAGAGAAGTACCAACACTTAGGGGAGATGGAAACCAAGGCTTCAAATGACAGCTAGGATTAACCAAGGAGTGTGTAAAACATCTCTATTGATTCTTTGAATTAATACAATTGTCAATTTGGCATTATTTTAATTTTTGAAGTGCTGATCAAGAAATTTCTTGATGTAAAAACTTGCAAAAACTCTGTCAATTACTGAGGATCATGACAGCTAAGAACAGTGATAGATATGCTTGCCACTGCACACTCCTGAGTATGTAGGGGTTTTTTAAAAATATTTTTTTTGTTTCTGAAAATTTTGAATCTTTCTTCATTTAAAATGCTATGGTGTTGTACACAAAGATTTTGCTATGCCCTGTCAGACAGCAAAAGTCAAAAGAAGGCAACATTCTTGTTAAGGAATCCTGTGGAAAGGCTTCCACTGGTTTCTAATCCTAAGATCTTTTCAGGATGCCATCAAGCTAACTCTCTGAGAAAAAGAAAAGTCAAGAAAGGAAAACTCTAAGTATTTACAGGTGTCTGATGGAAAAGTATAGTTGCTGCTATGAGGCCAAGTAGAGGTGATTGCTTTGTCTGACAGGGATGAAAATACTGCAAGTACTACTAAGGAGAAGTACATTAAAAGCATAAGTAAATAAAATAAAAATAAGAATTTTAGGGGTTCTCTAGACTGTAGAGAAAGAGCTTTGTGAATCTTCCATTGATCAGTACATTTAGTGATATAAAATAAAAGAGTATACTCTAAACCAAAATCCTGAAGACTGAATTAATTAATAAACTGTGTTCGTCAGTATATTTTTTTTATAGTGTTCATGGTTTACTCAATAAGGGCTGTTTGAAATTTAAATGCTAGTGTTTTCTCTCTCTGTGTGAAAAAAGGTATGACTTTTTCTTTAACAGGAAAATTTTAAATTTCCTAACTCAGATATTTAGAATTTATTTGAGTTTTTTGTGCTTAATGTTTTGTTCCTAACAAATTTTAATCTAGAGTACAGGCTGTCTATCTGAAGGTTTTCTGAGCTCCTACAGATGTTAGCAACATTGTTTCAACTATTTTCTGAAGAAAAAAATGTTACTATTAATCTGGTGCTTAATGATGGCCTTGAGGACCTGAACAGAGACACGGTTGTTAAATTATCTCAAAGAAATAAATGAATGTAAATGTTGCACTAATCATCATGTTGTTACACTAACAATCAGGAGCTAAAAAATAAATGCAGACATACTTATTCTTAAGAAAATTACTATAAGGGCATAAAAATAGTAGCTGTTGTGTAGCAATCATTCTGGTTAATCAAGAGGCATTAAACTACAGTGCAGTAAATTAAGAATCTGACTGACTCAAACATTTTAACATTGCCATGTTAAAAAAAATAAAAAAACACCACAGAAATTGTCCATTGCTGTCATCTGTTGTTGAAGTAAATTTGGATTGTGTTTGGGATAATATATTGACTGCCTGATGGAATTTGAACATTGTGGATAGAGCAAACAAATATTAACCCTTGCCTCTCCTCCATTTTCCTTCTTAGAGATTAAATATTGTATAATGTAAAGACGAGATTTTACCCCCCAAATCTCCTAATGCAGTGCTATCATGATAGCAGTGATAACTCTAATACTTACCTGTTTTGTGAACAACCCCTAACAGCCCCCAATGCACATCTCCTTCCTCTTATTTTTCCTAGGCTTGATTTTCCCATTTTAGTGCAACCCAACACAGCTCTCAAACATTTCAGACATCTTCTGTCATTCTCACCCTCAGCTGTTTAGACAAGACTTCTTATCAACTTTTCCTTCCTGACACAGATCCTTATCTTAATTGATAGCACGTTTTCTCATATACCACATCCCCATGGGTTGTGATTACTTTTCTTGGCTGACAGATATGTCAAAAAGGAACTGAGTCTGGAGTGTGAAAGAGACAGATGTGTTTAGAGGAGCACAGGAAGAAGTGAAAGGGAGACATTCTACAGACAGAGGAGACTTGTGGAATCGGGAGCTGAAGTAAAGACAAGGAGAAGCTGAATGGAATAAAAAGTGGTGCTGTCATCTGAGAGCAGATGAAGATGGAAGAGGCCAGCCTGACTCGGTTTCCTGTTGATGCCAGTTAACAGCAGCAGGCAACTGAATTAACAGCTGACTTTCCTCATTTGTCTAAAGGCAAGATGCAGAATTACATTCCTCACACAAAGTTCACTTGGATGTACTTCAGAACAGTTGGACATCCGCATCAAAAACTCCTTTTCCAAGACTGAAATTTTGTAGTCAGGCTAATGAACAAGAATTAGACATCAGAGTTCAGTTTGAAGGTTTCTTGCTGCCTTTAAACTGGAAATATCAAACCCTAGTTAATGTTGGTTTAAAATGAAGGGCATGTTAAGAAAGAAATGCAAAATGGGGGACTCAGTTTTCATGAGCATGTGAGAGCTCTGTTTTTATGCGAGTTATGAGCATGTAGAGATTAAAGTCTTGATGCCTGTAGATCCAATGCCACAAGTTTCTAGCACAGACATTTTTATTCATCCTTGGGAACCTGCTCTAAATGAGACTGCTAGGACTAGGGACTCAGATTTGTTGGATTTTTTAAAACTTAAATAGATCCCTTTAAGGCCTTATCTACTCATCTAAAAGTGCCAACATTATTTCATGTCAGTATTGACTTGAAAACTGAAGTGGCTTCTCACATGGAACTGGGAAAGCCTTTGTGTAAGAGATCATGCTGGACTTGATTTTGTGTAGCCTGGGCAGCCCTTCTTGAATATGTGGGTTGGACTGGATGTCCCCTCAAGGCCTAACCTCAGCCATTTTTGATTCAGAGATACACCAGAAAGAATTTAAACTATAGTGGCAAAGAGAGGTATCCATTCTCTGTTTGGGTCAATGTTTAGGCCTGGTTTTGCAGACATCCCAGGAAGATCACTGAATTCAGTACTTGTCTGCATGGGACAAAAGGAGATCTCAGAATAGTCCTTGGCCTGAGCTGGACATGATGAGGCCAAAAATTGTGAACTGGGAAATTGCTTCCTTTTGTTAATTTTAAGTAAGTTCTTTTAAGTAAGAAATAAGGAAATTCTTGCAGATATATTCAAAGATTAAAAAAACAGGCATGTCAACCAGATGTTCTATTAAGTAGCCAGTTCTGAGATGTAGTTATGGTTACCAAATAGCTGAAGATAAGCAGGGAGGAAGATATGTACTATTATTTTTTTTCTTTTAAGGGAAAATGATAGAACATAAAAATTTTACAAAACTTTTCATTCCTGGTTGCATAAGTTGCCTGAAATTTAAAAGGCCCAAGAACTAATTCATTTTCTGTACTTCTTCACTTATTAAAGTGGAAATCTCTCTGCTAATATAAGCAGTTTTGAAGATGTATAAGTTATTTTACAACTTTCAAGAGCAGTAATTCAAGAGTAGCTATAAGACCTTTTAAAATTATGTAAAAATTTTTAAATTTTTTTTAAAAAATGTAATTAAAATTTAACAAAAAAGCCCAAAAAACTAATTTTCATAATTATGCATCAGAACTAACAGAATGATCTAAAATTTTATTTCAAGCTCACCAAGTCATATTTCAAGAGTAGTCTTAACATCTGCCAAAACTTTCATAAATTGAGACATGATGAACAGAGTGATTGTACACTCTCTGCACATTTGATAAAATAAACTATATATATTTATATTATATGTAAACACCATATGACAAGCCATACTAAATACCACTATTGCCATGGGTTTTTGTAGCAGGAGAGTTTTAATAAACAATAAGGTAACATTTAAATGTGCTAGGCCAGACCAGTAACCTACAGAGTACATAACATTCATATCACCACTGCTTATGGCCCAGTGATTTCTCTGCTATTGATTCTCCCAGGTATTACTGAATAAAAATCACCAACTTGTTGTGTATTGAGAGCCTGCATGTGAAGTCTCTGAGTTTCTCAAACCCTTTACTGAATCCATGTTTGAAGGGGTGGCTATTGGACTCCAGAAAATGATCAGCCAGGCAAGACAGAGAGGAGAAATAAGGAGGCACAGAAAAACCTGTAGGAAAGGGACACATTTTATGGAAGAGTATTGAAATGATGTGTTGAGGAGCTTACAGGCTGTGCAAGTCAAAAAATAAGGCAAGCCAGACCCTGCTCCTGTGACCTGAAAACAAAATATTTCTCCCTTCTCCTAGGTTTCCCCCTCAAATGCTTTCCTCTACAACAAATGACTTTTTCTTCTTGAGAACTGCAATAAAAATAAATTTTATGTAATTATTGTCAGAAGCAATTTAATCCTAATAAAAATCTAGAGTAATCCTTGACATTCTTCACTCTTTTGCTTTTTAGGAAGCCTTTCTCCACCTGCCATCAAACATCCATAAACATGTTGACGTTATCAGGTACAAAATATTAATTCAATTCATTTTCCTGAGTATTCTTGCCACAACTGTTATTGTTGCTGTTGCAGGAATAGTCTGGCTGAGGATGGTTCTTTCTGTGATGTATCAGGCATTTCTGTGAAAGTCAGGCAACTTCAACAGGCATCAACACTATGGAGGATTAAATCAGTAGTGATATGTTCATGTAGTTCGAGGATCTGTGGTAGTGTCAGCTCTCCCTTTGACATCAGTGTCAGAGCAAACCTGACCTTAGAGGACACAAAAAACTGTTCTGAGGCTCAGTGCTAGCATTAATGCCACCTCTCTCCATCAGAACAGCCTGCACCACTTATAATCACTTTATAGAGACACAGCAGCCTTTTTAATGACACTCAGTGTCAATGCTGGCATTTGACTCGATCATGTAGATCCCCAAAAGATTAGAGCTCGTTTTGTTCATGGCAGAATTTCAATGCACAGACAGCTCTATAAATATTCCCACAAAGCTAAACTGTCTAAACAGGCTGCTGTGCAATTTCAGGTGGTGCAGAATGGTGTCACAGTACTTGAAACAAGCTACCAGAAGAAGGAATTGTGAGGGAGGAATAAAGGAAGTTATTTCAGGAAAAATCCAAGACTTGCAAGTTTAAAAGTAACAGTAAACCTGAAGGGGCAGGAAGGATCATCTTTGCAAAAGGATGGATTGAACCAGCCCATTGGAATTACGTGGGGAGAGTCAATTAGGACACATTCTTCTACTCTGAGCCAAATCTAAAGTTACACTTTTTAATTTTTCTTTTCAAATGCCTTTCTCAAAGACTTTAAGTGAGTTCTTCAACAGATAGACCAAGAGACTTGTTTTGTCTTTCTGTATGAAAGATTATAATATTATTGGGATGCAAACAAATAATTTCAATCTCAGTACATGTGCTAGAACACACAGACATCCAGTGAGCTTTTAACACCCATCTTTCAGTGCTATATCAATTGTTTGTCAGCATTTTAAAATTGTCAGAAGTCTATAAAACCAGTAATGAAAATTTTCATGCTAGGAATGTGAGTTCGTCAAACATTTGATTGACTTTCTTAGAAGGGAAAAGATTAATAGATAAAAAAGGAAAAATCTGGTCATCTGTAGACTTCTTGCATTTCAAAATTTTTATTTCCTCTAAATTTTTCACTGTTTTCTTGGAAATATTTCTACTTCAAAATAATTATAAATAATAGAACTAATGTTCATATGCATATTTTTCACACAGCAATTACAAAACAAAAGAATGCACATATAAACACAGATAAATGTGACTGCCAATATATATTTTGGTCAGCAATTACTATTCTCTTGAAGAGCATTTTCATATATTTTGTGAACATCAGAGACTACTAAATTGCCTAAGTAATGGTTGCCAAATTTTCATCTACATCATCCTTTTTTTTTCTTATTCTTCTCATTATTCTTATGAGAAGTTTCCAAAATAAAATTATTTCAAAATCAAGAGATACAACATAATAAATGTAAAAATAGAAAAAAAAACACAAATAGAATATCTTTGAGATTCAACATATTTCCTAATATTAACTTTTTCTACTTATGATATGGATTTTTTTCAAAATGTTGGTTTCATTAATGTGTTCCAGAATTGAATGAAAACAAAGTATAAAAAAACATTTATTTGAAGATATCAGTGAAGAACATCAGGACCATGTAATCACACTGGAGCTCTACTTTTCAGTCTACAAACTGTTGAAGTGGGGGAAGTAGTCTGGTGATATTTTGTGCATTCAACTCTGATAATTTTAATATTTTGTTCATACAAATATTTGTACATACCAGTGAAATTACATAAATCCTGAGTTTGATGCTGACCAGTTTCTTCAAGGAAGAAAGGAGAAAGGATTGCCACAGCCATGCTTTTATTATTTTATGTCTTCTCCAGAAATCCACTACCAGCCATTATTTGCCCTCTTTTGCATCTGTTCTGGAGAAGAAAACAGGCCTTACAGTCACTGTGACCCCCCCAGGTCAAGTGACCACCTCGTGGTGCTGTGGATCTCTAGTGAAGCCAGCATTCCACTTATTTATAGGAAGATCCTGCTGCTTGTTCTCAGAGTTACAGCTCCCTGAGATTCTCCTCGGGGTTGCTGTTCCCCGAGGTAATCAGGTTTTTCGTCTTCTCTTTGCCCTAAGTGTTTCACACCGAAGGCAGAGACGACAAGCTGAGTCCGCCAGTGCATGTTCCAAGGTTGTTTATTCCTCATTATCTCTCAGTTCTTTCCCAGCTCTGCCAGGCCTCCCTGGCAGGGGCATTATCTCAGTTCTTTCTCAGCTCTGCAGGGCATCCCCAGCAGAGCAGGGTACGTGGTGGACTGGGCGGATCAGAGAGCCCCGCACTTTATGTACAGTACCCCTGACCCAACCACCGTACAGAATGTACTTTTTATTTACAAAATCTTATCAATGCCTACTACCTACGCTAACATGTCATTTCTACTCTAAACCAATCCTTGAGATCCAACTCAGCAGAAAATGGGGGACGAGAGCAAGAACAAGGAGCACACTCCCCAGTTCCTCCATCTTGTCTCTTCAACCCCATATACTAAAAATCTTAGATTCTACATTTACATTCTATGATAGACTAAATACTACTTATTTTGAATTCTCTCAGCTTGTGATTCTTCATACAATGTGAGCATTCACTCCCATGGACAGGGATCAGAGACAGTGTCCTCCTGGGCTCTGTGTGAGGCTGGTTGACCCCCTTGTACAGATCTCAGACCACCCTGTCCGGTCTCCAAACCCTCCAGGGTGGCCACAGGGATGTTCTAGACTCCGACACTTGTGAGGGGGAAAGGATACAAGAGGGGAAATTAAATTTGAATGGGAAACAATTGTCCATATGTATGGAGAAGCAACCTGGTCTAAACTTTTGAGTACCCTGGTCTAGTGGAAGGTGTGGGGAACCAGTAGTCAAGGTGATAATTTATTTCCTTCTTCTCCTTATCCCTTAATCTGATCTGTCTAAAGGCAGGAAAATGGCAGGAAGAAAGCTCCAGGAGTAGAATCTACTGTGAACCCTTCCAACCAGCAAGGCTTCTCTGCCTAATTGGCAGAGCTGCCACCCTGCCCTGCACTGGTAAGCCTGCTGTTTGTCTTCTGGTTGACTTACAGGCATGGGACACCAAGCACCTGACACCGAAAAAAAATTCTACAAAAAAAAAATTATAATTTATTTTGCAACAAGAACTAAGTTGCACAAACTTTGCTTATGCAATATTTGAAAACACAGCAGTAAATAAAAAATCAGTACATCAGAATCAATCTTTTTGCTAGTCTGATGGATTCTGATAATCTAAATGGTCCCAAATGAGCAGAAGACCTAGAAAGATAAAAAATGCATGTTTATATGAAAAAATTATACCTCATTCAGCCTGTGAATTGAAATGAAGATAAGGAACTTGAGCAAATGAGGCTTCCTCAGTGACATCATTAAGTGCTCAAACACATAAGTGCCTGACTACAGAATTAAGTCTCTTCATTATATTCTTCCACATATTTTTAGACGTTCAGGACTACGAATGGAAGAAAGTAAAAATACCCAGTAAAGTGTCCTTGCATGTTCCAGGATTCCACAAGAGTCTATGTGAAGGGGTTGTTTTTTTTTTTGTGTAAGAGTGTTTATGAAAAATCTCTAGTATAGAAGAGTACTTAACACCAAGGTTATTCAACTCACAGACCTCCTCACTTGTGCAAAAACAGTCTGAGTTAAAAAAAAAAAAAAGTTTGCTCCATTTTCTGGACGTAAAATAAAAGTTTCAGGTTTCATTGAACAGACATCTTATGTGAGAGCTGAATCTTGTTTCTTGGTCCTGGACAGCAAGGCCATTGCAAACACTGACCTTTTCTAAGTTTTGCCAGCTTTATTGCTACAAAAATCTAGATCTACAAATAATACAACTTAATTCCTACAAAAATTTAGATCTATAAAAAATACAGATCAGCCAATGGGATGGAACTCACAGGCTGCTAGAGGAAGATGACACAAGAAGATCCAGTTTGATGCCTGGGTCAGACATGAGTGACAATGTATTCATCCAAAGAAGAACATAACTATTTTAGTACAAGCCTAATTCCACCCAAGAGCGCTTTAATACAGGCTTTACCTGAATAAGAATTTCACACACATTGGTGTGGCATATCTGTGTAGCAAATTGGTGGAACAGGAACATGCCTTCTTGTTTAAACCCCTATATTCTGTACTCTGGTATCCACATTCCAATGGATGCTAAGTTCAGTAGCAGTATAATTATTCTCTAGAAAAAAAAAACCTTCCACTTCTTTTACTGCAAGATATTTAACAGACTTTTCTTTCATGGAAGGTAACATTAACTATTTCCTCCCCCTAGAAATTCTGCACTTTCTAGGACCAGCTGCATTCAAAAAACTTTCATCCTTCCTCCACATACTCTGAAGACTTCAAATACAAGTGCTTGCTGTTTTACTTTGAAAGCCTTTTACACAGAATATTGTTCTACTATTAGTCTGCAGTTTACTCCACCCTTTTGATCTTGGCTCACTCAGCCTGGCTGCTTGTATTCTACACAAGATGCTAAAGAATTATGGATCCATTTTGGGCAACAGATGTTACAAGTTGGTCTTCTGATGTGAATTATAGGTGCAATACTGATGCCACTTTTGCTTTATGGCTCCTAGAAGTGATTCCCAGATCCTGAATCTGAAAACCTGCTCTGGCCATATCATTGTTCTCTGTGACAACAAGGCACAGATTTGCAGCATCTTTCCTTTCACAAATCTTATTTTGTGCATAAAACCAGTGCTCAAGAGGAATGCATTATGTGCTTTAAACAGGTGCTGATCTTGATGATTATAAGGAACTTGGTTGCTTAGCAGAAAAGACAGTGCTGTAAACATCAAAAAGAAACCACACCTAGGTTAGGTAAATAATTTTTTATTGTTGCTTTCTCTAGTGCTAATCTTGAATCTTGAAGTTTAGCAGTCTCTTAACTCTGTTAACTGAGTTTAGCATGTGAAGATGCAGAAAAGAGATGCATGAATTACTGAATGAGGAATTGTAACATGAGGGTAAGAGAAGATCCACATTTAATAGAACACACTGAATGCTTATTTCTATGAAGATCAGAAATCAGTAATAATTTGTATAAATGGAAAAGCACTCTGAAAGAATTTCTCATTGTACATAGACTCTGAAAACCTTTTTGTTCCATCAACAAGAAACACTGCTTGACACTTCTTTATGAAGAAAAAAAAAGCAAGAAAGCAAATTGGAGCACTGCTAATACTTGCCAGTTTATTGCAGAGCTTCTGGAAATGGCTTTATCCTAACGTCAGCTGAAGAAGGTGGACTGACCTTGTGTGTTCATGTTAAAAAATATCAAAAGACTTGTGTTCTTGTGTTCAGCTTATGTAAACTACATAAAAGAGACTTTTGGAGCATTGCTTTAGCAATTTTCTAGTGTAATGAGAGAAGATAACTCACCCAGGAAAGGTTGAGAATAGCAGTTGATTTCTCTTGAAAGGCAGGCATTATGATGAGGGCAAATTTTGCCTTCTTTTACAAGTTACAGTTCCACTGATGAAGTTTTTCTCAGTGTCACTGGCTCATCTGCAGGTCAAATGCTGCGTGACTTTCAGACTCCCTTGGTAGTCTGGAGTCTTGAAAGGGATGAGCACTACTAACACAAATGGGCTGCAGTAAGTGCACAAGAACATACAGATCCTCTTAGGACATTAATCTGCCTCTTGCCTCACAGAGAAGGACTTCTTTTTCCCAACTATTTTCCAGTGATTAGGACAAAGGAACAAGGCTCTGTGGTGCCTTCTGGGCAAAGCAAAGTGGAGAGAATTAGGCTGCAGCACAGAAAACACGAAGGCATAGGAGGGATGAAGGATCCTTGCGGGCACAGAGTGACAGAGCATAAGATCAGTACTCGAGAGATAAAAGGAACGGATGAAAACACTGCAGAGCCCTGATGTATCACAGATACCAGGCAGATGTTTGCAGCATTTGCTCTGCTGCCAGATCCTTCCTTCTGTTGTTTCTGGGCTATCATCCATTTACTGTGTTGCCTCAGCTACAAGGTTTTTCTTTCCTGCCTGACAGCTGCTGATATCCGTTTTGGCAACAACACTTCTGCTTCACTTGTTCAGTCTTCCCTGCTTAAAGAGAAACTTGGTTTCTTTACACACATTCAAAATGTCTGTCACTGATTAGCATCCTCCTTGGACAATCTTTTTCCTGTCTACAAATTTCAAACGTGGGACATGGCAAAATTATGAGAAGCAAGAAGAAAGAATATGCAAAGAGAATCTGAACTGAAAGAATTCTGTTACTTCTGAGAGATTCCTTAAATGATCTCTAATGGGCATTAATATACTAAATACATATCTCAGTATACAGCTGTTTTCCTATTTGGAAATGCACTTCAGTTTCTACATGTACATAAGAATTTAATGACAAAAAATAAACGCAGTCACAGAGGCAAAAACATTCTTAGTTTTTAGAATGAGGAAGATGCCTCAGTCCTTGCAGCACATACTGATAACAAATAAGCTCATCTTGGTACTGAAACTTCTGCTTCTTTCTTTTCTAAAACTGTTGAATAAAAAAAAAATTAATGCAATGCGGAAAAGCTCCTGTTCTTTCTCTATGCCCTCATGGAAGTCACTGTGCTTGTAAGAGCAGCAGCACAACCTTGAAAATGAATTTGCTGAACTTGAACCTGTTACAATTGGTTTGCACACAGGATTGCGACTGTAATTTTTGCTGTAAAAATGTCAGTTTCACACAATTCAACAGAAGGAAAAAGCAGGAGGAACCTTTTCTGTTAATTTGCCATTTGGTGGTAAGGTATATTGCAGCTACGACAAATGTAATCATACTTCATTGTTCTCTGCAGAAGGACTCTTGATGATGCCTCAAATACATGTCAGTACTGCAGGATGTGAAAAACACCCTGAAAATGTAATTCATGCAGCACTTGCAATGCTGAACATGATGCATATCAATACTCCCTCTGTAACTGGTATCTGTGGATTCCTGTTGATAAAAGTGCTAAAATGTGAGTGAGGAATGTCTTATTTTCATCCTAATCTCCTCACTTACCTCAGTCAATGTCAGGAGAAGACTTGGTCTGTATTATTTTCTGCTATAGTCTTTGTCATGAAAATGAAACATCGGGATGTTCATTTCCATCAGAAGAGAGCTAGAAAAGTAGAAGCAGGAACTGAATACTGCAAATCATTTTCAGAACTGTAGAAGGAACATGGCTGATATTATTATGAATGGCAATAACAGAAATGTAAGTTTAAAAATAAATAGGTTTGGGGTTTTTTAGGAAGAAAATATGTTAAAAAAATTCATAGCTAAAATAGTATATTATTTCCTTGCATAGATTTTCACAAGATCCAAAATGATTTAGGAATACAAATTCCATGATTTCAAACAGCACTTCAGTTTCAAAGGCAAAGAAAAACCTTTAAATATTTGAGTCAGAATCTTATTGCATACTAGGGAATAATTACTCTTTAATTATGCAATCTTCTTCTCCTAACAATGTGGGAGTGGTTCTCACCTGACAGTTCAGGCCCTCAGAATTCCCAGAGTGAATCACACAGTGCAAAGGGCTTGTGGTGCTGCATTAATGGTGCTGTTCTGTGATGTGTGTGCCATGAGCATTTTGATATCTTTTATATGATGAGGGCACTAACAAAGTTTGGGCACAAGAAATGGTAGCACAGCATGAATCTTCACTTTGCAATCACAGTGATGAACAAGAACACAAACTGCAGGGTTTTTTTCACTACAGGAAAGCTCTGTGATTTGTTAAAAGTCTGCAAAGTGAGAAACACTTCCCAAAATCTCCCAGACGCAGCAACACTGAATTCTGTTTTTAAAATGGAGTGTTAGGACCACCAAATTCTCTGACAAAGTTACCACGTGACACTTGGTGGGAACTGAAATTGCCTTCTTTTTGCTCTGTCCCTCTTCATTCCTCTTACTGTGTCTCAGTATCACGATGCTGCACACAGAGCTGTAGTAAAACATCCTTTGACTACTTCTGGAAGAATTCACATGAACGTTTTGCACTGTCCTGCTTGGAATCCCTGTAGCTCAATTCCTTGATCTCTGTCCACCTTCCTATTCCCCAAGCAGCCAGCCTGATAAATATGATGCAGCAGTCCTAGTTCCATCAATGATCACTAGGAAAATCCTATTGTACAGGGTTCCCCGCACCTCTGATCTCTAGGAAACCTTCCAAATATCTCTACTTTCCAATTCCTATGGAAGGGAATATTCTCTTTGAAATTTCTGTTGAAATAAAACATGCATTTCCAATGCCAAGCAGTAAGTTGTGTGGAAATGGTTCAAAGCTCAGTAATTCATATTTCCAATGCAGTCACTTACACTTAATAAATAGGAATGGTGGTAAAATAATATCACTTTATATGAAAAAAAAAGTATCCTGAAATCTGGAAAGGTATCTAAAATCAGTATAAAAGAAAAATTATAATTTTTCTTGGCTACTCTTTTAGCAGTATAAGTGATTTAACACATTTAGTTCTTTCACTTCAAACATCCTGCTTTTTCTTCTTTTAATCATGCACAGTTGGAAGGGACTTCTTACTGGATCTGAGTATATTAATGTGAGATGTTGGGGGAAATTGGTGATTGTTGAGACAATTATTACTCATAGGTGAGAGAGAACTAAAAACCTGGAGTTTTTACTGACACATTAAGCAAACACTCCCCCCTTCTTTGATGCTGAGGGAAGAAGATATCTTCCAGAGATCTGTCAGATAATTGCAAGTTACTCCATAGTTTGGAGCTATAGATCTAAACCAGGGAACCTACTGTGATTTCTGTAATCTATATTTTACTGTTGAAAGTGAGCTTTGATTTCATACTGCTGGCATGGTCTGCTAACATAGTAATGCAAGTTTTTGTGTATTAAGAGGCATAGGAGAAATATTTCCAGGATTTCTCAGGGAAAACACTTACAAAGACACGGTTTTTCTTTAAAAATTACATACATTTTTGCCAAGCATTTCAGTTAAATCGGATGTGATTATAAATAGAGAAACCTTCAAAAGCATGTAAGGCTCCAATTCACTTCTCCCCTTTTGCCTGGCACTCCTCCTTCCCAGCCCTTCCAAACATTTCTTATTTGTATAAAGAGCCTGTTTATTCTGTTTGGTCTATTAGCAAGATATGTTCCACAAGCAGAGTAAAAAGTGAACTTTTGCCACCAGTTGGCAGAGTTCACTCCCATTCACACAGGAAACCACTTTGTGTGATTTATTGCAGCTCTCCTCCCCCTAGTTTCTTAACTTCTTGGACAAAACCAAGGGAAAAATAAATTCCTTCCACAGCTCTTTAAAGCTGTTCCTTAGAATATTTTATTTTTAACATTAACATTTGTTCATCTTTATACCCATTCCATGAGTTTCCAGAATAGCTCTCCCCACAGCATGGCAGAGCCTTCCTGCTCCAATTTTCCTTCTCTAACAGTTGAACCTGGGGAAAGTACACTTTCATTTAACCTTTCCTTTGAAATTCTGTGTAAGCAGCCAATTAAAATCAAGCAGCCAATGTAAATAATTGATCTAATCCTTGTGTTTAGGAGAGGGAAGTTGCAGGAGGAAGAACTAGAGAGGCCAGAAGGAAAGGCTTATAACTCAGATGTGGTTTAGGCTTCTGTAGTGGAGTGGGATTTGATGTACAGACAAGTGACATCTTTGACAACAATAGCAGACCTGACTATTAAAACTTCATTTGCCCTTACAACAGGTGTCAAAGTTACATTGATAGATCCTTTATCCCTTGCTTATTCCTGCTTTTGGA
The DNA here is from genome assembly GCA_013400215.1 of Cisticola juncidis. Classification (NCBI taxonomy): domain Eukaryota; kingdom Metazoa; phylum Chordata; class Aves; order Passeriformes; family Cisticolidae; genus Cisticola; species Cisticola juncidis. Next base: position 143,438 of record VXBR01000871.1, read on the forward strand.
CAAGATACTCTTTCACAACATTTTATTTTGTGTTGATAAGTGGATTTTTTCTTTTTTTTCATTCTGCTCATATGGTTAGGAAGTCCCATAGGACCAAAGGATTTTCTCTTTATAGTGACTAACACCAAAGCCAAGGAAGTTATCATACATCCTAAGGTGGGTTTACAAGGATCTCAAACAGGTAGTCAGGATACATAGTTAGAAAAAGAGTTTAGCAAGGTAGGGAATGAAATCACCTGGATATTCACCTACAAATACATACAGATGAGAATAGGGAGGCAAAAATTCATATTGTCAGGAGTAATTGAAGAAAATGGGTGGGGTACTAGTGGGAGTATTGTGTTTAATTAGTGGTGGCAAGAAATCTGTGTTGGGAAACGCATAGAATAAGGTCAAATACATAATCTTCATAAGCTTGTTTTTCAGAGGAGGGCAAATACAAGGACACATAATTACAAGAATACTCTATTTTTATGTTGGATTTAAAGAATCTTCATCCCTAATATTGTTCTACTAAAGGGCCTGTGCACACTCCCCTGCACTCTGGCCCAGTTTAGGCTGCCTCTGAAAGATGTGCAATGCCAGGGAAGTTTGAGTCACACTGCAGATGAGTGTCCTGACTGGCAGTGAAGAAAATTCTAGTGTGACACTTAACAAAAACATGTCAAGAACCAGGCTTTGCAAATTGCAGGTATCCAGGTGAGGGTTTAGTGTGATAATAATAACAACAATAATAGATTTTATTTTTGTTTGAAGCTGAGAAGCAACTGCTAGAGCTCAATGCTAAATTCACCAGCAGGTGGGTGATGGCAAATAAACTACAGCTGTGTTTGCTGTGGCTTTCATTTTACTCTGAATTATTTATAAATAGTACCAGGAGCAATTTAGGCATTACCACATGATACGCCCTTTAAATTATTAGTTGGTTTTTTTTTTTTCTCTTGAACTTACTGAGCAGGTAGGAGCTAGATGGAAGATAATGTCATTGAGGTGCAGAGCACAGTTCTTTTCAGACCTATGACTCCTGTGGTCACTGCAGCAATAATGAAGTTTTGAGTGAGCTTTCAGGGAGAAAATTCAGCTAGTGCTTTAATATAACAATGTGCTGCACAGTACCCAACCACACAAAAACTCTCAAACGGCACCATCTGTGTACATCACAATGCTGACAGGAAAGTAACCTAAAAATGGAGTGAGATGAAGCAAGACCTATTGTTCTGTTCTTGTCCTCCAGCAGAACACACTGCTATTCTGTTGCACCATCCCCAGATAACAATAAATGTTAATACCCTGTCAATCCCCCACTTGATGTCCTGTTCAAAGGCACATCACCTATTTCCCATTTGTGCTTTTGGTGTTCTTCTGTTACTGTGCCTGGAATATCACAGCCCTGGCGTGCTCAGCCTGGAGTTGACTCTTTTGCTTTGGCAGTCATTTATCTGTTGCCTCTCCTTTGCACCTCCAAGCTGACACTTCATGTCAGCTAATACCTGAATATCAATGCTGGTTGGGTTTTTCCCCTATGCAGTTTCTCATACTCAGAAGAGATTTATAGTAAATATCTTCAAGGATTTGTGTGCAATACATTCTTTTAAAATTCACATTTCCAAGTACACATTCAAAACATTTGACAAAGACAGCTGTCCTGTCATACTGCCCAAGCATGTCTTGTTCTTACCTTGTCCTCCTCTGCCTGTCTGAAAGCATCTGTTGTCCCATCTCTGCTTTGGCAGAATGCTGCAGAACTTATTTTTACTGTTTTCCCATCACTGCCAACTGCCCTACCTATTAGATAGGGAGAGAAGAACTTTCTATCTGAATGATAGACTGAGTCTGATACAATACATTTAAAAAGTAATACCTGAACTGTGAATGATGGTTGAGAATGTAAAATCTTAAGCTCCTTGTGACCAGTGTTGTCTGTTTTTCCACGTAGGGATAAAGGAGAACAGTATATAGTGAGAAATGCTTTTAGCAAGAAAACATCAAGAACAGATTTCCTGAACTAGACCTTTCTTTCTGCACAGACTGACACATCAGCTGTGGAGCCAGCCTTCCTCCAACAGAGCAGAGTTACATTCTGCAGTGAGGTGGTTCAGGAACTGAGACCTCTGACACACAAACAGAGACTTGCAGTTTGTGGGTTGGTTGTGCATGCAGTTGGTACATAAACTGATCCTAACTGTGTCAATTCTGCTGCACAAGGGAGTGGGAGTTTGGAACACGGCAGGGATGGCACAGAACCTTTATATTTGAAAGCAAAAATTATGTTTTTCTCTCTTCTGTTTGCTTACTGAGTAAGGAAAGGAAACTGCAACTGATATTTCTCAATAATAACCCCTTACAAAAGCAACATGTCATATTTTCATATAATTACAGACCAGGACTCACTTCCTCCCACAGTCCTTCTACTGCAAAAAAACCCTTTGGACCCAGAAGAAACTGAGGTGGTTTATTAATCATTTCCAGAGGACTTGTGGAAAGAATCATAAGAGAGGGAGGAGAACAAAACGAAGAAAGATGAAGTGCCCATTAAGTATACCCAAGGAACACAATAATACACTTTATAGTCCAAAAACATTTTACTTACACACTATCTCAGACAAAAAAGTTTCAAGTCTAGGAAGCCCAGCTTGTAGCCAGTCCGAACAAAACTTCTGATCACTAATTTGGATAGTGAGAAGTGCACAATTACACATCAATTCACCCTACACCAATCCTCAAAACCCCAAGCTCATTCCCACTGAGAAAACAGTGAACAGGCTGAGGTTGTTGTGCATGTGATGCTTTTTCCACTCTTTCCTTCTCACTTATATCCCTCCCACACTATTCCTTAGCATCTCTGCCCTGGTTTAACCCCAGCTGGCAGCTCACCCCACATGGCTGCTCTCTCACTCTCTCCGTGTTGGAATGCAAGGGAGAATATGAAGGCTAAAAGTGAAAAAAAATCATGGGCTGGGATAAAAGACAGTTGAACAGATAAAGCAAAAACTCTGCTCACAAGCAAAGCAAAACAAGGAATTCATGCACAATTTCCCATGGGCAAGTAGGTGTTCACCCACCTGCAGGGCAGCAGGGCTCCATCACACATAATGGTGACTTAGGAAGAAAAATGCTTTGAGTCCAAAAATACCCCCTTTCCTCCTCCTTCCCCAGCTCTGTACACTGAGCATGATTCCATATGCTCTGGGATACCCCTGTGATCCACTGGGGTCAGCGCTCCTGGCTGGGTCCCCTCCCAGTATCTTGTGCACCCCAAAGCTGCTTGACCAAGGCTTGGCTCTGTCTAAGTCCTGCTCAGCTCATCCCTGTGATAACATCACAGTTTTCCAGCACAAACCCAAAACACAGGCCCATACAATCTACTATGAAAAGTTAACTCAATTCCAGTTAAAATCAGCACTGTTGCCCACAGCTGCAGGCCCTCAGGGGACTCCCTTCCCTTTTGGCTCCATGTGTCTCCCTCCAGCCTCTTCCCTTCAGATGACATTTCTTATCCTAAACAGGCTTGTGTAGGAGCACTATATGCTCCTCAGCTTTGCTCCCCCAGTTTGGGAGGGGTTTGCCTCAGCCTCTGAGCTGGCTAAAATCAGCTGCAGCCATCTCGGGGCAGCTGGACTGCCTGGGCAGCGCTGGTGCTCCCAGCTGCACCAGCCCTCAGCCTTGTGCCCCTTACAGCAGGGGCTCATCTTTCACTGCTGGGCTCTGCAAGAGGAACAAAGCTCAGCAAAAGACAAAAAAAAAAAAAAAAAGAAAAAAAAAAAAACTTTTCCAGTTCANAAAAAAAAAAAAAAAAAAAAAAAGCTCAGGAAGGAATGGGAGAAGTTCTAAATGGGAGAATTTATAGAAGAAAAAATCCATGTCTGGAATATGTGGGGAGCTGCTGTGACCTTATTTGTAGTGTGACCTTATTTGTGTGTGTCCTTTCCCATTGTGGTCACATCACATGCATGAGCACCTTAGAGCAATCTCATCCATTTCAGGTGTCCCTGTCCCTGGCAGGGGGTTGGAGCTGGATGATCTTTAAGCTCCCTTCCACCCCGGGCCATTCTGTGACTACGATATTCTATTTGCTCCTCGTTGTTCTTCCCCCGGCAGGGTGGCCTGCGGCTGTGTGGGCCCGCCCCTCGGCCGCCGTGTGGGTGCACCGTGCTCCGTCTCAAGCAGAGGTGAGAGGAAAATGCTTCTCCCACCTTTTTGGCTTTATCAGTTCACAGTCCTGAGAGAAAAGGGGAGAAATCAGCGTGTGTTCCTCACAGCTCTTGCTTCACATGCCTCTGCACGTTATTCCTGAGGCAGAAACGAGCACACACAGCGCTCCTCTCTTACCTTGCTGGAGCGTGTTGGAAGATAAAAGGCACACTCAGAGATGTTTTTGCACCATGAACAGCCCATGGCAATGGTGAAGGGCAGCTCCTGATGCCCCAGCACCAGCCTGGCTCTCTGGGCGTGGAAGGAGCCTGGCTCTGGCTGAGGAGAGGGTTTCAGGGCAGGCAGCAGTGCCTGGTGATGTGGGATAAACAAACTCCACACCCTCAGCCTTCCTGCAGTCGGGTCACATTGGAAACATCTTGCTTCAATCAATACCGAGCAGAGTGCAAGCTCTTAACCCTGCCTCTGTGTTTCCATCCCTTCATCCTAATCACTTTTAATTTATTTCCCAGATTTGCTGGAAGGCAGCATTTCCTCAGCACAGGCTTCGTATAGATCAATCCCTTTGCGGCCTTTCGGGTTCGATGTACAAATTTGTGTTTCACAGTAATGTAGGATGGAAAGCATGGAAAGGTGGTCAGGGTAATTTCTGGTGCATGAGATCTTACACAGTGTTGTGATAAGCTTTGCAATCACTGCATCATTACACTAATTGTTTGTCACTGTGCACATGTGCATATAATCAGCAGCCTTGAATGGAATACATTACATTGCTCTTGTGTCAGAGATGGTGTGTCTCAATCCATCAAGAGGAAATGGGTAGAAATGAGTGTAGGAAAGTGTTCAAGCCAGAAGCAGAGATTCTAATTATTTCACACCAAGAACTTCACATGTTTGCTAAACTGAGTTGTCATGCTGCTACTGATTATAATTGTCTTCTGCCATTGACAGGTGATTGTTTTGTGATTCCTGTGTCTAATGAAAGTTCATTTTAACTAAAGAATTATTTTTTACTATCCTGGATTCACTTGAAGAATTTCTGGAAAGTGTCTCTGCTGCTACTTTTACTTCTTAATACAATCTTGAAACTATTTTTTCAGCTTAATAAACTTAATTGAGAGAATTTAAATAGGTGCATTTAGTTTTTCGGTGTGACTCACAGTACTGACACACAGAAGATGTCTCTGCAGTAATAATGGAGATAATTAGTGGAAATAAGAAGAATAATTTGGTTTTATCTACTTTCATGTTATTGCAAACAGACAGGAAGTTAATTGAAGTTATGTCCCTTTGTGAAAGCTGTGTGATACAATCCATCAGTGAGAACCAAGTTATGAAGCTTAGTGATAGCTACCTGACTGAAAGAACCTTCAAGACTGAGATTAATTTAAAACAAAAGCAGGCCTTTTAAAATTGCATAAAGGTTAAATATGTCTCTTAATTCTGTTTAACACAGTGATGGGTGATGGTCTCATCTCACCTCTTCCTGCTTTCCAGGCTCAGGAAATGACTGAAGCTTTATCCTGAGACAAGAGAAGAGGAAGCCCTGAGGCAAACCTGAGGGAATGACAAATCCTGGCTTCTTTGTCAGAGTGGATGCAGCAAAGAGGAAGAGTCTCCTTCATTCATTTGGTTCCAAAACTGAACCTAAACTCTTGAGCTAAATTTCTGTAAAGCAGTGTGTGGTTCTGCTGAAGCAGTGTTGAGTGGAGGGGAGAAAGGGGAGAAAGATGGAGAAATCTCTCTTCCTGATGGAGAGTTTCCAATAAAGCCGTCTTGTTTTGGGAAATGAACTGAAAGGAGTTACATACTGTCTTGTTAGCTTCTCACAAACATGTACACAAAATCTGTGGCTGCAAGTCTGGGCATTGCACAGAAAACAAGATATAAAGAACTGGTTTGATTATGCAGGAAAATGGATCAATGGTAACTGCAAAAGCCTAATCCATGCTGTGAAAAAGCATCCACACTTTCACAAAGATATAATTACCATTGTGTCCTCTGTCTTTTTTGAGCATGTCTTGTTGTAGAGGGGACCACTGATATCTGAGGCCAACAATAGCCATGGTGTATTTGTTCTTGCATGGGGTAGATGCCAGGGGAACAGGCAGCTGAACTTCAACAAGAGAAATAATGTTGATTTTCTAATAAAACACTATTCCTAAAGCTGAAGCATGTACATTTATTTCTGCAACAAGTTTCATAGATGAAGCCACTAGCTTTACTATAATGTAACATTTTACCTGTAAATAGCATCATAAACCTGGTATGATATATAAAATTCTTAGAAAAATGCTATGTTTTTTAAACTTTTGAAGTAATTCACAGTTAAGCTATAAGAGCATTACATGCATTTTATTAATATATTCCAAATGTAATTTAAAAGTAATTAATCCCCTTCCTATAGTACATAGTATAGTATATAGGTATATAGGAAATAGGTATATAGTATGTAGATATATATGAAATATTTCCTATATATAGTATATAGGAAAAACCCAGAAAATATGAGGAAAAATGACAAAAAATCAGAACTAAAAATAATTTGGTTTATCATTTGTATGGAACACTGTTCTGGATTGCAATATAATTTATTTTCTGCAGTCTCCAATTTGTCTTCAGATATCTTAAGCCTTTGATAGGGTGCTAATATAAGAGATGATAGCTAATATAAGAGATGATATCCACTTACAGTCAAGTTGAGCAATCTGCAGCTGCTTTGTATGGAACATCTTTATATATCTCCTTGTAACAGAAAATACTAAGCTCTGTTGAGCCATGCTCTCACTCTAGCATTTATTTGGTAGACTCTCAAACAACACCACACTATGCTGCACATTCTGACCAGTGTTTTGTGAGTACCTTTGGCTGCACAGAAGGAGCCCAAGGGATTACCCTGCCTGGGTGGTTTGTCAAAAATGGAACACCTAGTCAAGGCTTACTGGAAAGCTGAGTTATACTGGTGCTGTGGTCCACCTTTTCAGATAGTCAGTCCTTGAAACTTTAATGCTACTCACCTCCCATACTATTATTTACTTTGCTTGATAAACTGCAAAGCATGCTGGCAGAGAATTATTCTCACATTGCATTTCTCTCCTACAGGCAATGGAAAAATACTTAGAAATGAATTGCCAGAGTGTAAGTGCCATTTCTCAGAATTTCACATGCTGTAGTCTTTGATGCTAACACACTTAATGTAAGTTTTTTTATGTAAATACTAAATGTACATGAAATCACTAAAGAAAATGCAAATACCTCAGGTGTTCAGCAAAAGATTATGCCTCTGAAGTGGCCATTTTGCAGTGAGGATTTCCTTATATTTTTTCTCTCCTGAAAGAGTAATTGAGAAATTGTCCCAGAAACAACAAGTGAGCAGAGTGATTGTCACATTTGAGTAAAGGTTGCCATCAAGAGGGACCTTGACAGAGTTGGGAGTTCCCAGCATAAAACAGTCATGGGCCTGTTAGAGCAGGTCTGGAGGAGTGCCACAAAAATGGTCAGAGACCTGGAGCCCCTTTCTTAGAAATTAAAACAGAGAGTTGGTGTTATTCAGCCTGGAGAAGAAATGGGTGGGGGAAAACCTTACTGCAGATTTGCTATACTTAATGGAGAATTATAAGATGGAGAGAGAGTTTTTACCAAAGCTTGTAAACAGGCAGTGACAGGACAAGGGATAATGCTTTTAAACAAAAAAGAGAGTAGATTTGAATTGTCCATGAGAAAGACTTTTTTAAGGTGAGGGTGTCCAAAACTGGAACAGGTTGCTCAGAGAAGTTGTGGATGACCCATCCCTGGAAGTGTTTAAGGTCAGGTTGGATGGAACTTTCAGCAACTCAGTTTAGTGAAAGGTATCCCTGCCCATGGCAGGAGGGTTGGGCTAGGTACTCTTTGAAAGTCTGTTCCAAGCCAAACCCCTCTGTGACTCTATTAAACCTCATTTTTCTGAAAATAATATTGTACTAATATTTGTAAAAGAATTCTTTGCTATGACCTCTGTAAAGGTGTCGGGGAGTCTGCACAGAAATCAGAGATAACAAGCATTTCATTTTTTCTAATTCTCATGTTTCCTGCTGAACTTCCTGATGAATGTTTCTTTCTGTCCCTTCTTTTAAAAACACTTTAGTTTACAGATGGTATAGCTGAGTATTTATCCTGAAGCAATTCAGCAGGGGTTTGAAACTTCAGGGTTCCACTCACAGGGTTCACAGGACCACGCAGACATAAAGTTAGGGCTGGGTGAATTTTTTGAATCAGGTAGTGAGACACTGAGGGGGTTGAATTTTAATGTCATTTGAGAGGTGCTGAATAGTTCACCATTTCATTCCACACCTCAGCCTTTTGCAACTTAGCATTTTTAACATAAAGCTCTCTCCATGGATATTAACCATAAAATGAGGATAGTATTTTGAGGACATTCAATGAAGCCACTGCAATGTATTTTCAAGCTTTGCTTTTTATTATACACAAACTATTATGTTAAAAAGCATTAAGGTTGCAAAGACAAGCACTCTAAAGCAATATTCACCCTATACTTTCTTCCCTTGTGAGATCTTTTGAGCAGAGACACTTTTTATATCTATCCATCAATATCCAAACTCATTTTGGGGGTATCAAATTAAATAATGCTAATAATAGATGCTGTGGTGAAGCAAGGCCATTGCAACATTTTGGATTTGATCTGGATGACATAAGTAGTTAATTTGCATTTTGCAATTTGAATGCACTTTTTGCCACCTGTAACTTTCTCTTCTTCCTACCTTATACCATAAATATTTTATCCCACAGACCTGATTGTCAAACCTGGAATGTTTTCCAGGTTATTCAATTTCATTATATCCTAGAGCAGAATTCTTCACTACTGCTGCTCACAGATCATAAAAGAACCAGAGCACAGCGGGCAATGCCCCATTAATGGACCACTCGAGCATCCCTGTACAGAAATGCCAAACCCCCACCATCCATCATCACTGCACCCTACCCACACTTACAGTTATTTGGAGGAATATAGCTAGAGGTGAACCAGCTCCACTGTGAAGAAATTATTAGGGTGGGTTTTTGTTGTTGTTGGTGGTGGTGGTTTTTTTGGTTTTTTTTTTGGTTTTGTTTGTTTGTTTGTTTGTTTGTTTGTTT
>VXBR01000871.1:152734-176401 GCA_013400215.1 Cisticola juncidis
TTTTTTTTTGGTTAAATTTTTTTTATACAAATTAAAAAAAAAAAATTAAAAAAAAAAAAAAAAAAAAAAAAGAGAAAAGCGAAAGAACTTGAACTAAATTTTCAGCCCACTCTAGCTCCTTTTGGATCAAGATGACAAACCTGCAACATCTGGGTATCCTTCAGTGTCTGGATACTTCTGTTTGTCAGCCAGCATTTCTTTAAATAATAGCTTTAAACATGCATGTATTCAGACTTCCTGCTGAAATCTTAAGGAAATCTTTTTGGAAATGATTTTTTTTTTATTTATGAGACATAGTTTCAACTACTCCTTTCCTATTTTCTCTACTTTTTAGCCCAAAATTCCATTGCCTGCATCATTGTGGAGGCCAAACCACTTATTTAGTGAACAGGCAGAGGAAAGAGAGATTGCTTGAAAGCATAAAAGACAAGTATCCTGTCCTAACACTAATGTAGTAGACATGATGGCAAATTCTGTAGATGGACCAATAGTTTTCATTTCTAAGTTTTCACTACACAAAGTAGTATGATTATACTACATTATATATATACTACATAAGGTAGCATAATGCTTATATAGTCAGAATTATACAAACTCCTGGTAACCTCCTTAGGCTGCCCACTAACTCCATGGTTGCTGTTAGGTTTTTTTTCTCATTTATAAATTGATTTGGATTCAGAGAAATTGTTTCCCCAGCTGGTAATCTGGAGGGAGCTTGGACTACTAGCATCAGATGTTCCAGTGGTAAGTCATTTCTAGAAGTAATTTCCCTCTTTTTTCTGCACTTGTGCATTATTTTTTCCTTACTAGGAAACACCTTCTTGAATATCAAAATGTTTTATTGCATTGCAAGATGAGGAGATACTAACAATTTTTCTTTTTTTGGAATGAAGCTCTAAATTTCATCCACTGATATTTTTAATCTCTATTTTTGAGGTACTGCCTTTTTTCATATTGTTTAAAGATAGCTGAGGAAGGGGAAAAAACCAGTGAAAGCCAGAATAATTGACTTATTTCAATTTACTAGGTATTGTTTGTTAAAAGACAATCCCTTAAAAATAATAAAAAATATAGCAATCAAAATCTCTATTTCTAATAGCTCTGTTATTATACTTCTTCCAGTACTATAAAATATCTACCATATGAAAAACAGAAAATAAAGTCTTTTTCAGTTTTCTACATGCTGCACAAGGCCATTCTATGAAATAAATACAGCAAATCATAGTGGTTTCAGAGTCAAGGGATGCCTCACCTTTTTATGTGCAGAGGTCTCAAAAATACTGCTTTGAATACAGTATTCGAGGAAAATATATTTTTCTGGAGCAAATCAGAAGAGTTTTCTTCATATTCTGTCATTCTGTTCATAATTTCAAGTTGTTAACCTTAAAATAACACTTCAAATATCACTATCTTCCCCTATATTTCAGTAAGAAAGATAACTCTAGAAGTGTCAAAGGTTACTGAGGCAGCTTGCCTGACTTCTCCTGGGTTTTACATTTATGGTAATTTTCACCAAGTTCAAGAAAAATTTGAACCAAGGCAAGACTACTGTATTACAATCAAAGAAAAATCTCTAAGTATTTAGTGGGAAAAATACATTAATAGCTCTCACACTCCATATTAGTCTAAAATAAATAATAGGATAACAACAGCAAGTATGGGCACAATTCTGTCACCTCAAGGACTTATTTTTGGTGAATTGTAGATAGCAATTTAATGTTAAATAAATAAAAGCCCAGAAATGGTGAGAATTATTTAAATATTTGCATATTTTTTCACAAGGAAAAAAATGAAAGGAAAATTCATATTGAATAACATTAATTTTTCTCTCTTTAGTAGAAAAGAGAGAAAAGAGATTACCCTCAGTAATAGGTATTAACTCAAAATCCTTGAGTTCAGATTCTTACAGTCTTTTCATATCACAGCTACAAGGAAAGTAGAACTAAAATTAAAAAGCAGGAGCTGAAAAGTCTGGAATTCAAGGTCAAAGGGCCTGGCTGTTCCTTGCCACTGATGCATGACAGAGATGCTGTTTCTATACAGCCTGCTGGGGAACAGAGCATGTGGCTGGACAGGGAGCAAGGTTTTAATCATTTCCTTTCTCTTTTCCTTTACCCAACGGAGGTGAATCCATGCATGAAGGTCCAGGAGGCAAAGTGGAGAACAGGGAAGAAGGGTGGTTGTAATTTGCAGCTCACAGTGACTAACCCAGCACAAAAAGAGATGGGAACCTTTTCTGGTGTAGAGGTATAATCCATACTTGCCATAGCTCCCAGAATGTAATGTAATGCAGAGAGTTCGTTCTACATGTTCCCCAGGAATTATTTTTCCTCCAGCAGTATTTCTAATCTCCAGAAATGAAATAAGTAAGTCAATTGAATCCAACTGACATCCTAACAAGCAGCCTAATTTGATAAGATGTGGGGTAGTTTGGACCACGCTGAAATTACAATTGACTGAGCAGAGCCAGTGCTTCACTTGCCATCACTGTAGTTCTGCCTGGTTTGATCTGCTCTTCAAGTTGTTCAGCAAAACACCCCGTTGCCTCCTAGATTTTGTTTAGTGCCAAAAAAAAGAAAAAAAAAAAAGGTAAAGAGAAGATGTAAAATTTTTTTTCTCTTTTTTTTTTCTCTCTCTGTGCTTTCCTTTGTTTCCCTTGTCATCTTCATTTGCTTGCCCTCCTGGGCTTAGCTCCCATCACAGCTCCCTGTGAAATGCTGCTTGTAGGGCACAGCTGAGTGCTGTGCTGTTCCAATAGGGAGAGAGGTACTAAACTGTGCTCTCTCCAGTCACATATGAAATGCCCCTACTGCAAAGGGGAAAAAAACCCCACAGTTTAGAAACAACACTGCAGAGAAGTCTGAGTTAAAAACTGAAAGTGTTTTGTGCTATACACAGTCTCTAAATCTGTGTAGAATCTAAAGACTGCAAGATGAGATTCAGAACTAATGCTCATTTAGATGCATGAAAAGCAGAGCAACACTATTCTTCTAGCAAAGCCACACTCAGCTCTACTTTGCAAGCATTTCTTTGCATCATTATCACTGTCTTCATTTTAGTGCCATCTCTGAAAAACTGAGCCTTCACTTTCGTACCACTCCTGTACACTTGAGTTGCATGGATACCAGATCAATATTAATGCTCTTTCCCTGCCAAACTTGAAATCACAACTTCTGTTGTCACTAAGAGCTGTACACTTAAGTGAACCTGGGACAGAGCTGCAGTGCCACCTCACCATCTGAGCCCAGCCTTGTGAGTGGGCTCCAAGACTTCCTGAGCCAGCTGCCAGGGATAGCCCACAGTGACATAACTCTATTGATACCATCCTTACACTTGTCATCCTGTGTGGTATCTGAGATCCTGACACATTGTCAGCCCATGTATAATATGTCTAGAAGCCATCAAATAAATGTGATGCCACGTGGCAATTAACATCACTGGTGCTTCAAAGCACAGAGCTGGTGGGGAGACTTGCCTGGGGGGTTTTGTGGGAACACACTATATATGATGCAAAGGAATTTCAAAGGAAGAGATGGGTAAGGTTTTGTTTAGCCAGAAAGCTGAAATTACTGACAACTAAATCTCTATATTAATGGTGCTCTTATTTTTTGACATGGAGATGATTTGCCTCAAGTTTTTAGATCCGGAGTGACAGTGATCTGCTGTGAATCCAACAATGCTTTGCTTCAGGCTTTAGCAGCTGTTGAATTTTTTCATGCAGTGGAAATCATGACGTCTGGTCCTGTGTCCCCTTGTCAGGTGTTATGAAATAAGCCTCCCTTCTGAGCTTTTACTGGGGTTATTTTATTCTGCAGGTTCTGAGGAAGGCAGAGGTAGCTGAAGGCCATTGTAAGGCCAGGGCTGTCTCCAGTTCTGCAGAAACAGCCCTGCCTGTTTCATCCAAAGAAAGTCTTTCACTTGAAGCCTAATTAGAGGACCCTGAAATAGACCTTTCACACTTATTCTTGAAAATATTCAGATTGACAGGTAATGAGTAGTGTCCACCTGCTGATATGACTGTTCCAAATAGTAGAAGATCAGCTCAGAGAAACTCAGTAATGATGAAGCTCCTTCAGATGGAGCTCTGTGCAAACCTGCTCTAATAGGGAAGGACATATTGGAAGGGGATCGTTTAATCAGTTCTGAAAAACTCAAAGCTGTATTCAATACATATGATCCTGTAAGCTTGATCTTGGCTCTCCAGGGCTCTAGTTATTTGGGTTTTGCAAGGTGTTGTTGAGTCTACATTTTCACAGTAGCCTCAAGTAAACCTGGATTTTTTTAATATTAAAATATTATTCTTTTCACTTGGGCAGTTGATTGTATTGACCATCCCGTCGACTACATTCATAGCTACTTATTCAAACAGAAGTGATGAATCATACTTTTACTGTGCCCTACCATGACTTAAAATTACAAAATAAAAAACTAGAAGCTGCTGCAGGGCTCCAAGACAACCACAATGATAAACCAGTAACTTTTAAAGATCTATTTTTCCTCTCAGTTTTATTTATAACTGCTGCAGGGGGCCAACCACTTTCTTACAAACTGCATACTCTGAAGGGCTGCTCACATGACAGTTTTATGAACAGAGCTTATACCAATCAGACACAAGACCCAGGAGATGTAACCCTGGCCATTCTGCTCTTTCCCACTGCATGGAATAGCTGTGGTATCTGCCTGGGGTTTTTTGTTTTAGTAAAGAGAAAAGAATTTGAGCAGGCCACCTGCAGATGAGACCAGAGTTACTGTTTTCTTAGTCTGTTTGCAGCCTGGGGACAGAGGGCAGGCACAGAATTCTGCTGTGGCGGATTGAATACAAGCATGACTTTAATTAAATGAGACAAAATACCATGCTAACATGAAAACTGTAGTATATTTATATGCACGAGTCTTTTTTGATGTCTTCCTCAGTTTATTTGGTAGAAAAATGGCAAAATATTGTTTGTGACTGGATTTTTTAACATTTGAAGAAGAACTGTTGTATGTGTCAGAGCAGTTGCAATCTGATTGTGGAGAGTCAAGCTCAGTCTAAGTCTTTCCCTCTGCCATACTAGTACTGATCACTCCTGGGCCAGAAAAGAACAAATGATTGGCAAGATATCAGATGTAGTGGTAAATGGGAAATGGCTGATGTTAGTTTATCCTTTAATGAGACAAACTTAATTAATGGATTAACATCTTTTATTTTCCCCATGAAAATATGATGCATAAAAAACCCAGCTAACATAGCAAGCAGATGTGCTATCTTGGAGACAGTCTGTAAAACTATAAAAAATACTCTTTTCATATATATATATAAGTTTATATATATTTAAAAACTGAAAACAAATATTCTTAAAGGTAAATGAAGACTCAATTTTTCAGACTGAAAACTTGCTGAATCTATCTGAAGTTGAGTAATAGTAATAATTCAATTTGCAGTAATAGTAATAACTCAATTTGCAGTAATTGGTTGAAACTGGTGTGTGTGGAGTCATTAGTTGGAATGGGATAAATCTAGTTCAGTCTCCCTGTGTTTTTAATTTCCCTTGCCATTTTCTGTGTCCATGCACATTTGTATGTTCCCATTTTCTGGATTTCATGATTTGTTGTTCCTAAGTCTCAATCACTGTAGCTCAGATGTGATCTGCAGGTCAAGGGAGGTGATTTCTACCCCTACTCTGTGAGGTGCCCACCCAGAGTACTGGCTGCAGCTCTGGTGTCCCCATCAAGAGCAAGACATGGAAATGTTAGAGAGGTCCAGAGGAAGGCAAAAAAAAGAATGGTCAAAAGGATGGAACCCCTCTCTTATGAAGGAGCTGCTGTTATTCAGCTTGGACAGAGAAGGCTCAAGGGAGACTTTATAGCAGCCTTTCAATACCTAAAGAGGGTTATAAGAAAGATGGAGGAAGAACTTTTCTGAAGTCTGTAGTGACAGGACAAGGGAAAATGCTTCTGAACTGAAAGAGGCTAGATATAGATTGGACATGAGGAAGAAATTTTTAAGGTTGAGGGTATTGAGACACTGGAATGGGTTGCCCAGAAAAGTTGTAGATGGAAGTGTTCAAGATCAGATTTGAAGGAGCTCTGAAAAAACCTGACCTAGTGATAGATGTCCCTCCCCAGATTGGACTAGATAATCTTTAAAGAACCCTTTAAACCCAAACTACTCCGTGATTCTATGATTCTATATTTGGGTAATGCTATGGATGCTGAAGCTCATAGCATGGTTCATTTTAGAAAATGGAAAAGGATGACAAAAAGCCTCTTTCAGTCTAAATTAGGGTGAAGTAGGTGTCTCAAGGACACCTTTTTGCTCTTTAATCACCCCAATCTACCACACTACACAATCAAGTCCATTACAGCTAAATCATGGAAATAAACAATCAGGGCAATGTACTGCCTTTGGCTGCCATGATTTTCGATACGTTAATACTGATATTGAGGACATCAGATTGCAGCAAAAGTCACCAGAAGGAAATAAGACCCCTCCTCTTCTATGAGAAAACAGTCTGTGGATAACTCCATCTCCAGGACCTAGCCCTATGTTTGTGTTTTGACTGCATACAGATATGCATTATTTCCATGTGATACATGATGACTGAAATGCTTGGATCATAAAATTGTGGACATTTCAGTATTGAATCTTTTTTTCCATCTGTAGCTTTTGCTGAAGTATAAAGGAAAGATTTATTTCTTCCTATTTTGAAAACAAACCAACTGTAACCCCCTAAGAAAGCTGTGAGACAGAAAACAATCCACTCTCTTGTGTAAACTGAGAAAGATGAAAAGTACAGCCTGTGATTTTCTCCAGTCAATCCAGCCCCCTGCCAAGGATATAACATGAATGGGGTATGGCACAAACTTAACCTGTCCTCTTTGCAACTTTTCACTGGTAATTTTGTAGTTTGGTTAAGATGCTGTAATAATTGTGATACACTGTGCTGTCTCCAGGAGAGGGTTGTTTCAAGCAGAGTGTGCTGTATTTTTAACTGAAACGCTAATTTAATTTCTGTGTTCAGTGTTACTTTTAGATTCTCTTACATGCTACACAAATGTAATTGATAATATTAGTTTAATTTTTTAAATTATTTTTCCCCTTTTATTTTTTTAAACCAAGTCTTTGAATTCTGCAAGTCATTTGAAGAGGAAAGGATGACTATTGCTCTGGGTTTTCCTGCTCCAGTAGTGCATGGCAAGATCAGTTTGGGCATTAAGCTTTAGCTTTTACCCTCTTGCAAGCCTGCCAAGCAGTAGGTATTATTTTGCCAGGAAATTTCAGCTTCATTAAAACTTCAGTGTGTTATCAGAAATTCATGTGTTAGGCAGACACACTGAAGGAATCAATATTCCTTAGTTGGAGAAAATGTGATTTTTTTTCCATTAAGTTAGTTGTATACATTTTTCAGTAAGTCTATTTTTAAATTTTGTATAATTTCCTCAAAATATGTAAACATCCACTTTAAAAAATAAAAAAAAAGACAACTCTACTGCAATTTGGTCTAAAAATTCAACAACATGATTATAGTTTAATATCAAGCTATCTTTGTAGGTCAGCATCTTTGATTTGCTTTAAATTCAGTAAATAATGTTTACAATTGAGAGACATTTTTTTCCAGTTTTTCCTTTGATTTCAATTTGAATACTTTTCTAATTAGCTATGGTTTACCACAGAATTATTTTTTTTTCCCTACCCAGCAATTAGATAAGTTTCACAGTATGTACTTAAGCTGTTACCTGCTTCTGGAGCAAAATTCAGATGACAGGAACGAATCCATTAAGTGCAAAAGAGGTGAAGAGACTTAGAGCAACCTCCAAGAAAAGGTTAACTTTGGGTTCACTCTGCAAGCTAAAAGCAAAATTGCTGCTGCTAACATTTAGAACAACTACACTGAACAGTTTTACTCTTGCATTTAAATATTTTACTAAAAATTGTCTCATTTTGCTAAAGAAGTACAACAGCCCTTTGTTTGTTTGTCTGTCTGTCTGTTTGTTTGTTTGTTTTTTCTGAAACTGAATGTGCATCACTTGTATGTGTCCATCACAAAAAATTCTTATTGATAAATATGTGTTGAATTGGAAAGCATACAAGGATATATGAGGTTGTGGCCTAAGGGAACTCTCTGATCCTAAAGCACCAATAGTGTTTATGAAGAGAACTATAGAGAAAATTCCCTCAGAACTTAAGGCTCTGGTGAAATTCATTCCAGGCATTTGAGTGACAATATATTATGCATTCATCCTGAAGCTCTTTTCCCTTCTAACCAAACCAGAAATCACTTTGAAATTCTGAATGGAGAGGTCAGCTCATCTGGCCAAGTTGCTGTGATTGGTAACATGCAGTGTTGAGAACAAAACACTGGAAAACATTGGCAAAACTTTGAACTTTTCCTTGTGTTTTCAGCACTGGTTGGGTCAGAACAACCCCAAGGTAGAATGTGATTTGCATTTCAGGTGAGTTTATCATGCTTCATCTGTTAGCTACCACTTTATGAACTGACCATGTACCTACAGCCACACACGCAGCACTGAGAAACAAGCCACAGTAAGAACAGAAGTGCCAAACTATCCTGAGCTGCTTTGGATGCAAGCTCTGCAGCTCTGTCACATTCTCAGACTGTTCAAACATAGCCCATATGATGTTATGCACCTGGGAAGATGCCCAGAACACAATCATTCTGTGCTAAACATGGCTTTATAGGCTCTCTACAGGGAGATGTGCAATTACATGAGTATTTTAGTTTGGTTCCTTACTCTTCTGAAGTTAATATCCTGACTGCCCATGCTTACCTTCATGTGATTTGTACTATTGAGGGTTTCAGAGTGCTTACATGACATTTAGTTGGATGAAAATAACGCGAGAAAAACTACTCTGGGAAAGCACCAAATGAGTGCTAGCTGCAAATGGGAAATGAGCCCACAGGATCAAACTGGAGCCAGTCTAAAGGAGCCATGTATGATTCTCACTTGCCTTTGATCCTCCATGCCAGCAGTTTCATTCCACACATCTACTCCCTTCATCCTTTCACCAGTTTGTGCACAAAACAGAAAACAAGCACAAGGTTACAGCCTACTCCCCATTCATTCTTCAGTTTAAAAGCAAAAAAAATCTGAGAAAGCCCTAAAAATTGGTTTATACTTAGCTACTGACACGGAGAACAAAGAAACATAGACAATAATTTTAGACTGAACTTTTTTTCAGAGACCAAAAAAGCTAATAGCTCTAAAAGTAAATATTTCAGTGGATACCTCCTTTCAGAAATATGCAGTGTCTACAGAATGTAATTACTTGCAACTGTTGCTTTTTTGTTCAAGGAACAGTATAAATCACAGTAATTTGTGCTTGATTTTTAAAGAACATACTGTACATTTGGGCATGAATCAAGGAGAATGCATTGGCTGAACTCTTTAGCTCTTATTCATTTGTTTGCATTGATCTTTCCATGATTGTGGAGTTTTTCTGCTGTATAGAGAAAACAGTATAGGAGACATCTGGTGGCCATTAATTAACCGAAACTCTAATTTATTGTAATAGTTAGTTGATCTACTACTAGGCTTATAAATGAGCAACTACAATTTTAAAATTCAGGATAATGTATCACAAAATCCACCCCTAATTTATTTGCTACTTTAGTTTTAATTATTTATGCCCATTCATGGTGTATTGGTCAAGTGCAAGGACTCTTGTAACTGCAAATACATCAGATTTACATTCCTAAAACCCAAGTTCTGAACTTTGGAGAACTTTGGAGACAAATTAGGACCTTAACCAGACAACTCAGTACTACCTCTACTTATCTAGTTTCTAAATATATTTTTAATTAATATAAAATTATTTATTTTACCTAAAATGACTTATTTATTTATACTTTTTGTTTATATGTGTGATTGATAGGAAGAGGCGACAGCACATAAAGCCATCAGTTGATGTTACATCATTTAAATTACTAAAATAAGCACTTATAATAAATAACAATCAAATTTCTGACTGTTCTCCAGCTTGGCATCTTCATATCTGTGTTTGTGCATGTGAATGTGTAATATATTTATTCATTTTTTATTTTGCTCACATTTTACAGCATCTCACTTCATTCTTCAACAAGGAAGGTGGGATGTTTAAATGACTAGCTTTTCATGAAAGAACTTTTTCCTCTTCAAAACACAAAGATCTTGTCCTTTTTCTTACTCCATTTCTTGGGCAAACACTCAATAATAGATGTTGCCACATTCAGAAAAATTGATGTGTCCATGACAGACAAAGAAAGAACTGCAGTTCATTTTCTAACATCAAACAGTCACAGTCAGGGTTTTTAAGAGAGGTTATGCTGTACTGCCCTGACTTTCCCCTGCCTAAGGCAGCATGATTCAAAATCTGCATCCAAAACTTTGCCTCCAACATCAAAGTAAGAGTGTGGCCTCAGCAGAAGCAATGGGAGCTGCTCCTTTGCTTTTGAGAATCTCTGTAATGTGATATCTTCCATTCATGGGAGGGGAGCAGAAGGAGAGAAAGCGAAATAAAATATTTCTGGGAAAACCTTCTACCTCTCTCTCCCAATTACTTGTTCAGCTTTACCCATACACACACTGTGCTGGTGGCACCCACTCAATGTCCCTGGAAGACAAAGTCTGACTTGAGAATACCTTCATGAATTTCTGTGGGAGTTCTGGGTGTGCCACTGCCTGGCTGGAATACGCAGAGCAGCTCACACAGAAGTCATGCCAGAAGTTCTTGTCCACAAGCAGAGATGGTCAGTGTGTCATTCCCTTTGGCTTCTGAAGGAGAAATATCAGCATTTCAGAGGGCTTGCAAACCACACTGAAGTCTGAAACCATTCCGAGGTGAACATTTAACAGGCAGTAAGATGCAGTCATAATTTTAGTTATCAGGTTGATTAGTGACTATTTTGAAAGTTTTCTTTACAAGAAAGATTAGACCTAAATGTACATATCTATACCTTCCTAACTATGGAAATTAAGGTCACAAGTCTGAAATGTTAAGCTCTTATGATTTGTTTTCCAAAAAGAAATATCAGAACTGCAGTAAAATGAATGTTTCTTCTACACATGATGAGTCTTAGAATAGAAAGAAATAATTATACCTGTGTGTATGATGCTTCCTGATACAGAATTTTAGGCTAAACACATTGCTTCTGGGTGTCCAAGTATACGCTGAAAATTTAACTATTGACCTAAAAAAGAAACTTGCGTGATTTTATTTTTTTTTAGTATAATGCATAGACCAGGTAACATGTTTATTTCCTCAAAGCTAGTAAGCTTTAATTTTTGCTAATGCTTTAATTTTTGCTGAGGTCTACTATGTCAAGCTGTTGTGCCTGGTAATTCAATATATCGGTTTCACAAATGTTAATGTATTCGTAATCATGTTTTCTTGTGCCCACATCTACCAGTCAGCCTACCAGCCTATTCCCAATCTAATGTTATCTCAAATAGCATGGTACAAATGCCATAAAAGAAGGGAAACCTACATCAAGCATTTTGCATTGATTTTTACAAAAACCATCAAAACATGTCATGATGTTATTGATGTCAGCATTTCTCTGAGGCATAGAGTGTTTAATATGCATACTAAAAAATCCTTATTTGTGATATTGGAGATGTCTGCCCAGTCAGTGCATTCACTTTTGTCTCAATTTTAAATATTTTTTGGACAAAATTTTGCTCCTGTGTTCTGATTCTGCTCCTCCACCTGTTGTTCATCAGTGTGATGGTGTCTGGTGCTCTGAATGGGTTTATGAGAGGCAGGTCCTGCATGGCTGGCCTGGGCTCCTTCCATGGTGAGATGACTCAGTGGATGAGAGAGAGGCTGTTGGTCCTCATTCCCTGGAGTTTATTAAAGCCTTTGACACCTTTCCCACAGCATTCTCCTGGAGATGGCTCATGGCCTGGATGGGTGTGCTCTTAGCTGGGTAAAACCCTGGCTGTGGGGAATGCCCAGGGAGGGATGGGGAATGGGGTCACACCCAGCTGGGGACAGATACCAGGGTGGCACCTGATGCCTTTTTTAGCTTTCATATTTCCAGATTCTGTGCTGCCCAGGGGTGTAGTTCTGAACCTCATATTAAGTATCAGTCAGCTCTCTTCACAGAGTAGGTAGACAAAACAAATCCTTTTCCAGATGGAGACCAAGGACCATTATAAGTTTTCAGGCCCAAAAGCACAAACAACGGTGGGCTGAAGAGAGAAAACAAGAAGGATGAGACTTCATAACCTGAAGCTGTATTTGGACAATTAAACCCCAATATGCAAATGAACCAAAACTTATGAAAGTGTGAGACCTCGTGACCGGTCATCCATTTTGTGACTATTTTAAGTCCACCTTGGGTGTAGCCCTGGTCAGGCTCTTGTGCTGCCCAAGGTGTACCCTAAAGGCCTTTCAATAAATATCTGCTTTATTGTCTGTCTCTGTTCCAGGTCAGTCTTCCCAAGGCCTCACACCCAGGGCTCAGCATTGAGGCCAATCCTGTTTTCTGAGGAGGAATTGAGGGAGATGAGAGTCTTTATTCTGGAGAAAATGAGGCTCAGGAGAGATTGTTCCCCTCCTACAACTTCCTGAAAGGAGGTTGTAACAAGGTGGGGATTGGTCTCTTCTCCCAAGTAACAAACGATAGGACAAGAGGAAATGGCCTCAGGTTGTGGCAGGGGAGGTTTAGATTGGATAGTGGGAAAAATATTTTCATGGACAGGATTGTCAAACATGAGCAGGCTGTCCTGGGAAGTGGTTGAGTCACCAGCCTTGGATGTATTTAAGAGATGTTTAGATGTGACACTTGGGGACCTGGTTTAGAGGTGTACTTGGCAGTGCTGGATTAACAATTGGACTTGAAGATCTTAGCAGCCTTTTTGCAACTAAAATGATTCTATGATTCTATGACTTGGGAAATATAGGAGTATCAAAAACTGGGCCCTGGATTTTAGCTGAATTCAAAATGATATAAATAACTAAGGGCAGGTGTTCTGTATTTAATTTCTAATTAATCTGTTCTGGTCCAGCTCCCAGTTTAGCATGTGGAAATATGTTGTGTCAGACTCTCTTTTCACCTTGCAAAGGTTATGAATTCCAGAATTCCAGATTATTCGGGATATTTTTTGAAATCCTCTCATAAAGTGTACAGAGCATTTTCTTATTCTCTACTAATCACCCACATTCTCAATGCCCATAGCCATAGGGCTTCAGCATTGATGCTCTGTCACAAATTTCAATATTCCAAAGCAAAAACCAATAAAAATCCTGTAGACTTTATACACTGTTATTATTATTACTGAGGTTACTGCTTCCAGCACACAGAGTACCTCCAGATGTCCTTGGGGGCTATTGAGCACCTTGCTAAACCACACCAGAATGGAGCATGTTGACACAAGAAGGTGCTGATGATATTTCCCCCCAAGAGGAAGCTGTCCCACTCGATGGCGAGGAGACAGGTCAGTCATGTGCTGTCTATGGAGAACCACGGAGCTGGATCTGCTCTTCAGTCATGGACTTTGGCCCAGGGATGGGTGGGAAGATCAGAACACTGGCATCAGCACACCTTGGTCCAACTCTGCAATGTTCCCCTTGAAACTATGCAGAGATTTACCTCACTGTCACACCCCCCAAACCTCTGAAGCAGGGAGTTCAAATTCCCAATGGTGCCACTTGCAATTTTCGGTGCTGTTTTGTGATTGAAGGCAATTTGTCCCCTTCCTTCTCTACATTTTCTCTATGGTTTACTGTATGCAAAGGTATAAACGTATGGTAGTCTAACTAAATAGAAAAGTATTGGAGGTGAGGAGGTTTGTGGAAGGACAGGACTTTGTAGACTGAGAAAAAAAATCTGTAAGGATTGATCGGATCATTTTTAAATTTACTTGACTGATCTCTAGGTCCCATTTTGATAGCTCTGATTAAAAAGTAGGATTTAGATGATGAATTTATTTACCTAAAGGTCATCAGCTGATAAAATTCCTAGTTCACAGGAAACCAATGTATACTGTTTAAAAACTTGGGGTGTACTTTTCCAGATACACTTTTAGATGTGTAATTCATCAAATAGCAGAAATACCAAATTACTGGATAGTCAGATATTAATTAATCCCAGAAAGAAAAAACAATCATCTTTGTGGCATATCACATAGATATAAATTTCACCAAGGTAAATATACACTGCTTCACAGAATATAATATATATAATATATATAATCCACAGATGACATCAGACCCCTGCCTATTAGGAAACAGGGCAAGGTGGATTACACTGTATTTGATGTCAATTGTTGTTTTTGCATGTTGTGGAAACAAGGAAGTTTCCCATGTGAGAGCAGCTTTCTGCTTCAGAAGAACATCATGGACACTGATCAGAATGCAAGGAAAACCAATCATTAATAAAAATTAAAAGTCAGTAAAAACATAGGGAATTTTAAAACTCTGATATTTTTAAAAATGCTACATTCTTCTCATGTGTGGGTTTGTTTTTTTTTGTCTTTGATGCTTATTTACTTCATGTCTTCAGGGTTGCTTCATGTTTTCAAGGTTTTCACCACAAGGGTTAGAAATCTGCTTTTTTTATCTTTGTGATTGAAAAATGAGCTTCTCAAGTGAGATCACAATCGTACCACCTGAAGCTGTAAGGAAATTGCTCAAAATTAAAACTTGTAATCATTTACCCAGAGAAAATTGCAGAAGTAACACACACCTGGGTAGCATACACTGTGAATTTAAATATACATGCATGCACACCCACACACAGACACAAACACAGACAAACAGATTTATGTGAATATAAGGATGGACAAATATATGTGTGTATGCATGTGCACACTCTCCCTTGGGTTAATAAATCTGAGTGGTACAAGATAGGAACTATCTATAGCATGCAGCAAGAATGTCTGGAAAAGAGCTTCAATGATTTTTGAAATACACAATTCTGGTTAGAGGCAGTAATTATTGACAGATTCCAATATCCTCCCTATCCACCCAGATTGGGATATTTATGTGTTTCTCTTAATTGTGTAATTTTTAATGTAGAAAAAGGAGCAAATCTGTGATAAAGATATATGACCTTTTCTAAGAGCATATATAACTGGACCAGGGAGAAAAACCAGTATTGTTTAACTAGTATTTTTGTGTTACAGTATTTTTAAAATTCTTCTGTGAAATCCTAAATAGTGGAAGCAGCATAAAGTATGTGTGGAGGAAGTAGTGGGAGAAAATTGAAAAAGTTAAAGGAACAAAAACCACGGTGTGATCAGAAGGCATTTAGTGCTTTTGTGTGTGACAATAAAGTGAGAATGCCCTCTCTGAGTTGGCAGAGGTTTTCTATAACTAACAATATATATAGAGGTTTTCTATAACTAGCAATAACAATTTTCTATAACAAAATAACTATAGCAATATAAGCAGGTTTTAGCATTCATCACAAGGCTTCACCTGTTATTTGCTCATCCTGTCTATAATAAAAAGCACCTGTTTGCTAATAATTTGGATATGGGCATAATTCAGTGGGCTGAAGCCAAGATTCCTGAGTATTTTAAAGAAAATTATAGCTGATAAAAATAGCTGGGCACAGATCCAATAAATAACAACAATTCTTTTCTCATGAAATACTGAGCAGCATTCAGCACTATGCTAACTAGAAAGATATTGATCAGTTAGAGAGAATTTAGTGAAGAACAACAAATTTATTTATAGGGGAGAATGAGGATTTAGGAGATGGATTAATGGTACTAGATTAGGTCTGTGATGATTAAGGAAAACAAGAAATTGTGTTCAGGTAAATCTCCCACATTTGCTGAGGTTCAGTGCCTCAGGTGGTGCTGTGTGGGTCACATAAAAGAGGATGTGTCCCTCCTGTCACCTGCTCAGAGCTTCCTGTGTTCTGATGCTGCACCACAAATGACCCCACAGTAGGAGCTCAGCCAAGGGAGAGTGTGAAAGGGGGAGCAGCACGAGTCCTACAGTGACTGTGCAAGGCTTGGTGGGTGAGAAAAGTGTGAAGAATATTAGCTCCATGCAAAGAGAAGTATTTAGTGTTTTTATGGGAAGATGCTGCTAAGAATAAAATAAAGAAATTAAAATTTAGTCTGCCAAAAAACAAACCCAAACCACAAAACACAAAAGTGTGTTCTACTGAGGAATTGCCTCCTGAGATAACCTGTAAGATGATTCACTGCCGGTATTTTTAACATTATTCTGTATGAAACTCTAGAAAATGTGCTTTTGGAACTAAGCCTCCCTCAGCAGAGAAATGGGCCTCATGATCAATGAATCTCTGATTTTAATGTCTGTAATTTTCTGAGAGTATTCTAAACACTGTTCATATTTCTGCCCTGAAGAGTGCTGCTGCAGAGTGAGAAGAACTGTGTACTATTCCCATGAAAACAGTGGGATGCAATGAAAAAAAGCTCATGAGTAATAATGGGAGCTATTAGCTAATAGACTAATAATATTTTTCTCATTATATGGGGTGGTGAGGAGGAGGAAGAAGGCAGGCAGACCTCATGCCAGAATCTCTGAGTCACAATTAAAAGTTATGCTGCAATCTTGCAGATTTTCCCTTTTATGGTGCCTGCCAGTTGTGTCCCCAGCAGAGACACGTGAATGCTGCCATTCCTGCCACGTGGCACTGTGTCCCCACTCCAGTGGCACTGAGTCTTCTCTCCCATGGACATGGAGAGAGTGGACACAATGGCCCATAACTTCAAATCTCACCTATTAACCTATCACTGCGGACACGGAAGGAACCACACGAGGACACGCTGGTGAGCGAAGCAGGAAGAAAAAGGGCGCAAGTTTATTTACAGAATTCAGTTTTATAGATTCATTATCTGGCCCGTGGATTGGAGGATGGAACTCCACCTCTCAACTCGCATTGGTCAAGCCAACTGTCAATCATCTTTCTCCTCCCACCTAGAAATATGTAAACAATGAAAGACAGTTAGCAAAACATGGCCAGTGTTTACAGTAGAAAGTGTGATAAGGTAACATTTCTGACTCCAATGTGAAGAACTTAACAGAAGGCTCAAAAAGTCTTCAAAACCAGGGTAACAACCCCTGTGGCTTTTCTTTCTTCCTTATCCCACTGAAGTTACAGAACATCCTCCTCTTATAACAGCTCCCTTCCTCCTCACAGGAAGAAAGGGCACAGCAAAGGCTGTAATTTGTGGTTTGTGTCTTGCAAAAGACTCCAGCTTCTGAAATCTCTGCAGGTCCCTTGTGAGCCTAGCTCACAACTCCTGCATGGATGTTGGTTCTTCAGGGCATGTGGAATCCATGGCTTGGGCTCTTCACTTTAGTCCTTTCCTCTCTGCACTCATACAGAACAGGAGGAATCTGGCTCTATGAGGTTTCCCTGCTTAGCTGCTGTCCAAGTCTGATGCAGGCATTTTTTTTCTTCTCTTCTCAAGCTTCTCTGTATGTTTTCAGTTGTTTGCCATCACATTTTCCATTTTTCACTGTTCCTTATCCTCTACAAAAGACCCCATCGATTTTCAGCCCTGGTGCACACATATGGATGTGTATCCTTCAAAAGAGTAATATGGGATGTTACAAACATGCAGTTGTAGTGATGGTGATTATGGCTCTGAGGAGGCAATAAATTGTGACCAATTCCTATGACTAGCAGACAATCAGGGAATGATGTGTCCAGTTTGCTGTAACAACTCAAGTTGGCACTGAGATGAGATCTGCACCGCTGACAGCAGATTACTGGTGCTATCACTTGTACAACTCTCCATCTCTTTTGCATGTTTTTTGGATTTCTCAGTGCTCTAATTTCTAAACCCGCTGACAGAAAAAAATAAAGAGGGGGAACTTGTTCTTTAGTTTTCAATATGATAAGTTCTGTGATGTTTATCTTGCTTATTAAACTCTTGAAGTGTTTATCAAGCCCTTGTTATAAATCCTGTGCTGAGCAGTGATGACCTAAAGGAAAGATTGATGTTTTGTGGAGCAAGTGGTGCAGCATTAAAGAGCTCCTGATGGCCTCCAGGGTGAGTCTGGGTGCTAATAACAAAACAACACAAAGCCAAAAAAAACCACCCACAAAGTAAATGCAACAGCAACAACCACCAGCCAAACAAAACAAAAAAAAAAACCCTCGAAAAAACCCTCAAAAAAAAAAAACAAAACAACAAACCACCCAAAAAAACAAACAAAAAACCCCCAATCTAACAAACAAAAAAACAAACCCAAAACAACACAACAACAACAAAAAAAGAAGCCTAACAAAAACTGAACAGCCCAAACCCTTCACTAAGTTTCAATAAAATTTTTCAATAAAATTTTTGAATGCCAAGTGATGCATAGCTAATCATAACTGTGCCAGCTAATCTGTCAGCCCTGATTTATCTAGAAAGTGCTGCCTTGTGCCCATAAAGGTTAAACTGCCTCTCTGCCTTCCTAAAATCTCTGTTTTCTACTGCTGTACTAGAAGTTAAAATCCAGATGTGTTTTAACAGTCTGATAGATATGAATATATATATTTAATTTTGTTTTCCTTCTGGAGCTTGAAAATAGCCTAAGAGATATATATTTGATTTTCTAGGTTTTCTGTGGCATTTCTGTGTTGATTTTCATTCCAGTTCACTCAGAGCTGCCTCAAAACTTTATCACAAAATCTCAGTGGGTCCATATATATCAACTTGAGGTCAAGGCCCAAGATCTAGACATAGCAGTAAGAGTTGCACAGTTTCATGTAATTGTCCTATTATACCAAGGAAATCCAGTGTCCCAATTGAATTTAACATCTTGTCTATAAAAATAATTCTCTACCTCCCAAGAACTTCAATAAGTTCTTGTGACAATGTCTGAACAACATGGGTTGGTACATAATCTATTTTCAGTAGTCATTAAGTGGGAAAGGAAAAGATTTTTTAAATGTATTTGTTTCAGTAGCATTTTTCCCATGTAGACAATACAAAAAAGTTGGCTTATTTGACTGTTCCCATTTCTTTTGGCATGCCGGTGTCTTAAATTTAATTAGGGAATATTATTTAGTCCATAAATTCAATGTTGACGGTAGAATTGAGTTTATTACATGAAGCTGAGCAGCAAATAACTTTTAATGTGTTTTCTGTACCTTTTATCAGTAACACTAGCATATGGTGTTTTCTTATCAGAAGTTAATTATGAAGTCTTCTTTCCAGACAAAACATAGGAGTTAAAACCATGAATGAGAATTTATGGAAACTAATCATAGTAGAAAAAGTTCTTCTAACCTAGGCAAAGTATTAGCGAGATATTCCACCCACAAACCTCTTGAAGATAAAGAAAAGTACAGGTTGAGAAGCCTTTTTTTTTAAAATTTATACTTTTGTTCTTCATGTAATAAATGCAGGCATTATTCTGGCATATAGGACATTGTTCTTCATCAACTTGTAATGTTATCTTCTACCATATAAAAAAAAGAAATAAAAATAAAGACTTTATAACACAAATTTGTTAAAAGCAACCTAAATCTTTTGCAGGTAGACTGTGCAATGCAATTTTTATCCTAATTTTGATTGTGTCTGTGTCAACTTTACTTCAGCCTAGTGTATATAGGAGCTTTACAGTCATGTAGTAGCAGTGTAAAAGGTTCAATAAATGGGAAAAATAAAGGCACATACTAGGTGCTAGATGATACTAGGTGCTTTGAGCTGTAGTAAATTTGGAAGAGATTAAGATCCCATCAATATTTCTTTTAGTCTTTTGTCTCAATAGTCTTTTGTCCTAATTCATAAACATGATCCCTGCATTCATTCTTTTAAGCAGATAAAATCATCTGGTCTTCCAAAATGGACTGGGAGACTATTCTTTTCTCTCTTGTTTTTCCTAACACAGTTACAGTCATTATTAGATCTCCCCTGCCAAGTTTCTATTATATTCGACAACTGGACTTGGATTCATTTTCCCCACAAGGCAGTCTGCTGTGCTCATGGCCAAGCAATCAGGTCACCTTTTCAAACTACCAGTGCAGTGTTTGATTGGCAGATATGTATATTAAAAATAATGTTCTCCTTATGGCTTTTATTTTCTGCTGTGCTCTAGTGTCTGTCTTCTCTGGATAGTTTATTAACTGTGTGAGCCTATGTACATGAAAGCAGCAGTGTCCCTGATCCCTTGCCCTACTTGTAATATTCCTCTCTCAGCTCTCTTTCTCAGAGCTGGTTATATGCTGAACCTTAAATGATGCCTTTCCAGCTCTTTTCAGCTGTACAAAGCTGCTCTGTTACCCTTCCAGCTCAGTCTGGAGCTTTCGTGCCTGCCAGCCAGGATTCTGTCAGTTCGGTTTCCATCCTCAGCCTCGCACCCTCGCCCACCAGTGACATTCCAGAGGAGAACCAGGCTGGGTGCTGCCTCTCCTGGCCTCTGCTCCAGTGATCCATAGGCACAGCCCTGCCTGGCACCCTGCCCCAGGCTGGGGGAGCACAGGAATTTCTCTGTGTTGCAACATGAGGTTTGCTGAGCAGGAAAAGCCAGGCTGCTGAAATGGCTCTGCAGGTGGATTCCTGGAGGGGGATTTACAGCTGCTGCTCAGGTCTTAGGGCTGAGTCCTTCTAAACTGTACTTAAGTGCCTGGAATAGTGCTGGGATAGACTCTGATACAGGTAAAGGCAGAGGGTAATCTATAGGGGAACACTGGGGCCATAGATATTATGTCCTCATTTCTTCTTAGCTTCTTCTATTTGAAGGTAGAGTAAGACACAGCCCAGGCCAGCCTGCTCTGCTCTGGTTATGATCAGCTCTCAGGCACTTCAGTGAAACACTCTCAGGATCATGGGAATCCCATGAGGGATTATTCCTACACATGAAATCAGTCCTAAATATGAAATATAAGCATGAGTTCACTGACTAGAATCAGCACCTCATTAAAATAAGTGTGAGGACAGTGGTGCAGGAAATTGAATGCTCCCCTTTTCTTGCCAGTGTGTCCCCAAATGAGCAACCAGCCAAGATTCCTCCTCAGTTACAGATGGGATTTTCATTTTTTAAAGGTTTTGATAGCTACTTCCTACACTAGTTCTGGGTTCTTCCCTCTCCAGTATGGTGGATTTTCCTTTAGTTTTATTGGCCCTTCTGCATGGTTTTTTTGGTTGGTTGCTGGTTGTTGTTATATTTCAGCACTGTTATCCTAGGATAGCTTTACTGCATGTCAGTACACACCCTCAGTAGTTGCCATTTAGTTGTTTACTACATGGCAATCAACTGAAGAACAAATCACATTTAGTTTGGAGGAAAAGGTTAAGAAGGCACTTAAAATTTTTTGCAGACTTTTAAAAAAAATTCTTGCATTCTATAAATACTTTTAATATCAACATCTGAAACAGGTAATTAGTGTTGATTTCTTTGGTAAGATTTTCATTGCAGTGACATAGAGCTGAGCCACATAACCCTCTGCTTTGTGTCTAGTTTAACAAAATAGGATTCAAAATAAAACTCTCAATTCTATATGCTCATTAAAATTTTTCTCATCCTAATAATCCAGATAAAGGGCACAGAAATTATTGCTTAGTTCTTTCCCCTACACTTACAAAGATCTAAAGAAGGGTCTTTGTCACGTCATTGAAAAGATCATCTCCCAATTTTCTTTAAAGCTTTAATTTTCTCATTATC
Organism: Cisticola juncidis; assembly: GCA_013400215.1. Lineage (NCBI taxonomy): Eukaryota > Metazoa > Chordata > Aves > Passeriformes > Cisticolidae > Cisticola > Cisticola juncidis. Next base: position 174,306 of record VXBR01000871.1, read on the forward strand.
AAAATCTTCTTCCTGTTATAAAAGGTTCAGGTTGCAGACCAGCAGCAATTTAAAAGCACCCTTTCACTATGGTACCTACCCACAGAGATGCAGGTATAAGCTTCTTACACTACTTTTTGTTCTGACTCATCCACTGCATCTTGAAAACTGTGTTTCTCTTTATTCAGCTGGAGAATGCAGTATTTTCCTATCCTTAGCATTCTTAGAAATTGTATATTTTGCAGAAATTGGGATATTTTGTGTTACATATGAGTAGCATTTAAGCCAGAAAAAAAATTTGATGTTTCAATTTATTTCTATGGCCAAAAAAGTAAAATAAGACATACTAATGAGCAGAAACAATAGCAAAGTTATATATTTGACCCATTTTTCCTTCCAATACAGGCAGTTCCTTTCTGCATGGGACTTTCAGATCTCAGTTTTATCAAACAGAGACATCTCAATGCACCACAGGGCTGGTCCCTACAAACAAAATTTGACATTTATAAATGTCTTGAAACCAAAAGAGAATAGCAAACAAATCTCTCAGTATGATTCAGCCTTCAATGTAAACAGTGCCTTGCCTGGTTAGAAGAGGGTTTATCAGACCTTTTGGGAGGGCCCTGGGTCTGGCTGGGATGGAGTGAGCTTTCCTCACTGCAGCCCATAAAGGTGCTGTGCTCTGGCTGGTGGCCAGGGCAGGGCTGACAGCACAGCAGGGCTTTGGCTGTGCCCAGCTGGGCTTGCACAGCCCCAAGGCTCTGTGTGCCACCCTGGCCTGCCCTCCTCATGCACACTCAATTCATAGCCCAGGGAAGCATGAGGGGTTTGGAGTGGATGCAGCTGGAGCACTCGACCCAAACTGACAAAGGGATATTCCATACCAGATCATGTCATGCTCTGCAAATAAAACTCAGTGAAAAGGGTGAGGAAAAAGGGGTGTTCTTCCCTGTTGGATGTGCTGAAGCTCAACGTTCCAGCAAGTGGACAAACAACTTCCTGCCAATGGGAAATATTGAATTATTCCCTCTTTGCTTGTGTGTGCAGCTCTTGCTTTCCCTGTTCAACTGTCATTATCTTGATCTACATCTTCTCAATTTCCTTCTGTTTTCTTCCCATCACACCAGAGAGCAGAGTGAATGAGCAGGGGGTGAACTTTGATCAGTCAAGACTAGCTCACCACAGCCAGTTTTGCTGTCAGAATAATTTTCAGAAATTTCTGGACATACATTCTCAAGAAACAACTCTACAGTTTGGGTTCATTGGTTTTGTTTTGTTTTGTTTTGTTTTGTTTTGTTTTGTTTTGTTTTGTTTTTCCTGAATGCATAGAGGTTCCATGATGCAGTGATCAGCCCCATACCTGCTGTTGCCATTCTGGTCACTTTTTCGATGCTTGTAAGAAGTTCCTGGACAAATGGAATCCAGATATAATAGAACTCTAAAACAGTATCTTCAGCAATATTTTTAAGGTTCAGTCTTATGTTTCTCTGAGTAGAAAGTGCCTAAGAACAGCTGCTGGATCACTTTGAGTTAGCTGGAGTGCTTGGTATTTCTGGCTAAAGAGGAGATTAATTACCCTGGAAGTAGCAACAATTTGTGATAACAAGAAGGGTAAATTTTAAGTTATGCTTATGTGATTGTGGTTCCTAGATCCTTCTGAGAGATTGAGATTTAACTTTAGCTCTCCAAATCACTAGCCAAAAATACATTTAGGGTTCTTGGTAAGTTAACACTCTTTCAAAAATACACTTTGCAAAACATATGTTCAGACTATTTGCAAATGTATCTGGGTCCTTTGCAAAGGTAATTTCAGAGTCAAGATGTGTGGGAAATCTCAGTACTTATGAACATTTACTACTGAATTAATTTATTAGATACCTGATCCAAAACTGTGGTATACAAGGCTAGAGAACCTTCCCTGTGTCTCCCTGTCCTAAAAGGTTTATCAACAAGTGAAAAAATGGACAAGCTATAAGGAAGGCTCAGTAAAGTAATATATATTGTGCGGGCTCACCAGCCACAGCTCTCTCACCTTCAGCAGAAACTGGAGATGCTAAAAACTTCTGGAAATGTGTTAGTACACCCCACTTGGAAGCTTCTCAGAAAAAAAAAAAAAA